>CAMXCT020006811.1:859491-989491 GCA_947184155.2 Cladocopium goreaui
ATCAGTCCAGTATTATATAAGGATAATTTGGTTGTTGTTGTTTTTTGTTGTTGGGTGTTTGTTGTTAAAAAATGCTGGTCTTAACATATCATAACCATTATATCATTACATTAAATCAATTACCCCCTGGTTATTTAACATAGCCATGGAAAATTGCCCATTTATAGATGATTTTCCCAGCTAGAAACCTCCATTTATAAGGGATTTTCCATGGCTATGTTAAATAACCAGAGGGTATTATTTTGGGATAAACCTTCGGCTATAAATATGATGCTAATGTTAACCATTATATTAATACAATAAGCCAATTATTTCTGAATGATCCATCCTATCCCATCCTATCCCCACATTTTTCTCCTTTCGGCCCTATCCTTTGCCCAACCAGGTGGTGGGTGTGGCCAACGCCATGGCGCAACAACAGCTGCTGGAGGTGGAGGCCCAGGCGATGGCCAAGGCGCACCCTAAAGCCGAAAGATGGGGAAGTTCACCCTGAAAATCCATGGGAAAATGGAGAAATACTATGGAAATACCATGGAAAAATATTGAAAACACCATGGAATACATGGGAAAATGCATGGAATATATGGAATACTATGGAATATTATATATATATATTATATATATATATTATATATATATGTGGAAAATACCATGGAAAATAGCAAAGATCTGGGAACTATGGGAAGACTAGCTCTAAATCCGATGGTTTATCAGTATGTTCTAAATCCGATGGCAACGCGAGTTTGGGGTGGTAAATTCTGGTCTTAGGATGCTTTCACCATGAAACCTGCTGGGTTGACTTCACAACGCCGCGGGGTTCCCAGGTGCAAGAGCGGCTGAAGTTGAATCCCGAGCAGCGGCTTGGTCAAATTGATGGGAGCCACCAACGGCTGGGCAACAGGGAGGAGGGTAGCTTGCCCCGGCAACTGACGCGAGAATGGTAGGTAGTTTTCACATTACGCTGTCTTTCTTTTCCGAGGGTGTAAAGAGTTTGTCAGAGATGGATCCGATGTGATGGCAACTTGCGCTGAGTGTGGTGGACTGGGCGGAATTTTTATGAACAGCAGGCTGCATGAGATCCTTGATGTGTAAATCTGTGTAAATCTATTCCATACCCAAGTTTGTGATTGTGGTATGAAAAGCCCATATTTTTTCAAGTTCAGCACGCGATCCAGTAGGGCCCCCATAAGCCCGGTTGAAGACAGCCAAGGATGGTGGCGTACCAACAGTTTGTAGCCTACCATTCCCTGGACAATGCCTCCTTTGTGCACCTTGACGACGGGCTCACCACGGTGGAGAGAAACCTTGGGTCATGAGATTTTCTAGCCATGGTCTAAAGGATGGAAAGATATGGCCAGAATCTGAGATGTTTAAAAAGTTTAAACCACTAATTATATATATAATATAATCCATGACATTCCATGACAGACAAAAGCATTTGGCTGTTGATTTTTGGGGCAGCCATGTATGACTTTGAAGGTGATCCCCACGACCAGTCGGCTTAGTCCAGAGTCCAGGGCCGACATTCTGGACCCACAAATTGTTGACCCCAAAAATGTTCCCAAAACATGGACAGGCATGTGTGGTTTCGCTTCTTTGTTCGTTCATCATATGGACCATATCTGAATAGTGATGAGATGCAGGTCCAATTGGAGCTAGTCCTGATTTTCATTCTACAGCTGTGCTGTCAACTCCAGCAGTTGCATTAAATGGGACAGCTGCAAGACACATCAAAGGGCTCAATGGACAAATATGCCTTGTTATTCTTGGTTTCCAACATGTTCCATTTTTGTTGCGCTTTATCATGTGCTGACCCATGCATGGTCTGCATGGTTACCCTTAATTGGGATGATCATGATGATCATCCACAACGTCAACCAGACGCCTCCGCTGCTTAAGGTATGGTTTGGGGAGTGCCTTAGTATCACTTCCCGGCAAGTGAGGATTTGTGCTGTCGCTGCAATGGATGCCGAAAATATCCGAACACCCACAAACCAGATTGTTGGCGGGGCTAGGCTTGGGTGTGCTAAAGGACGTTCAAGCGTTCCAATGGGGAAAAGGCAGCAAGTTGGGTCTTGTATGAGGAGGAGGTGCTAGGACCAAAGAAGGTGTGATCTCAAATTTGACACCCGAAGAGCCCCAGAATAAGCCTATCATATTTTATCATGGTTTGTCGATATTTTCCCCTATTAAATTCTACACATTTTGCCATGCCATGGGTTTCCCAACGTGCGTTGAGACAAAGCCATATCCTGAGACCTTTCGCAACAGGCTGGCCAAGCCTGGGTTGGTAAAATGATGTAAAACGTGTGGTTTCATGGGATACACACACACATATATATATACATACATACATACATATACACATTATGTAGAATTCTAGGTGCAAATAAATGGTTGCAACTTCACCTGGTGATGGCTAGTTTCCCCATCATTCTCTGGGGTTCCTTTTTTCAGGATTGTACAGGCTTGCAAGTGATTTCTATGCATTGTGGCCCCACGACTTCCCACGGCCCCCATGTTTGATGGTTCCAAGCGTATTTGGTGGGTTAAATGGTTAACCTCTCTGAGAATTTACAGGAACCCCATAGAGCCCCCTTGAGTTTGCTGTAAAAATACTTGGTTTCCAGATGTTTCGAGTCGATTTTCCCTTCCAATTGACTTTCTCAAGTCCCTGCGGGTGGTCCTGCGATTTTCTCCTTTCGCTCAAGCAGTGGGCGTAAATCCCTGCAGTCCAACGCAATCATGGCGTCCGATGCACAGCAGGTTAAGGTTGGATGGTGCCGGGGCATTGTTGATTGCTTAATACAGGTGGTGTCAGGGGATTATACCACCTGGATGGTTGGAGATTACCCTCTGGTTATGTCAAAATAGCCAGTGAAAATTGCCATTTATAGTGAGTTGTCCCATTAAAAATTGTGATTTTCCATAGTTATGTTAGTTTACCAGAGGGTATCATAATCCACTAAACTAAAGCCTTCTCAAATTACCAGCTGGAAACCCAGCAATGGGAAATATTTGGCGAAAGATTGGGCTCAGCCCCTGCAGCGACTTGTTCCTTGCAGTTACATTTTGCAGCACCCGGTGTAACTGTCTCAACTGAAAGATGTCAACATTTTTCTTCCTACTCATATGTAAACTGATAGTTGAACACTTTCCGAACACTTTCCCGCTGCTGAAGCTGTGCAAGTTGTAGCGCAATTCAACCTGCGTTAGGTGACCATTTCAGGCATGTCAAGATGATATGCTGGTTGGTGGTTTGGAACATTTTTTATTTTCCATAGTATATGGGCTAATCCTTCCCATTGACTTTCATATTTTTCAGAGGGGTGGCTCAACCAAGGTCTCGGCTGTAAGCACTCTGTCTGGGATTCCCCCCCAGCTGAGTGTAGGGTTAGGAAGGAACCCGCCGTTGACCTTAGTGGGATCCCATTGGCGCTGGCGATTCCCACGGGCTGCTGCGTTCTTTGCACGCAGATTTTGCCTCTTGTGCTCTGTCAGCTTTGTGCTAGCTGACAACACCTTTGCTCCGGGACAAGGTCTACTTCGCAAAAGACTTTGTCAACAATTTTGCATTGGGCTGCACCCACTGGCTGTCTTTGACCCTGGCTGTAAGCCCCATCCCATTTGCAATTCAATTCAATTCTATTTATTTTTGGTTCTGCGCTTATCCCACTGGCTGTCACACGACCCTGGCATTTGTGCATAACCCTACGTTGTATCGACATTTCCGGACATTTCCTTGGTTTATTTGGGCATTTTTCACTGGTTCTGCGCTGGCCATACAGCGGCCCTTGTGTGTGGATTGGGGGTGAGCTCCCCACATCATTCTGACTGGCTCATTTGGTGGTTGAATGATTTTTGTGCTACATTACATTGCAGCAATACAAATCCTCTTCACCTTGGTGGCCAACTACGTGCAGTCCAACCCACTGATTTTGTGCGAGCCCAACAATTTTGACCACGACTACGCCATCACAGCGGCGTGCACAGAGGCGTGGGCGAGCTCAAGCGAGGCTCCGTTGGCATTTGCACAAAAAAGGGCTCAAGACCCTTTCTCAGGGGCAACTGGCACAGTTGGTGGACAAGCTCCAACATCACCATTCCAAAGACCAGGTATTCATCAACCGCATCAAAGCAGAACAAATGGCGAACAATGCTGGACCATGGAGATGCAAGACCTGCATGAAAATATGCAGCTCAACACATCAATTTTGTGGCGTATGTGGGATTTCTTGGCACCTATGCTCAGATCCATCTTTTCAGCCTCCTCATCGACAGACCAGGTCGCAGCGCTCAGTTCAATGGAGCTATGCCAACGACTGGACGGAGCAGGATTGGGAAGATTCATACTGGGATGCGTCTCAAGTCAGCGATTCGCAATGGACGAGACCTCCAAGGCCAAGAACGACTTCCAGAAGAAAGTCCTCACGAAAAGCCAACAAAAAAGATGCAGACCCGCACAAAGGTGCAAAGGGAAAAGGCAAAGCTGCGACGTCAGAGCCGGAAAAGATAGGGCCACCTGCATTGACAGCAAGTGCAATGGACCCGCCTTGGTTGCAATCCATGAACTCTATTGCAGCCACCATGCCTCCACCGGCACAGCAGAGCTCAGAGGACAAGCAACTGAAGACACTCATGGCGGCGCTGAAGAAACACAGCGACACACTGCCACCAGAGCTACAAAACATAGTCAACGAAGCAGCGATCAAGGAAGGCCAACAGGAAACCAAACAACTCCATGCAGTCGTGGCGGCCCATGGACGAGCACGAAAGGAACTACAGCAGGCACAACTTGCAAGGTTCCACCTACACAACGCATGGAGAGGATTCCTCAGTCAAGCGGTCACCCAGTGGCAAGGTTACAGTGCACAGTTCATGGAGCAGGAGAAGCAGATGAACGAGCGGGTGAGCTCAGCAATGGAAGCACTGGATCAAGCCAAGGAATGCTTGGCAAAGGCCAAATCCACTGCCGGCATCGAAGCAAAGGAAGATGCAATGACAGTCAGCGACGAGGAACCCGACAAAGACCTCGCGGGCTCGACAGCAGATCGCATCAAAGAGGGCCTCACCAACCTGCAAACCAGCTTGGAAGCCTTACAAACCTCAGCAGAACAGATGGTGGAGGACGAGCAAAAGGCACTCAAACGGCCTCGCCTCGACCCAGCACATGCAGAAGCAGCAAAGCCATCCGAGCCGCATGGTGGTGCTACGGGGTTTGGCTAGGCCGAGTGAATACAGTGATGGAATCTATTGCTCACAGGCCTTTCTCACATGCGGTCAGTGTCTCAGGATGCATCCCAAAGTGGACGCATGGAGTTCTTCAAGAACCCAGTTTTGTATCTGAATGGCAGGCAAACGATGCTGCGTTTCACCTAGCCTGGGAAGTGGGCACTTTGCCACCTCAAACCAGCTCAGGTTCGACCATTTGCCCAGCCACGCACATTGCCAAAGCGATCATGCCTCACCCAGTTTTGCGTAGGGAAGGCTCTAAGGTTGACAGTGGTAGTCAATGCCCCAGGGGAGACAGGCCAAGCGTGAAAACGGTGGCCTTCTCTGAAGTTTTGTGCATTAGGATAGGCGAAGACACTTCCAATGCTTTTCAGGACTTTGTCACGCATGCCAATGCCTTGTTATCCCCTTGGAAACCATGGAAACTTCTTCCATCAACTGATGCTGATCAACCTTTTGCTCAGGTTCACTTTGAACATGATAGTCCAAAGTGTCACCCACTGCAGTCGAAGCATCCGTCCACCCGTTTTGTACAGGTGAATTCAATGCCACTCCGTGCTTCTGTACAGACCGAAGTGTTGTACGCTGCCCCGCAGGAAGCCGAACATTCTTTCACCTCATTCACCGTGCAGCCGGAAACCAATTTTGATGTTTCACCTCGGATTCCGCGGGTTGCCCAGCTTGGATGTAGTGCCAGCCAATGCAGTGAACTTTGCACTGCAACATCAAACCCGGAAGCAGATGCCCCTGTGCACTCAGAAAAAGTGACACCATGTCCAGTAGAACATACACCACCTTCAACTGGTGGGCTACCGACAGGCAAAGCCTATGCCAGCCGAGCAGTATCACCTGCCTGCTCCCGCAGTGAGTCATGCTCCGATGTGTCCCTGGTTAAGTATCACCGTGAGTTCTTGTCAGGTTTAAGCCAGATTGACGCCTTGTTGCAGGATGATGCCCAACAGCCGTCTTTTCTGCACCGTGCAGTGACATCAACCAATAAACATGCACTGGATCAGGTTTCACCTTCCGACCCTCCTGGTTCCTTAAGCCTCATCCATGAGAAAACCCACACTGCTGAGGTGAACAAGCATATCAATTCAGGTTCCTGCCTGCCTCCACTAATGCAGGCTAGAAGAGAACATGAGAGCCCGACTGCACACCTTGTGGGCCCACAATCGGATGATGAGGACACCAATGATGAACCCATGGACACAAACAATCAGCCCATTCTTCCAGCCTTTGTCAATTACCTAACCAATAGGTTAGAAGCGCTTGGGCTTGACCCGCATGACAATGACTTCGATCTGCCAATACGCACTTGGTACATCGACCACCGCACAGTGCACAGGTGGACAGCACCAAGGATCCTGCAATTGGTAGGACCACCAAGGGGATGGGAGGCTCAAATACAATCCCTGTGGGTTGACCAACTCAACAATCAGGATTGGTTTGATGGGATCATTGTTGAACCTGACCCTCCTCGAATTGCACGCCATGCATTTGTGGTCTTTGACATGATTGTTACGCAGTCCCTTGAGGTCCCACGTTTTGCATCCATGATCACTGTCATGCCAGGCACAGCTCAAACGTTCCAAATGTACACAGTTGCATGCTCCCTGCCCGAAGTAGTCAGTGGATATGAGCTGGTTCAAGCTGCTGATGCCGGTAGATACTGTAGACATGCAGAATGCCTCATCACGTATCGCTGGATTCAAATCCCAAACACATTGAGACCCACACATCATGTTGGTCATGGCGATGGTTTTCAGATTGTGGTCCATGATCAACCCCATGGTTCTCAGACACACCGAGCTGAAGATGCCAGCTCATCTGATGCAATCACGACCAGTCCGACGTACTCACCAGGTCGACCAGGTCAAGCGGCGTCCAGTACCCAGCCTGCCAGATTCACCACCACCCTGCACCTGTTTCAGTTAGAGGGAGTTGAAATCTGTTGCCAAATCATGAATGACCAGCGCATCATGCCAACGCAAGAAATTGCAGACGCTCTGCATATCACACTGGATCAATTGGACGCTGTACACGTCATGCCTCACATGCCATACCAGATTCCTGAGTACGATATGGCCGCAGTTGTGCAAAGAGCTGGTGACCTGGCTCACAACACCATGGACCGGTTGCTCTTAGTGGATATCATCTACCACCACTATCCCAATGCAGAAGGTGTCACACACAGACCCACCTTGGTCCGGGAGGTACAGAGGGTAGGCCACCAACTTCTGCGTCAACATATTCTTTTGGCTGCTGCAGTTCATCACTATTGTGTCTTGATATCCAATCAATGCGTAGTAACCTTGGATGGTTCCCAATGGCCGGAAGATGACCACTTGCCCAGACCAGTGCAGCATGGATCGTACGCCCAGGTCATCGTGCCGCCACCGCCCACACATCAGATCCAGACACAGGAAGCAGTCGCTGTAGTGCAGGACACGATGGACAATCCAGAAGACATCACTGCCTTGATTGCTCCATCCAGCACCGATGAAGATGCAGCCATGCCGGAAGAAACCAATGACACAGACACTGATGCATTGCAGCTGACTCAGCTTGCAGTGCAACATCGTTCCCATGGTTACAAGCTGTCTCCAATGCCAAAAGATGCAGACCGTCCACCATTATTTCTAGGAGCGGTACTGCAACACTTTGCTGATCTGAACCCCCAGACATCCACGGTTGCCCACACTTGTACAGATGAACCACAACAGTCAAATCGATGCATTGGGAACACCTTGCCAACACAGCCCTCTCCGAGTGCCAACAGCCATACTGAGGATCGTGACCAAGGGATACAACCAAAACCTACCTTGCCAACTGATCATATGTCAAGCCTCCAGGAAGTTGGGTCAAGCCATACCAACACCATTGACAGTACCCTTGACAATCATGCCAGTACTGTACCAGCCAAACAAACAAAAATTTCTAGTTTCTTTGCGAAAGTTAGCAGCCGTTTGCATACACTGCCTAACCCAAAGCAAACGAAACAGACGAAAATCAGCCAATTTTTTCCTGCCATATCACCAAAAGAGCCACCGGCTCAACCAACAGATTTGTTGCAGGCAAAGCTGCTTGAACCAGTCGCCCATGAACCCGTCACCGCTGAATCAGTAATGATAGAACCAGGTATGGGTACAGGCGTTCAACCCACTCAAGCGCGCACTGGCATGTCTCATGAAGCTGAACCACCACGCTTTGAAGCCAGGATCCCAACACAGAACATGAATCCGAACGTGCCTCGACCCAGGCCACTCTGGCACATCGAGCTGAATACCATCTTTCTTGAGGAAGCAGCCACTCTTCATCGAGAGATTGGCCCAGAGATGTCGGTTGAAGTATGGTACGTTCACCATACCCACATGCCGATATGCAGAGCACCAAGACTGATTCGGCTTGATGATGTCCGGGACCTATGGTACGCTGACCTTTGTAATTCATGGTTTGACCAAATCAGGCAACACCAGCCGGTACGAGTGCACATCGTCAAGCCCACTCCTCCTTATCAAATGCGACGGCAGGCAGTGATCCACATTATCCTGGAACAAGGAATGGTGCCCGACAAAGCCGCAATTTTGTTCACTGCAGCCTTTCATGGAGGTACCAGAATGGGATTGCTACAACAAGCGGAATCCTCCCCTGTTGACATTTGCACTGATCAGGTCATCCAAGATCATGCACTGCAACTGCAATGTGACTTCCGTCCATGCCATTTATTCTCAGGTAGATACCGCTTTCATCCCAGCAACCGAGAACGAGTCCCATCCGGCATTAGCGTTTTGCTTGATGTTGGCGACCACAGGCTCAATACCCAGGCACGATCAAGTACAGACATGCCCATGCAAGGTGACGCCCACAGCGGTCCGAGTGATGGAGACTCCAGTGCACGCAGTGACATGAGTGACACCAGCACGCTTATGCAGCGACCAAGGTTCAAAGCTTTTCCAAAACCTGCCGCAAAAGCTCGGCCAGTCTCACCACGAGACGCTGAAACCGCCTGGTTCACCATTTATCAGCCACTTTCACAAGCAGGCCCTGACCAACATCAGCCGGTGCAAGAAGTCCGGGTACAGATTGCCAACCTGCAGGACTTTCACACAGTACTGCAATGGCAGGTGAATCGGGCAAGAGACACCTGCATTCAGCCAGATGCCAACCGTGCGAAGCTAGCCACATGGTACCTAGAGCCCAACATACTCCCACGCAGTGACCATCACCGTGAGGTATTACTGTCAGGGCATCCCAACCAATGGCCTAGTGACATCTTGCAACGGTGGGCGGACTTCTTACAGCCAAGTCAGCCTGTCCACCTATATGTAGTGCAGCCAGACCCACCTGGAGGTCTACCTGACATTGTAGCGCATGTCCTAGTCGTCCAGAATGCTCCAACCCAACAGGCAGCCGCACTAGTCTCGGTGACAGAGCTCATTGAAGATCCATGGCATCCCTCAAGGTTTGCACTTTTCCTCAGCAATCAAGTTACATGTGATGCCCTTTTCGAACATGCCGGCATTCCGCAGGAACAAGTTGCCAACACACCTGGTATTAGTGCATACCATGGCACAAGTCACATACCTCCAGGCAGCTCATACCCCGTGCACCATGGCTTTGCCTTTGAAGTGGTTACTGACTCACTTGACTTTGAAGACGATGAACAGGCCCTGCTCCAAAGAACCCACCAAGCGCAGGTTGTACATGCTCCCAAAGCAGTGTCAGAGCACATCACAACCTCCTGCACCCCGGCACGGTCTATCCAAGGAGCAGCACAAGCCATGCAGCAGCTTACTAATATCATTGCCAAGATGGTAGCTGTACTTGCACACAGCCCCACGCTCAGGTCACTGCCTCAGGAGGTTCGAGAGACTGATACCAACATGAGCCCAAAGCGGCACCAGTTCACCGTCACAGACAGCGCTGCCCTGAGCGGTACAGCCCCGATGGAGCATGTGTCCATTGACACCTTGCACAGATGGCAACATCTGGCTGCCATGAGGCCTCAGCAAGCCAGACCCATGGCTCCCATCATGACATGGTACGTTGACCATGAACGATTCCCACAATGTTTTGTCCCCAGAGAAGTTTTCGTTCCAAGAAACCCAGCTCACTGGCAACAAGCCATCCTCCGAGCATGGAATGATTTCCACTTACCAACCCAACCTGTTGAGGTGGTGCTTGTTCAGCCTAACCCTGTAGGGATGGAGGACCACGTTGCTGCTCATATCCTTGTGCTTCAACAGCAAGCCCCAGGTTTTACCACAGTGTTACTGACCACGATCGATAGTGCAAACCCAGACATGCGCAGAAGACACGCCACTATGGTCCCCAGTATCATTGGGCGCACGACGCTACTTGCCCTGGCCTTTCACCCACAGGACTGCCAGCACAGCTCCAACACCTGTGATGCCTGGGTAGGTGAGGATGCACTGGAAGAACAGGACCGCATCCAACTGACCGAGGGTCGGTCCTGCACTGCCGCCATCCATAGGCGCCCCATGCCGACCAATGATGACCAGGACCCTTGGGGCAGGATAGCAACCAACCCATGCAGGTTTCGTGTCCCGATTTGCCTTCAAGCTGCAATCCCACGCAATTCGTGCCATGTGCCAGTTGACCTTGATGACACCAAGCCGCAACTTCTCTGGTTTGCAAATGAAGCCTGGAAGCTTGCTCTGGAGCAGGAAGAGCCATTGCCACTCCTACCCTTACCCGACGGCATGACCATCCCTGACCCGGCATACTGGCCGCTTTTGCAGCCACCACCCACGTACACCGGTGACGCAATTAGCTACACCCTCTACCTCGATGGTGCAGCCAATGGGTATGATGCAGGCTGGAGCGTCATTGTTGTCGCATGCCATCCTGAGGGTGAATCATTCATTGGATGCCTCCTGGGCACTGTTCAACTTGGATCAGCTCACCCCAACTGGTTTGGTGCCGACACCGCAGACAACATTGCAGCAGAGCTGACTGCAATGGTGGTGGCCCAAAATTTGGCCATGAGATGGGAAGGCAATAACAGCTTCTGCATACGCCCTGATTTATCCCTTAGCAGAACGGTAGCCACCGCAGCCACCACATGCAAGTCCAATCAGGCACTAGCAAAACTGAGTGGAGCCCTTGGTCTATGGTTGGGAACAAGAGTCACCATACAGGAAATCAGAGGGCACAAGGGCCACGCATGGAATGAGCTAGCAGATGCTGTTGCAAAATGGGCCATGCACCAACACTGCGACCCACATTTGCAGCAGTTCACCCAGCTTCACGAACTGGCCACCAATCCACATGATGTTGACTGGGTATGGATGCAAACCACACATCCTGCCCTCGCAGCATGTTTCCCCCCGCTCACCCAACAGCAAATCATGCACTTCACCAAGCCCAGCATCCAGCTTGGTGTGGTACCCACTGAACGCATGCCGGTGGCACACCAGGATGCCGCCACCGCCTGGAGCCTAACGATTTGCACAGCAAACGTGCTTGCCTCTGAAGTTTGGGCTCACCATACCGCTGGCACCAAACGCACAGGCCAAAGAACCGTGAGATTAGACCAGCAATGGCACAATGCCCAAATTCATGTAATCGGTGTGCAAGAAGCCCGCACGCCCCAGGGCCGCTTCCATGCACCGCATTACCATATTCTCGCCTCCGGTGCCCACATGAAGAGAGCACCACTCCTAGGCTGTGAATTGTGGATTCACAAGACCCTACCGGTAGCTCAGGACTTGGATGGTAACCCTATCGTGTTAGGCAAAGCCGTTCTTACCACCCAGCATGCCGATCCAAGACGGCTCTTTGTTGAAGCCCGTTTAGGCCATACAGTCTATGCTTTTGTGGTCCTTCATGCACCCAGCCTGGCCCATGGGAGCCAAGGGTCGCAAGATCCTACTGCACTACCTAAGCAATGGTGGCTTGAAACCACAGCATTGTATGACAAGCACGTCACGGCCACTGCACAATGGGTCTTCATTGATGCCAATGCCCCGCTTGACGCAGGTGATGGTACCCTCATTGGGTCACATGGTGCTGAACCGGCCAATCAAGCCAGTGAACTGTTTGAGGAGTTCATCCACATGCATCAGCTCACCGTACCATGCACCTTTCCCCAAGTCCATGAAGGACCCACTACCACATGGACCCACACCACAGGCAAGAAAAGCAGAAAAGACTACGTCCTGTTGTCCAAAGAAGTAGCCCCCCTGGCAAACCAGAGCTGGATTGACATCCACCACGATACCACCTTTGCTCATGAAGACCACCTACCTGCTGTCCTGCGATGCTCAGGTTGGCTGCCCACCTCCAATGCAAGCCCCCCAATTGCGTGGGATGAGCCTGCAATGCTGGACCCACAGAAGGTTGCTGCTTTTCAAGCTGCCTTGCATACCCTGCCACTGCCGCAATGGCAGGTTAATGTGGACGACCACGCAGCCTTATATGAGCAACAAGTCCTTGCCCTTGGACGGCAGTTTTTTGCCAAGAAGCCCAGCAAGACACGCCCCATCTCCCTGCATCCTCACACGCTCAGTGCCATTGCCTTCAAGAGACACGTCCTTGACTTTGGCCGGCAAGCCGCATGCCTTCACCACGCTGACTTCAAAGCAGAGCTTCGAGCCATCGAAAAGGAAGTGGCTCGAATGGTCACCACTGACATACGAGCCTTTTATGATGACCTGTTGCAACAAATCCAGACGTCTGGAGAGCTTGCGAATCATCGGTTAGTCTTCCGCATTTTGCATAGACTTGGACGTAAAAAGGGAGCCAGTGCAACTGGACCAAAGCCATTGCCCATGATCCAAAAGCCAGATGGCACTACAGCCAGCTCTTACCTTGACCAGCAGCAAACGTGGATGCAACAGTTTGCAGGTATAGAGGCTGGCATCCCCCGCTCATGGGAACAGCTTGAGGACCAACATGCCACCCAGTCACCGGACATGCCATGTCACGACATTGAGCCAGAAGCGTTCCCTGGACAATGGCAGATCCGAATGCTCATAGCCAAGCTCAAAAGGGATAAAGTCCCCGGCCCTAACCTCATTCCACCAGCATTGCTAAAGGCAGGCGGGCATGTTGCAGCCAAGCAACTGTCAGTGCTTTACGCCAAGGCCGCTGCCAACTCCCGTGAGCCATTGCCTTGGAAAGGGGGGGTCCTAGTCCCACTGTGGAAAGGGAAGCTGGCACCAAGCATTGCAAGTGGATATCGAAGCATCTTTATCTCGAATTACACGACCAAGCTTTATCACCAGTGCTTTCGAGCCCACCTCGTCCGGGCGTGGGAGCAAAGCTTGACGCATTTACAATGTGGTGGCAGAAAAGGCATCGGGGCCGACCTGGCCCACCATATTGTCCAATCTCACCAATCATGGTGCAAGCACAAAGCGGTGCCCTCTGCTGCAGTTTTCTTTGACCTGAAATCAGCCTTTTACATGGTCTTGAGACAGGCTTTCACATGCATTCAGTCCCATGATGATGCATTCATGGCTGCAATGTACCACTTTGGCCTTACCCCAGCTGATGTCGACCGACTCTTGAGTGCAGCCAAAGCCGACGAAGCCGCCCAACAAATGCCAAAGCATATGCAACACATCCTCCAGGACCTGTTGCACAACACGTACTTCACAATCCAAGGTCTTCAAAACCCTTGCCAAACCACCAGAGGCACGCGCCCAGGCGACCCAGTGGCTGATGTCTTATTCAATCTATGCATGCACCTCATCCTGACGGATTTTCGCACGCATATGGCAAGACACATTGATGTTCCCTGGCAAGGCACTGCTGCCCCGGTAGTGGACCTTGAAACCTGTCCTGCCATGCCCCCTCAGGGATATGTGGATGTCACATTTGTTGATGACTGCGTGGTTCTTATCCATGGGCGCTGCAATGATCGTGTAGCCCAAACCATGAAGGCTGTCGTAGAAGCGCTGGACCAAGCAGCGGAAAAAAGAGGACTCAGCATCAACTATGATCGTGGCAAGACCGAGGCGTTGTGGACGGTCATCGGCAAAGGAGCCAGACAGCTCAAACAAGCCCTCTATGCTGATGGCCACTCCCTCCAATGGGAGTCCAACAACAAGAAGTACACCCTGCAGCTCTGTCATGCCTACAAACACCTGGGCACATGGCTGCAGTCGCACCACAAGCACAGCAAAGAGATCCTGGCCAGGGGATCTGCAGCAAAACAGCAATATGGCCAACTGGCAAGATCATTTTTCACCAAAAAATGTATCTCCCTGCCAGTCAAAAGTACGATCTTTCAGTCTTTAGTCATTTCAAAGCTGCTGTATAACGTCCACACGTGGTCGACGGTCACACAAAAACAGATGCAAACACTCATCAACCACCTGAAAGCCCCAGCTGGAACCCTATTGAAGGGACTGTTAATGGCACCGACACGTTTCATGCATACCACGGAGGAAATGCTTGCCTGCGCAGGCATTTTGCCACCAATGGACCAGGTTCATGCCAACAGACTACGGTTCCTCGCCAGGCTTCTGGGAGCATGTCCACCCATCACATGGGCACTGCTGACCAATCATGCTGGCCCGCACTCTTGGACAGCCTTGTGTATGGAGTCCTGTCAATGGATGCTACTGCATTACGACAGCAAGCTGCCCCTAGACAGCTCCTCCACCTTCCTTGATTGGGTCAGATTCATCCGCCTCGACCCCAACTGGAAGGGCCGGCTGCGCAAGACCAGCAAGCTAGCCTTGTCCTATCACCGAGCTCGAGCCGAGCATGCAGTGTGGCAAAGACACTTTGATGCAAAGCTGGCAGCTGCCGGTGCCACAATACCGGACAAAGCCAAGCACCAAGTGCCAGCCGAGAAATGGCAGTGCGATCTTTGCCACAAAATCTTTGCATCCACGCGTGCCTTGGCGATGCATGCCACACGAGAGCATGGATACAAGAAGAAAGTGCGCTACTACACGGTGGGCAGCATGTGCCACGCCTGTGGCCAAGACTTCCACACCAGAAAACGGCTTTCAGTGCACTACGAAAAGCAGCAAAAGTGCTATGATGTGATCCAATCTTGTTGGCCCCCCTTTCCTGCTGAAATGGTCCAAAGCTTGGACGCTGCAGACAAAGAGCATGAAGCACTCCTACGCAAGCAAGGCTGGTGGGCCTCGAAAGCGTTCCAACCGGTCCTACAAACCTGCGGACCACCATTACCACCAGCAGGCTCAGAAGAGGCACGAGCAATGCACACCAAGATGGTCCAACGACGCCCCAGTGATGACACGGCCTACAACCAGCTGCAGGGTACCCGGGTGGAGCGTTACCCTCAGACATCACCCACCCTGTGGTGGCATCGCCAGGACCTCCCGGCCTTCATCATGCAGTCCCCACAAGGGCGTGACAATGCAGGAGGGGCGTTCTCCATGCACGGACTGGCACGTGAAACAGCACTGCTGCACGTCAGAGCGCTTGTCATTGTGCATTTCTTCAGCGGTTTCCGGAGGATGGGTGACATCCATCACATCATTGACCACTGCACAATGCAAACAGGAGCCCATGTGTTCACTCTCTCGGTAGATCTCTGTATGCAAAGGATCAAGGGAGATCTTGCAACTCCTCAAGCTGCGCGGTGGTGGAAAGAGCGCATTTTGAGTGGGCAGGTGGTCGCTGCAGGTGGCGGCCCACCATGTGAAACGTTCACTGTCGCCAGACAATACGACGGTGGCCCCAGACCACTCCGCAGTGCAGCGCACCCCTTGGGCATCCCCGGGCTGTCCATTAGAGAGTGGAACCAGCTCCGCATCAGCGACCGGCTCCTGAGGTTCCTACTCGATGTGTTGGTCGCACTCGCCTTGATGGGCATGAGCGGTTTTCTCGAGCATCCTCAATTCCCAACCTGGTGCACTCGAGGATCCCCTGCCAGCATTTGGGCAACCGACGCCCTGATCCAGCTAAAGAACCTGGGCTGCTTCTCAGTCGTAAGCTTCGATCAGTGCACGGTAGGTGCGTTGGGGAAAAAACCCACAACCCTCCTGCTCCTCCGGCTGCCAAGTGTGAGGGACACTCTGCTCCGGAGAGGCTGCTCGGGGCGCTGCAATCACCCACCGGGCGCGCATGTGGCCTTGATAGGCAGAGAGCTTGACGGCACCTTTCATACCGCAAAAGCCAAGGTATATCCATATGGCCTCAACAAGATACTCGGGGAAGCACTGTTCCAGGCGGCAACACAATGGGAGGACCTGGACGTTGTGCACAGCCTGCCGGAGGACTTCACCCCGTATCTTGAACAGAGCTGCCACGACGCTGCCGTAGTACAGCCAGATTACCACGGCGGAAGCTGACAAAAGGTCAGCTGCAACATGCACGAAGACCAAGCACCAAGACGGTGCAGCAGAGCAAATGGAAAAATGGGGTGGCTCAACCACCAACCAGTGCAGATTGCTCACCTCCAGAATCAGAGCAGCTACTACGGCACTTTCCCTGTGGATCCACATGACTTCTTAGATGGTACCAATGACACGTCAAATGCCCCCCTAAATGACACCCAAAACACTGCCTTAGAAGGTACTTGCATCCAAATAGATCCAAATAGGGCTTCATCATTACCCATTTCTGATCAGCAATCACTACTTAAGCAATTAATCCTGAATCATCAATCATTAATCCTGAACAAGCTGTTTCATCATTTCATGGTTTCCTGGCAGGACATTTTTCAGAACTGGGACCGTGATGGCAGTGGAGATATCTCAGTGGCGGAGCTGACCCGTGTGTTGAAACGGCTGTGCCTGGGACATTGAAATCTCCGGGAGATGGGTTGACCAGTGTCATCCGTGGCTGGCTTCGAACTATCCATGGAGGTTGACCCAGCTGGTGGACCCAGCCATGTTTGATTCGCAGATGGTCCCGTACAGAAAACATCAGAAAACTGGAGATCCCAAGAAAATGGAGATGGCGGAGCAATTCATATGGAAACCAGCTTTGGTTCCCGGAAATGATGTCAATCATCATCCATTTGAGGATACTTTTTGGAGATGTCCTCCTGCATATACATATTCTATGATATTCTATGAATACATATTCTATCAATGTGCTTTCCGCCGCTATACGCATAATACACACAAACCCTCCTGTAAACCAACATAGATGTGGAAAAATCCACCATTTGTAGATCATTTGGGGAAACGAGAGGTGTTCCGCATCTATCTTAGTTTCCCAGGGTAACATCCACCGCCAAGGAACCCGCAGTTTGACCAGGCAGCCTGCGAGAAGATGTGACCTGGACAAACAGCCGCGCCTGGGGTAGTGACAGTTACTCAGTTACTGTACTGGGGAATAATCCTCTCAAAACCATTGGGAATCATCCGCCACTGGATCAATATTGGCAGTTATCAAATGGGGAATCATCCTCAAAAATGAATAAACGTCGGCATTTATCATGATTTATCATCATCACATGTATCATTATTGGTCGTCGAAGTTTGTTCGTTTGAATATAGATGTGGGATTCTGTTTTGATGATGATTGAACAAGAAAAAATGACGTTTCAGATTTTTCGGGATGTGGCTTCTCAGCCAGCAACCAGTCACCAACAGACTCAGAAGAGAAAATTTCGACACTTGCTTCGGATATATCAATATATCTCATCCCCAAAATGGCTATTTGAACCATGATGATAATCCGATTTATGGGTGCACGATTTTCAGACAAATCACCTGTGGAAAAGCGATGATCGGTTGAGATGACGAGCCACCAGCCAGACTTTCACAGTGGCCCTGTCTCAAATAAGCACGGCCAGAAAATCCCGATTCTCAATTACACATATAATCCTGTGGTAATCAGATCTGACAATTGTAAATCCACCATTCATATGTACAATATATACATGGGTATTATATATATATATATCCATTTATACTGTAGTGGATTTTCGCATAAAAAGCCTCCACTGATAGGGACTTTCAATGGATTTCTCGAAATTTTCCTATGATTCTCCCATTAAAACCTCCATGTCGTGAAATACCCTGAAACATCTCCATGGCCAACTTAGTAGAGTACCATTTGCTAAAGATTTGCCATTGCTTCCGTCATGTTGCTTATATGAAGCTTCTATTTTCGCTGCAACTTGGGCATGTTGTAATTCTGGGAGCCCATCATGGCGCATTGCGTCTCAGGTTCACCAGTATGGATGTGAACATGGATGGGACCATCCAATACGATGAGTTCTTGGACTCTTGGAGCTGGCAGAGCTGGGTGCAGCAACCAGACAGATACTACACAGCGCATACCCACATACCCACGTACGTATATTGTATATATAATGCATTATGAATATGTGTATGTAGAGCTAAGTATGGGTATAGATACATGTATATATTAAACTATATTGAGCTATGTAGAGGTATAGATAATTACATGCATTTGGTATCGTAAAGGGTGTACGCATATACGCGTGGATGAAACGTAGCTTGATGTGTCCTTAAAATCATCTTGGCGATGGAGAGAGAGAGAGAGATATATATATATATAGAGAGATATATATATATATATATGGCAGACAATGCATTTAGGAGACCCGCAGCGCCACCCAAAACCTCCCAACAAGTTGTAGCCATCAAAGACAAAAGGGAAAGCCAGAAACTAGACACGCCTCTGCCTAGGTCCAAATTGAGGTTCGGCGTTTTTCCTTTTACTCGTACATACCATTTCGATATCCCCTTATTATGCTATAGTATATACCAGTTGTATACATAGTGGTACATCCGGTATTACACATAATTATACCAAATGCACGCACACATATATACTAACCTGGTACAAGCCCCTTGTGCCACTCATGGCGCGACTGCTGGAAAAGCTGTCGCCACGCCGAGAACTGGCTGCTCTCCCGTGAGTCCTATCAGGGCGCCAAGGCTGAGCGAAAGTCGTGGATCCACCCTTCGATATTTCTACATCATGTCAGTTTATATACATCAGAATGCATGGTTAATAGCCATGGTTAGTTCACCTTTGACTGGTTTGTTTCTTACATTTAGATTTAGGCAGATCCTCCCCAACTAAAAGGGTGCTGATTGTTTGAAAAAAACACCTGATTAAGACGCCCAGTCTTCAGCTTCATTAAGGTGTTTGTTCCACCTGTGTTCCACCTATGTTCCAGCCAAAAATCCACCTTTAGCAGCAGCATCCCTCTCATCATCCATTGCCAGGCGGCCATCTTCATGGATCAACAGCGCAAGAGTCGTGACAAAGAAGCAGACACGGCGCGGAAGACGAAGCTCCGAGCCAAGTACGCCAGGCGCCCACGCCGCCTTCTGCAGCATGGGACGGTCGTTTTTTTTTGGCCGGGTGGCAGCCTGTTGAAATGAGTTGGAAATGGGAGGTGAACAGGATTGAAGAGGTTGAAACTGTGAAAGATTGGGAGTTTGATCATCAGAAAATGAGTTCAGCATAGTTCAGCAAAGTTCAACAATCAAAATGCAGGGCATTTGTTTGATGTGGAACTGATTTCGCTCACCTGGACCATCTCACCCGAAGGCTGGACAAGAACGGTGACGGCAAGTGACTTGACCCATCAGCAGGTTTCCTTTTGCGAACCATGGATGGTTTCCTGCGCCTTTTGCACGGTCTTCCATGGTTTCCGGGGGCATTCTCTAAACTACTCTAAACCACAATCCTGAAATTAGAAGCAGGATGAAGCAGGTGTTTTTGTTGCAACGAATTCTTGGCAGATGCCATTTTTTTGCTAAGCAATCATTATCACCAAGCTCAGCATGGCACCTTTTTTGTGACAGAGGTCGATGCCATGCCCGTAGTTGCCTTGATGACTGAACATTGCTACTGTTTGAACATGGTTGGCTTGGTTAGCTTACAAATCGTTAAGACAAAATATCTATGTCCTTTCACGCCTAGCCTGAAATAGTGATACAAACCCAGGCAACCGAGGTAATTGTAGACAGTTCCAATGCCCAGCATAAATCATCCCAAGTGTTTCACTTGTACCCACCTGCCATTATTGAATATATATGTATATATTATATATGCATATAATATATAATAGACACATATTTGTATCCCAAATGTTATGGTTCTTATTGATTTGATTACTCCTGGCACTGATCCAGCGGGCTTCAGGCTTGACTTTGTGGAAGTCTATGCTCCTTCGCCTGAAATTTTTGGCAAAGGATCTGCAGATTATACGCTGCAATCAAACATGGCAATGGGAAATCTCATGAAATCCCCTATACATGGCTGTTTCAACAGGGAAATCATCTATAAGTGAGGACATGTGAGGACTTCCTTAATTGCCACATTTGATTAGCGGTTGATATTTTTTCTTTGAACTGAGAGACGCCACAGGTCTGGAGATTTGGTTGTGATCACTCGATCTTTTCGCAGCGCGCCTGGGACCCTGGGCATCCCAGGAATTCTTGCAGAAGAGGTATCCAAATATGACTCTCCCGGACTTGCGGCACCTCACTGAAAATGGGGACTGGGGACTCTGGGGACTGGTGAAGACCTGGAAACTGGGGATGATGTGGGGAATCTATGAACATCTATGAACATCTATGAACATCTATGAACATCTTCAATGATTTCAGCGTGTCTTTGGAGAAATGGTGACATATATGGGAAAACTTGGCTGGCAAAGAGCGCCGATCTGCCCAGGTTTCTCTACAATTGCCACTCGTCAGGATTGGGGTGCCATGATGCAGGTCGTTGTCAGATCGGTTGCCTTTGCGTGATCTCTATATATATAATATATAATATACATATATATATATATCATTATATACCTGTGTGTGTGATTGTGTTTGTGTGAGGGTTTCTTACAATGGGTGATCCCCGAAACCATGGGTTTCAATATTAAAATGCTCTAATTTTGGATGATTTGGGGCCAGCCCCAGTCTAGGAAACCTCCGTGTATCTATATATATATACATACATATATATATATATAAATAATACATTAATTTTGTAATACATATTGCATGTTTATGTTTGTGCGCACCTGCAAGTGCAGCAGCCCAAGAAAAACATTGGGCTACTACTATTAGCATTATATGAGAGGGGCCGGTGATTTTTTTCCATACGCATATAAATGTAGAAAATGGACAGCTAGAGTCAAGATGCCATCCAAATGATTGGAGAGTTGCCAGGGAAGGAACCACCGGCAGTTGCCAGTTTGGGAGACTTCCGGGTGGTCCACTTCCAAAGTATTCTTGACTGTTGGTTGTCTAAACAAATCTAGTTTTGTTGATCAAAGCCCAGTTGTTTTGTGTTGCCAACCAGAGTTACATCATCATAATACTATATGATACTATAATTTGCTACATCTCACTTAGGTTTCACGTTTTGCTCTTTCACATTCGCAGCCCTTCCCCAAGCTTTACGGCTCCCGAAGCTGCGAAGCTTCAGGTGCGGACAAGTCGCAGGATGGCATTTTGGACTTCTACGAGCTATTGGCAGCGCGGCATGGGTGGATTGTGGTTGCGACGGGTAAACGTTTGGAAAACCTCTGGGGAAACCCGTTCTTACGATGATCTACACATAGTGGATTTTCCGTGTGTAAACGTTTACTGGAGGGTAACTTTTTTGTGCTTTGAAATTGTCAGGGAAAGAGAGAACTACTGTAATTAATTACGAATTATGTCTAATTATAGTTTAGTTAATAGATTATAAATTTTTGGTAGACTATCTAAATCTGCTGGTGCATGTGCCGTGTGTTTTTGCTGCAAAAAACAGAAGTCTCCAATTAAACCCATAAAATCATCTAACATCACCATAAAAACTTGATGGTTGATCCTTATGAAATCCATATTTTCGACCGTATGTTCATCTAAAATCACCATAAAATCACCATAAAATCACGATAATCACCATAAAATCACCATAATCACCACAAAATCACCATAAAATCATCATTTAGACCTCCGGTCTGAGGACATGATGATGGTGTTGCCCAAGAAAGCAGCTGGAGATGCGGGAGCTCCCAAGGAACATCCGCCACTTGGACCTGGAAGACAACATCAATGGTGGATGATGCTTAACAAATGTTATAAGAATGGTTAGTGTGGGTTAATAATGGGGGATAGTGGTTAGATATGGATAATAATGGGTTAATGATGGTTATTTATGGTTACTAATGGGAATAATTCATGATGGTTAAAACCCATTATATGGATAATTAACCATGGTTAATGATTGATAATGGGTTAATGATGGTTATTTATGGTTAATAAATGTTAATAATGGTTAATATGGCTTGATTGTTTGTTTTTAATTGTGGGTTAATAATGGGGAATCATGGTTCATAGATTGTTTTTTAGGCTTAACTTCTGGTAATTGAGTGAAATCGATGGTTAATAACAGTTAATGATGGGGAAAAATGGTAGTGCACAAAACATGGATTGCTTGACAATGGGTAATTGGAATACCATCTTATTGCTCTGGCAAAAATGCTCTTTTGTAACATATTTACTTGCGAAAAAAAAAGAAGTGCAGCTCCATCGATTTGATAAACTACCAGAAGATAATCATATATAAACATGGTGATGCCACCATGTGTTCCACATGTAACTAGTAGAATTGATATAGCTGGTGATAATTTGAATCCACGTTTGGAAAATTTGGGAAATCTTTGAGGAATACCTAACATGAATAGGCACTACAGGTATAAATGCTAGTTTTGAGGCTGGACATGGACCCAATATTTGTATCTCTTCACGCAACCTCATGTCTAACCCACAAATCTAACTGGACATCTTCAGCCGGATCTTCTGAACATATAACTACGGCATGAAGTGGCTATTACCAACTGATTGACGGACAGCCATCGCTTGCTGTGAAAGGATCTCATGTCAACCATGGCTGGGTCGCCAGAGGTCTGAGCACAGTATGCGAAGAAACCATATTTCTTTCCGATGGTTGTACCCTCTAGTAATTTCACGTAGCTATAAAACATTAAAATGGACCATTTACTTCGACATGGTGATTTTCCATAGTTAAATAATCAGATGGCGTTTAGGATTTTTGAACACTTGGTTCAATGAGAAAATATGGATTCTCCACGGCACCAGGATGATGCCCATGGAGTTCAGATGGGCTCATATTTCAAACAGAACAAAATGATAAACTTCAGATCAATGGCTATGTAAGGGGATATACAGCCAAAATATTTCTTTATATGGTACTAAGGTACCTCCATTTTAGGATCCTGGAATTCCCATTGATCAGAGGGTCAACAAACCCCCAAGTTCAGTCCCTTTCATCAACAAGGATAGTTTGCGGTTGCTTTGAGGCAGGCCCAATCACCATTTGTCAATCATCCCATGGTTTGGGCCCCCAATTCATGATCCAAGACCCAACTAAATCAGCAGAGATAATGGTTGTTTAGGTGAAGCATGCCAAAATAGCCAGACTCTCAGGCTGGTGAATTATAGAAATTCAGTTTATATAAATCCGCTATAATTCATGTTCATTGCTTAAATTCATCTCAACTCCGCATTTGTTCTCCAAGATCCCCCAGCAATCCCATCCCCCTATTGTTTGACAATGAACAGCCCCATAATATGGTCTCAAAGAATCCCAAAGACTGGTAAATCCCTTACATCCACCATGGTTTCTAGGGAATCTTTGGAACCGGGGGGGTCCAAGGCTCTCGGCGGCCATCATGCGACAGGATGCCAGGCGGGGGTATCCTGTGTCAAAGGTGGCTGGAAAATCTTGGGAAGATGTGGGAACATATGGGAGAACCCACTATAAATGGAGGTTTCTAGCTCGAACGAAATGGCAGATGTTCCATGAAGCCACGTGTGATTACCGGAAGGTATTTCGACAATGGTGGATCGATTTGGGTTTTAACCCGGTAAATATTTGTAAGCATACATCACATAAAGACGGAAAATCAGACATGTAGAGCCATGGATGTCCATAGCTTTTTATTTGACTGGATGATCCTCTTGTGACTGAGACGTTGGCTCAGCCAGGGATGATATCAAGGAGGCCTTGGCAAAGGAGGAAAAAGATCAGAAGGAATGGATGGAGAAGCCCGGTTGGAATAGGGTGAATGGATGGTTGGAAAGTGGTTGGAGTATCTGATTGGGTGGAGAATCTGGGCAAATTGGCTCAAGAACTGAGATGAGTTTATGGGAAAACCCATTATTTAAAGGTGATCTTTAACATCATGGGAGTATATGTTGGAACAGGGGTTGGAGAATGGTGATGTCACCACCAGAAAGGGCGATTCTTAGGGTTGGAAAATTAGGGTTGTTGGTTTCCAGGATTCCTCGAATGATTGGATGGAGAATCCTGGTTCTTTCGATCAGGACTTGGATGGATGTGATTCCTGTCTGATTCCTGCCGCATGAAATGGAATGTTCATGAAAAAGTTGGCTGGGGTGGAATTCATCTCCCACCAAAACTTGTAGATGGGTCAACATCGAAAAGATGATGTCTATGGATGTCCTGTGGCTCGGGCTCATGTTGGGTTTCCACGGCCTGCCCAGGAAAGTTAATGATATGACTTCGAAGATGAAGGAGTTCAAGGATGATGAACGGAGGCCACCGTTCCACTGGTGAAATGGCGAAATGGCAGTGGCAACCCACCACGAACACTGTTGGTACCCTCTGGTAAACTCACATAACTATGGAAAATCACCATTTTTTTATAGATAAATCAACTATAAATTGCCATTGTCAATAGCTATGTTAAATTACCAGAGGGTAATATATGCATTTTGAAGGTTTCCCTTAAGTAGATCCCAAACTGGTAAAACAATCAAGCAAACAGACGTGGGTTTCCCATGGTTTCCCATGGTTTTGTTTCCCAGAGTTTTTCCAAAGTGTTCCACCTCCAAAGGGTGAAAAAAGTCTCCCTTTCCCGAGGCACAAGGAGTTTCGGGAGGCTCACAAGAAGGCAGTTTTTGGAGGGGAAGTCATGAATCTTGACTTAGAAAAGCCGCAATGGCCACAAGGTTGAATGCTGATCACGTGGCGGTATTGCGCATGTCCCAGTTCCAGTAGCCGCCAGTAGCCGCTATAGCTTCATATCACTGGGCCTCCCTCACCATCCAACCGTGAGCCTCCCCGAGAGTTGCCAGGTCATGCGCGAGCACTACGCCAAAACGGGTCAGCTCCAGTTCTGACAACTTCAACGGAGCCCGCGACAGAGATTGGGGCAAAAAGCTGGGGAAACCTTGGTGAAGGACGATGAGCATCGTGGAATAACCAGAGAAAACAATGAAATTCCAGATGGTTAAAACATGTTAAAACATGTCAAAACATGTTGAAACATGTTAAAACCCGCAAGAAGAAAGGGAACGAAATCACACCAATGCAGATGTACCACTGCTAGGAATGGCGATACAGCAAGTCAACCAAACCGGAACGATATTGACTTTGAGAGTTGTAGTTTTTATTGGTATTTCTCGGAACCCCCTGACAAAACTGGCGGTTATTGGGGGGTTCCTGTTCTTGCATCATCAAATGCTGCATCCTTGGGTTTCGATCGGGTTGCAAAAGAAAGCCATCTAATGTACAAGCCTCCAATTTTGCTGGGTTTCTGCCGCCTGTTTCTAGTGAAAGTGGGGATAGTTTTTTTTACGCCAAGTCGAAATTTCCTGGCTGCCGTGCTTCGTTCCCGCGGCTAAGCCGTGGGAACGAAGGCTCTACGTTTCACCGCTTTGGTTCAGGGCCAAAAGACGCCCCATGGCAGGAGAGACATGCTCATACGAAACTCGCAAGGTCTGGAAGTCCATGAATGATATGAATGCATGTTGATACAGCTTCTTTGACCAGATGTGTCCTGACTTGGCTTCCGTGTCAAGCCAGGCCAGACCTCATGGGCATGTAAATTAACTCATCAGTTGCTTCCCGGATGCTCGAACGAGCAGCAATTCGGCAGCAAAAGGAAGTTTTCTGCCTGGGTTGGCTCATTCAGGAAGTCCATCAGCGAGCTGGCCCATTGTTTGATGTGCAATGGAGCCCTGCCAGATAGCCACTTTTGATGCTGATGGATGGCCGTTTACCCAGTGACTGTCAATAGGGGATCTGGGATGGGTTGCTTGGATCGTACAGCAGCCCACAGGTGGCCGGTTCCACCAATGTGAAGGTTGATCCAACATCATCCGCTTGTACCCAAGCACCACAGATTTCATGGAGGAAGATCATTAGGTTCCCAGTTTTGTATTTCATAATATATGCAGTTGGCTTATCAATGCTTATCATTATCAGATAGATAGGTTGATTGATTGATTGGTAGATAGATTGATTGATAGATTGATAGATAGATTGGTTGATAGATTGATTGGTTGATAGATAGATTGATAGATAGATAGATTGATAGATAGATTGATTGATAGATTGATAGATAGAAAGATTGATTGATAGATTTATAGGTAGATAGATAGATTGATAGATAGATAGATAGATAGATTATCCATTCGATTATATATACAACATTATATAACCCATAATAACTCACACATATAAATCAGATAATAACCATATATGGGGTTCACTTCCGAGATCTTTCCATCCCAACATGCCACAGTGAAGCCGGCTCAAGCTGGGCCTGCAATCATGGAGCATTTTGCAATGGACAATTTAAAGGTATCCAAATTTAGGGGGGAAAATCATGATGGGGGTTCGGCATGTTATGATATGCTATGCTTCAGCAATTCAGCATCTTATGTGTCAGCAATTCCTTGACATTATGCTTTGCAAATCCTCGGGCATGCACATATGTTCTGATTGAATTTTGTACGAACTTGTTGATTTGCAGTTTTCTATTTCGTCGGGCAAGCATCAGGAAACCAGATTCCCAGAAAGCATCATATGCATTCATATGCAGCTTCTGTAAACCACATGTATCCAAAAGTATCCACAATATTACTTTCCACTTATCCACTTGTCACTGTGCAGCCAGCATCCCCAACAACGTCCTGGAAGAGCTGTAAGATTTTGCGGACTTTGAAGCGCTCAATGAGAAGCACCATGACAGGCCGGGTCACAGTGCTGGCACGCCATGCCGGTGGGCCAAAGTTTAGCCTTTGGCAATCTTTGGCAGAACTTGAGCAGTCTCATTGTCATCAGGTTGATGAGTGGGATCATGTTTGATGATTTTCAGACACAGTGGGCTCCGAACACACTGTCAAGCAGTGAAACCCTGGGGGTTCATGCCACTGATATCCACTGATAGGAAGTATAGGTTCACCCCATTTACATCTGACTTACCCTCTGGTTATTTAACATAGCGATGGAAAATGGCCCATAAAAATAGATGGTTTACCTATTAAACATGGTGATGTTCCATGGCTATGTTAAATAACCAGATGCTAAACCCCCATTAAAATTCCCATTAAAAGCCATCACCCCATCGAATCTGGCAGGATGAAACATGGACCAACCTGGTGTTTTTTACTCACTGATCCCACTAGTCCAACATATCTTTCCGGCAGGCATCGGAGCTGCAACTCAAGCCCCTCACCCGGTGGTGATGGACGACGTGGAAGGACAGGATTGCGGGGCCGGGTGGTTTATCCCACTGAGTGTATACCCACTGGTAGTCACATGTGGCAGTGGGAAAGCCCATAAAAAAACTGATGGCTTTAGATGGTTTGAGTGGCAAAAGCATCTATAATTGGTGGACTTTCTATTCTATGCTTGATTACTGGAGGGTAAGTAGGTTATATCCCCGGTTATACGTGGAACAAATGGATAAGTAGGGTCAATCCAATTACAGCCCAGATTTTATTGTACTTACTAAGTGAGATGAGCCACCAAGTATGCTTCAGCAAACGGTCTGGGAATGAGTACTTGGGTTGTTCCCTTTGTGGGGTGAGATTTTGCCGCAACAATGACACCTGCGAGGGCCTTTAAAGCCATGGTCACACAGGTATAGTTTTGATGCATTGTTCTCCCGCAAAAATATCATGATATTGCTGGAAAATGTTGCATAATTCTCAGTGAGGTTTCAACCGTTTCGTTGATTTTCATTTTGCTGTTTCTAATCCCAAATTTGGTGATTCTCCGGTTGGCCAGCATATTTTGATCCTGGCAGGCTCATCGACCAGGCGGTGCATTTATATACTGTATCCCCATTTTGAATCTTGCTTGCCCATCACTAGCAGCATTTTAGCGCTTGATTGGGCTATAGCATGCTATAACCTATACTACATTATACTACCTATACCCGCATATTTGTCTTAGTAGCTGGCTGACACTAGAAATGCCAATCTTGGGTTATGCCTATTGACCCCATTCTTTGGGGATCGCCAGGAGCCTTCGAAGAAACGCCACGCGATCATCGGGACGAAGTCGATGTGGAGGAGGAAAGGTGTTTCCAACGATGAGGGCACAGCCAATAAGATGCTGGAGATACCATGGGGATCCATGGGGTAAATTTTCAGCTACGGAATATGGTCCATTTAGTTCGATGATTTGTGAATTTTCAACGTGGTGATGTTTCGCTAAGTCTTAAATTACGGGGTACCAGAGGTTTTTTCATTGATAGAAAGGGCCAACAAAGGCCAACAAACAGCCTAGCGCCCCAGCCTGTCATCGTTGCCATAGGACCTGTATCCTTACTGCATCGTTTGGACGCCCATCCCGGGATGCACCTGGTGCTTTCCCTTCATTGGCACCTCGGCTTGCGGGGCTTGCCTGGACCTGGATGTGAAAGTGGGAAACATGGAGCTATGGTATGCTATGGTCACTATAGCAGTGATCCTGGGTATAAGCAGAAAAGGGGGATAAGATTGGGATGATTAGGTGAAGCGGCTCGGGAATGGCTGGTTACCAGATTTTTTCTTGTTCAAGGCTTCGGAAGTGGCTTAGGACCCCCAAACAAGAAACTGGGATGTATTGGGATGTATTGGAGGCACCCCAGTTAATAACCATGACCCGCAAAGTGGCATTGGGCATTGGGCATTGGTATCTTTTCAGTAGGGTGTCATGGATCAGAACCCAGCTGGATCATCCCACATCCATCTGTGGACGACCTGGATGATATGACCAAAAACGATGCCAGCGTTTTTTGTTTTCACGGAGTTGGGGGTGTTCAATCGTCACCGTAAGTGATATCATAATAATATAATATATGGTGAATTATTGTAATGAATTAATCAGTGCACGTTTGCCCTGCAGCCCGTAGTAGTGCGCAGGCATTATAAGACCTCAAAATCATTGAGGTTGGAGCTTGTTATTTTGACGGTTTCAATGTCAAGGTGTCAGAATTTCATCTGAGAAAGCAATGGTTGAATCACTTGTAAGAGGGTTCGAACAAGGGGTTCAACCATTTGGGTGTTTTTTTCAGTGGTGTCTATCCAATAGCCATCAAACAATGGGAATTTGGAAAAACCATGACCTAATCAAATGTGCTGGCACCACGTCGTGGCACCTATTTCAGGTCACATGTGCATCGGCACAGCAGATGGCCAGGTGGAGGGGCTTGGTGATTTTTAAGGCTTTCCTGGACAATGGGAATTCATCGAACATCCACCAACAAATACGCAAAAACGGAGATGTATGTCACAGGAAAGGGTTGTAGGTCAAGAAATTTACCGGAAGAACGTGGGGATGTATGGTCATCACGCCACCTAAAGTGGAGTGTTTAACACTAGCGGTGATGGATATCGGTCAGGGCCCGGCAGCAAGCATTTGAAATCGGAAGCATGTTTAGAGTCCAGTTATCCACAAAATCGCTGGGTACTGTCCGCTATTCTTCCGGGATATTGCGGCCAGGATCGCCCAGGATATCAAAGATATCACCAGGAAAACTTGCACATTGTGCGGATATTCTTGAAACACTGGAATCCAACGATCGGAAAAGCTGGGCGAAACACGGTGAACACCCGTTCGAACCCGTGGCAGGTCATGGAATTTATGGGCTTTGGAGCCACCAAAGCACCTAAAGGCCCTGCTGAAAGATTCTGGTGTGAGATCCCTTTTGGACCACCAAAATCTGGGATATGTTCACCAGTTGGATCCATGTGCTGATCAGGGGGTAGGACATGGGTAGGCTGCACCTGCGGCCCCTAAGACGCCAGATAAGGATTTCAATAAGTAATTTTTGATTGAAAAAGCTTCCGCACACCGAAAGATCATCAAACATCTTTGTTGGCTTTGTATGGTTTTGTATGGTTTTGTATGGTTTTGTGTCTTGTTGGCATTTGGTGATGGGTAGCCGGCGGGTCTCCAACCACAAACCAGCCCCTCCCAAGGAAACATGGTACCATGTATCATGTGACAATGACATCTTAATCATGTATCATGTGACAATGACATGTACGGTTTTAATATGTTTTTATTTAATGTTAATGTGTTTAAAATTGTCTTGAACGCGTTGAATCGCAATCTTCCTCGCTGGAACCGTTTTTTGCTGGAAACCGTTTGTTGCTTCCCTTTCCGCCACGCTGAGGCGGCCTATCTTTTGGCCCCGTCTGTCGGTGACCAAAAAAATCGAGGGATGTGCTGTGTTGGTGGAGGCGGGTATCCAAACTTAAACCTCTTCTATCTTCTGTGATGTATGTGTGATGTTGTGTGTGTGGTGTTTTCATATGATTCAATTATAATTAATTGAAGTTAGTATTTCAAACGGTTCTGTACCATACTGTAGCATGACTGGATTCAGACATGCCAAAAACTGTGCCATATCTCTTGCTATACCCCCTTAGACCCCTCAATAACCATCAAAGATGCAATATATCGATACAGCACCTATTTGTATGCTCAAGCTTTGACCTACTCCAACTGCTATCCGACCCATGGGTTCTCATTTCGGAAATTACTGCATCATATAGTGCTCCTGGTTGGTGGTTTGGAACATTTGTTATTTTTCCATATATTGAGAAGAATCATCCCAACTGACGATTTCATATTTTTCAGAGGGGTAGGTATACCACCAACCAGTGCTCAGTGACATACGATGACGTATTACCGGGAGACTCATGTGCAGCCCAAGGCCGATATGTGCAGCTGAGAAAGGATCGAGTTCGCAGGGGAACGTCCTGCACTTGGATAGCGCATGCTGGGGCTACGACTGGAGTTGGCCTTGGGAGCGCATTGCCATTCCCAGGTTTGATGCTTAAGCCCTTATGGTCCACTGTTTATAACCTTCCATTCTCCATGAAGCACCATAAGCCCCCATAAATCACCATCAATTCTCCATAAGTCTACAAGTTCACCATAAATCCATATAATTCCATATAATATCATATAGTTAAATCCAACATCAAGGCCTCATTTTCCGAGTTTTCCTAGTTAAATCCTAGTTTCCGAGTTTTCCTCATAACCACCATGAAATCGCTATAGCCTCCCTGAAAAACCCACCTTTTTCACCCAGAATTTTGAACGACCCCCAGGTGGAACGAGGCCATCCACAAGGCCATGGCCCAAGCCACTGGACGCCCACACGGTGGCTGCATCTCCAACTGCAGCCTGGTGCAACGGCAGAAATGGGGAGGTGGCAGTGAAGATTTTCAATCAATGGATGTGTTTATTTCAGAAAATTTGAATTGCATATGGAATGTTATTTGATTTTTGGGAAGTTTAAGGGAATTCTAGGGAATTCTATATGGATGTTATTTGATTTTTTGTGATGTGTTTATTTCCGACAAGATACGGATGGAATTGGCGTTTCAGTGATATTTGTTCCATATTGGATTCAATGGAGTTGGATCCCCAAAAATGTTTGAGATCGTATTTAATATTACCCTCTGGTTGGTTATATAACATATCCATGGAAAATGGCCCATTTATAGATGGTTTACCTATTGAAAATGGTGATTTTCCATGGCTATGTTAAATAACCAGAGGGTAGATGGAAGGGATGAGTCGTCAAAACATGCGGGTGTGTAAGAAACAAACCATCTGGGGATGTAACTTGATAAACGAACAACAAATTGGATATCAACACAACATAGGGATGTAGCAGAACATGGGGGTCGGCATTCCAACAATCTTGATTGTTAAGCAACCATGATGAGTAAAGATTGCTCAAATTTCAGGGAAATTGATTTGGAACTTTTCGTTGGTCATTTCGATGGGGCAAAAAAATCATCTGGTTGGTGGTTTGGAACATTTGGATTATTTTTCCATAACATATGGGATGTCATCCTTCCCATTGACTCATATTTTTCAAGATGGTTATTGCACCACCAACCAGTCATCTTTGGGACTTAAGTTCTTCGATGACGCGAGTATGCGGGCTTTCCAAGTCCGGCTGGGTGGGTCAAGACTTGGACCCGAAGAGTTGTCATGACTTACCCGCTGGTACCCGTAATGACTAACAGTTTGCTATTGAAAATGGCCATAGACATAGTGAGTTGTCCCATGAAAAATGATGATTTTCCATAGTTATGTAAACGTTTACCAGAGGGTACTGCATACGTAGCATATATCATATTTATGAATTACCCGCTGGTTATTTAACATGGCTATGGAAAATGGCCCACATATAGATGGTTTTTGGTGATTTACCTATCAAAAATGGTGATTTTCCATGGCTACGTTAAATAACCAGAGGGTAATATATTTTATGTATATATATAATTATATATATAATTATATATATATATATAATTATATATATATAATTATATATATATATATATCTGTCTCTCTCTCTCTCTCTCCCCCCAAAATTTACACACTGGTTGGTGTGTTTCTTAAAATATATTCATATTTTATGTTCCATCCCCCCTGGATGGTGATTCCATGTGATTCCTATTGATTTTCATAGTTTTGGCAGGGGGGTGAAGCACAAGATACCTAGGCTTTGGAAGACGAGTTTCCCAGGGGAAATTTGAGGTCACTCCTTCGTAGCGGATTGCCTGCACGAGATGAGGCCGGTACAGTAGGGAACGACCTTCTCAGTCCGCAAGTTGTGTGAGAAGATTTGGGGAATAATTGGGTAAGTAGGAGAGGACTTCAGGAAACATTCTTGGATCCAGAGGGCCTTGTTTCCCGGGTCGAAAATGTAATGGATTACAGGCTGCTTGGTGAGCTGTGTCTGTACAGGGAGACTGCGTGCTTTTTGCCAAAGCTTCAAGCCGATTCAAGCCGTTGAACATGAATAATTCAGAGTGCCTTCATGGCATTGCTGAAATATCACCATTTGAGCATCCCAATTTGATTTCTTCCCCGGCGTGAATTGCGGTTGGCACGCCTGTTCTACACAGGTACTGTGGCATTCCCTGCTGGAACTGGCTGTCGCTCCGGGGGGGATGCGGGTTGTCCCTACAATACCTGAATGGATGGGTGAAAAGACCCAAGCTCTGTTTTTCTAATGGCATCATATATTATTATATTGTATTATTATATCATTATATATTATTTTCATTTATTTTCTAATGGCCCGCAATGCTCACCAACATTTTTTTTTCGGCATCATGGATGCGACAATCCAAGATTTTGTGGATTCCTTTTGATTTGATCACTTAGTTTACACCTGTTCAAACTACCCTCTGGTTATTTAACATAGCCATGGAAAATGGCCCATTTATAGATGATTTTCCCATTAAAACCTCCATTTATAAGGGATTTTCCATGGCTATGTTAAATAACCAGGGGGTAATTATTTCCTATCCTCCGTAACCTTGGAAAGCTGATCATGAGGTAAACCCAGTAACAAGCAATCCTTAGTTAGGGTTTACTATTTGGTAATACCCCAAGTAATGCATGATCTAAAATGAACACGAAACGGTTGAGAACCCGGATGGTTTTATGGCATTGGCTTAGCCACATTCGTGTGCTCCTGTGGGGCTAGGATGGAAAGATGATGAAAGTGGGGTAGTACACCCCAAAACTGCATGCCATTAGTTGGAAAATGAAGCTAAACCATGGAAATGTCAGGATAACTACTTATTTTCAGACAAACTAATATACGTAGTAGCACACTGCGTGGCCAACTTTGAGAAAAAAAACGTGCTACAAATAGAATAATAGATTAGTTCACATGAGCACCCAGTGGTGCTTCATGCGACATTCAGGTCATACCTCTTGGCGGTTTGGGTCTTCATCTGCGTCCCATCCTCAGCAGGTCAGGGTGCATATCGAAAAATAGAGGATTTGGATTTGGACTTTCGAAAAAATGCCAGGTTACCCACCCAAAATATGTCTTTTTGATAATTTCCTGGAGTTGGTCACTATTGTTGGTGAATGGTGCTTGAACCATTCGTGGCCTTGAAGCTTTCATGACTGTGATGGCACTTTCGCCTTGCCACTGAGGGGCACTTCACCACTTGCCCTCGCACCACGGTCTGGGGCCTGCAGATGGCGTCGCAGCAGGGGGATTGTGATTTCTGCGGGCTTATGGATATCTATAAAATTATTTGCAACCATGTGCATGAATTGGTTGTGCTGTTTTTGCCTGTAGACCTATGCAGGGGTTCTCTGATTTGTTTGGGCCATTCTGCAACTAGGACCTAAGGATTTGTATGTCTTTGTAATATTATTAATTTCTTACTCAGGATGAAATTCCTCATTTATCCTCAATTCACTCTTGGGTTGAAGCCACCAACCAGACAAATGATGATCACGATGTATCCTAGTAAAAACAATGTTTTGAAAGGGTATCTACGGCTTGTTTCGCTGCGGCTGCCTGGCTCAAGGTAGCGTCAGGTACAGCAGCCTATCCGAAAGATACCGCTGAAGCGCATGGCTTTGCAAAGGGAAACTGCACAAAAATCAGTACCGTGGCTGTGTGAAGATGTTCACACCAATAGGCAGAATACTGTCCCCAGTATTTGGATGTGTTGTGTGTATTGCAAAAAGTTTTCACGTTCATTTCATCTCCCAATCTGATCCGAGTTCATTAGACCCTCACTCTTAATAAATCATCTATTTAAAACTTAGACTTTACCTCAGAGTTAGTAAGAAAGGGTATTCCCAGAATATTAAGCCTAATTATTCCCAGAATATGATCCCAGAATATCTGAGTTTATTCGGCACTTATTCTTACTATGATCATCTATCATCTATTATCATCTATTCAAAAGTTAGATGTGGCTTCTACCAGATAAGTTTCTGAAGTGACTGATATTATTTTAATCCCAGATATATATAATATATATATATATACATTAGTATCATCTATTTAAAATTACTATATAGTATCATCTATTATCTAATATTAATATATGTTAACCCTATATTAACATATATTAAGCCCAATAGTTTAATAGTAGATTTGGCAAGTCGCCATGGAGCTGGAAGTGGATGGCATCGCTGGACACCTCTGCACGGCATCATGGCCATGATTTTTGTGGTGTTTTTCGTTGGGTTTAACGGTTGAGCCCTCCAGTCAACAGACAAAAAGCTATGGAAAATCACGGAAAATCACAATTTGTCATAGGTAAATAGTAGAATCACATATAAATCAGCCGTTTTCCATAGCAAACTGTGAGAATCACCAGAGGGTAAGCATCAAAAATTAGTGACGCATCAAGATATTTGGGTCGATATGGGTGAATCTTGGTGCATGGCTTGAGCACAGCCAGGGATAGACCTAGAAATGGGTCGGGGATGGGTGCCCCATGGTGCCCCAAGATGCAGTGGTGTATCATCATTTCCACCATCAAAACGGCAATCTTGCATCATTTTGATTAATATATGGTTAATATACGGCTAATATATGGTTAATATATGGTTAATATGCGATTTTGGGTGACCTTCTATCCCCTATTTTTTGACAGACCCAGGATGACCCAGGTGGTTTGTTTGGGCTGTCATCATGCATGGCTAGTTACCTTTGCATGAGCAGTGAGCACATGATGTAGCAGCAATCATTACGTCCTGGGGATGCTGGTGGACACTTCACGCCAGTTGGCTAGTTACACTGGTTTCGTTTGAATAACCAGTCAATAAGCTCCAGTAAGGTGGTGGTCAATAAGATCACCCATTTGTCGTGTCATGTAATATCTTGACTAAATCATGCTATGTCATAGTGGATAATGTTGAATCATGTTGCAATACTAATGATAGTGTTTATTTAAAAAGACTATTCTATCTGTATATAATTATATATATATATCAAGTTAAACTCCTAAGTTTGCCCCTAGACACCTATGCCTCACATGCCACATGCAGCACTCGCGCCGTTGGAAAAACAAATCAGGTCACGATCGCGGAGGAGTGGACCGCAACTTGGCCCTGTTGGGATTCCAACTGCAATCAGGTAACGATCTGTTGATCGGTCATGATTAGCTATTATTGTGACTATAATGTTATAGTTTCATAGGTCATTAGCTATAGGGAACAATGTTGTCATATTACTATAGATGTTGATAAGATATGATAAGCAACTAATATTAGGTGGTTCCATTATTACGATTATAGTAATAGGTGTTGCTTCAATAACTAATGCGGTGGAATCGTCCCAGAAACCTTGAGCAGCTTGGCAGATCACGTCCGCTTGACATGTGGATATTTGTTGCTTCTCCTTGTCCCGGTTGTTCCTTCTCTTATGGTACATCCCTAGTCTTGTAATATTATTGTGCACATATATGTCCTATTCTATGCCTGTTTCGACATGTGTAAATATATACTACGTACATATATGCACATGGGACCCCATATGCTTTTTTTCAGAGAGAGAGAGGGAGGGAGTGTTATCCTGGTGTAGAACGTGGACATGTCAAAGACACCTCACTAAAGTCGGAAGATGTTTGAAATTTCATCCGTTTTACCGCGAGGTCCGCAACTTAAAGGAGGCCATTGAGCTCCAAAGCGGCATCCCTGCGGACCAGCAGCGCCTGGTGTTAGGCCAGGTCCAGGGTGGCCAAGGGGATGACGAGGCAGAATATAGGGAAAATGGAGAAAACAAAATGGAAAATCACGGAAAATATGAGGAAAACATATGAACAGCCAGTAAGTGGGAAAGTGGAAACTTGCAGAACAACATCTCGGAAAATCGGAAGCAAAAAATCAAAAAGGAGTAGGGACGACCATGGGATGGAGTTTGAAATGGGGCCAGTCATAAGCACCTACAGCAAGAGGTAGGATTTTTGGCTCCAGAGACCCCTGGAGAAAGCATGGAACCAAAGTAGCCACTTTGAAAAAGAACCTTGTCCTACAGAGCCTTTTTTTGGTGGCTGAATGGAACGTCGGTGTTCAATTCTATTTACCAGCTTTCACGGTCAAACCATTCTGGTTGACATTTAAATCCAGATGTTGACTAGTTTTGGTGGTTCAAGTAGTGGATGGTAAAATGTCCATGTTTGATGGCCAAAGCCACATGTTTGATGTTTAAATCATCATTCTGGGTGGGTATTTCCGCACTTTTTGATTGTAAAAAAGATCCTGGTTGAATCTTAGAAGTTAAAAGGTCCATAAATCTCCAATTTTCTTCCTGGTTCAACCCATTCACCCACCTCACACCTCCACTTCCAGGCTACCACGAACTCCAGGACGCCCAGGCTTTGGACTTGGGCGCCGGCCGTGTGACGCTGCTGAGGCGTACGCCTGAAGAGGTGCCGGTGATGGCAAATGGCTGGTCCTTGAAGATGGAGAAAGTCGCAAAGGATCATCAACTATGGAACATGTTTTCCACATCAGATATGGTAGCACATGATAGCACATGTCGAAATATCATAGAGTATGATTAATGGATATTCATGGTCACTATCAATGGGTGATGCTCCCTTGGCTCATGCAGCTGCCAGATACTGGTTGAGTATTCCCCTACATACACCATACCATGGGTTGGGAAACTCCCCAAATTCACCTGAAATTGACCCAAGAAGGTTTTTATCATCCATTGTGATGAACTATCCCAAAGCGTTTGTGGATTGTTTCTGTCAACGATGTTAGATCCACAACAACTATATAACCATCCCCAATTTGTGGTTCCCCTAGGGAGCATACCTGCTTGGTTCACTTGCAATAGCCCCCAAACTGCTGATCATCGGGGATGCTTCATGGCATTTTGGAGCCCACAAAGGTGAAATTTCTTCAACGCCTGGGGACACTTGACTGCAACTAGTGTGTAGTTTTGGTATTGCTGTTTAGCTCCAGGTGCGACTAGCAAGGTGGGAAGGGAACATCTAATCAAGGGGAACTACCCCAAAATCACCTTATTTCAGGCTGGTGAATTCTCACAATTCCACGAAATGGAACGTGGTGGGGATGTACCACCTGTCCTTGATCTGCCCGAATTGACGCCAAGTTCGGGGATGAGATGAAGCATGATGAAGCGGCGCCGGTTCCCCCAGAATGGCAACTTTGATGGGGAGATTGAAGTATATGGTAATTACTATATGGTATGTATGGTAATTATATGGTAATATATGATATTTTATGGTAATAATATATGGGGTAATATCATGGCAACTTTAAGTCCATTGAATTTTTGGGGTGCCCTAGGTTCGGACAAACCCCAAAAAACGTTGAGAAGTTAAACTAGTTGAACTCCAAAAAATTACGTACCGGACAATCCCAGATACTTCACTGCTGTTTATGTCACACAAGAATCTTCTATCCCCAATCAAGGTGCCCCCCAGCTATGCTTGTTGCTTTATGTTGCTTTACACCCTCATCGACCATGGTACATCTATGCCGTATACCTTTCCGCCCCCAGGACCTGCGCGGCAGAACGGGCGCCCACTCTGCTGCGGGCGGCGCCCGCGGCCTTGCGTGCGGAGCGGGAGGTGGAGATTTTCGCTGTCCGTTCTTGGATTTTTGTGGTAAACGCTTGGAAATTGGAATCTAGACCCATGATGGGATGAATTTTGCCACTAATTTATGGCAAAATTGGGATGCTCATTTTTTTCCAAATCAATGATTTAAGATCATGTAACCATGAAAAGCTGATGGCTAAGAAGCCCCGCCTGGATGTGAATCCCATTTCAACGCCTTCAGAACCGACTATATAATAACTAATAACCCATAACAACCCATAATTATGCAACCCGTGTAGAATTCATCGATCTAAGTGGTTTCTTTCAGCTGGTTATTTCCCACTTGCTGACTGATTGATTTAACCATCAAAAATGTGGAACTGCGAAGCAAACAACGAGTATATGTTCAATTTGATCACCATATTCTTCATCTTTTTTAAGAGACACCTCCGAATGACCTGGAGGGTTGAGAAATCTCAGATTCCTTCCCTCCATGCGACAAGAAATGTGTGGCATCCGCAATGTTTTTCAGGTTGGCTGCAAGTCTCCACCAGAAACCCCAAGGGTAGGCACAGACTTTGAGCCATGGTGCCTTGCACTCGCCCTGTTCACCTAACCTGGTATCACAGGAGATGGAAGTCAAGCGTAAGTCAACAAATAGATAAGAAGAGTCCAAAGGCTGGATTTGTCATCCAACAGCTCATTGGACTGAAGCCAAACAGAGCAAATTTTCAGAATATTTTGGGAAGGTTAGCAGAGAAGGGGCGCCCGGACTTGATCGTTGAAGCATTTGCTGAACAGATACGCAATCAGAGTTTCGCCCTGGACCACAGAGACTTTACAGCCGGAATTTTAGCTTGCGGAAGATCAAAGTTGTGGCAACATGCGTGCTGGCTCTTACACAAAATGCCTGAGGCTAAGACAACTGCCAACATGTTTACTTACAATGCTGCCATAAGCGCTTGTGAGAAGGGTGGCCAGTGGCAGCAGGCATTGAAAGTGTTTGAGGCAATGCCGAAAGCCATGGTGATCCCGGATGTCATCAGTTACAATGCCACCATCAGTGCATGCGAGAAGGGCAGTCAGTGGGAGCGTGCATTGAATTTGCTTCACGCAATGCCGAGAGCCAAAGTGATACCAACGATCGTCAGCTACAACGCTGGCATCAGTGCTTGTGGGAAGGGTGGTCGGTGGGAGCTGGCAGTGAGTCTTTTTGAGGCAATGCGAAAAGCCACAGTGATCCCAGATGTCATCAGCTACAGTGCTACCATTAGTGCGAGTGGAAAGGGTGGTCAGTGGGAGCAGGCACTGAATTTCTTCCAAGCAATGGCGAAAGCCAAAGTGATGCCAACGGTCATCAGCTACAACGCTGCCATCAGTGCTTGTGAGAAGGGCGGTCAGTGGGAGCAAGCGTTGAACCTGTTCGAGGCAATGGGAGCAGGCAAAGTGATGCCAACGGTCATCAGCTACAACGCTGCCATCAGTGCTTCTGAGAAGGGGGGTCAGTGGGAGCTGGCGCTGGATCTGTTCGAGGCAATGGGGAAAGCGAAGGTGATGCCAACTGTCAGAAGCTACAACGCTGCCATCAGTGCTTGTGGATCGGGCGGCCAGTGGGAGCAGGCAGTGAATCTGTTTCAGGCAATGCCAAAAGCCAAAGTGATCCCAGATGTCATCAGCTACAACGCTGGCATCAGTGCTTGTGAAAAGGGCGGTCCGTGGGAGCAGGCATTGAATTTGTTCGAGGCTTTGCTGAAAGCCAAAGTGTTGCCAACGGTTGTCAGCTACGGTGCCGCCATCAGTGCTTGTGGAAAGGGCGGTCAGTGGGAGCAAGCAGTGAATCTGTTTGAAACCATGCTGAAAGCCGCTATGATGCCAACTGTCATCAGTTACAACGCCGCCATCAGTGCTTGTGAGAAGGGTGGCCAGTGGATGCATGCAGTGAATCTGTTTCAGGCAATGCCAAAAGCCAAAGTCATCGCAGATGTCATCAGCTATAGTGCTGCCATCAGTGCTTGTGAGAAGGGCAGTGGATGGGAGCAGGCATTGAACCTGTTCGAGGCAATGCCAAGAGCCAAAGTGATCTCAGATGTCATCAGCTTTAGTGCTGCCATCAGTGCTTGTGAGAAGGGCGGTGGGTGGGAGCAGGCATTAAGCCTGTTCGAGGCAATGCCAAGAGCCAGAGTTATTCCAGATGTGATCAGTTTTAACGCTGCAATCAGCGCTTGTGAGAAGGGTGGTCAGTGGGCGAAGGCATTGAGTCAGTTTGATGCAATGAGGAATGCCAAAGTCATCCCAGATGTCATTAGCTACAACGCTGGCATCAGTGCTTGTGAGAAAGACGGTCGGTGGGAGCAGGCACTGAATTTCTTCCAAGCAATGGCGAAAGCCAAAGTGATGCCAACGGTCATCAGCTACAACGCTGCCATCAGTGCTTGTGAGAAGGGCGGTCAGTGGGAGCAGGCGTTGAACCTGTTGGAGGCAATGCCTGAAGCAGAAGTGATCCCAGATGCAATCAGCTACGGCGCTGCCATTACTGCTTGTCAGAAGGGAAATCAATGGCAACAGGCATTGAATCTGTTCGAGGCAATGCCTGGTTCAAATGTTGCGCCGGATATTGCCACCTACAATGCCGTGCGGGAGTGCAAGGACATCCATAGCAACTCTCTTGGAATTCTCAGTTCTTCAAGATCCCAAGGTAGACCTTCATGACCACTGGGAGCAGCTCGACTCACACTGCATGGTGGTTGACCACATGTCACGGATCGCCTGGAAATGAGCAAAACGTTGGACTACATCGTGGTGCATGGCTGCGGCAAGCCTGGGAAACAATGGACATTCAAGCAGCTGCCCTGGATTTGTTCAAGCGCCTGAAATTGGACGCGGATCCTCAGTCAAAGCCAATCTTTTGCAACCCGTTAGTTTTTCCTCTTTGGGATGGGGTAGGCCAACATCTTCCTTTTTTTGATTCTGAGTCTCAGCAAGCAAGGAACAAGGGACGGATTGGACTGGCAAAATTTTGGGAAAGGTGACAGGAATGAGTCGCTTCGTGTCGTTTCACTCCAGCAGGCAGGCAGCAGGCAGTTGTCACAAAAGGGATATTTGACAACTATTTGACCATATTTTACCAATGTAAGTCCATCCAAATCCTGGTTTTGGCGGCCAGGCACCTCAGGTGTGGCCACGGATCTAAGTTGCCGTGGTTGTAGGAAGCCTTTCAAAGGTTGTTTTGGTACCCACCTCTCAGGATAATCCGGGGAGCTTTCAGGGCCAGACATAAACTGATTTAATGAGCAACAAATGAGGATTGAACAGATGAAAGTGCAATCGGGCATAGGGAGATAGCAGAACATGTTTGCATGGCGTAGTTACTGGTATGTGAAGAAACATACCAATCAGTCATTGAGAAGGATGGTCACCTAAGTAAACTTATACAACCACAGTAGGCTGCTACGACTTGGGCACCCTTCCCTAGGCTCATAACTTTGCGTCGTAGGCATTCAACAAATGCCGATATTCTGGCTCAGTGGCTGCTGGGTAAGCCCCACCCTGATGTAATTAGCATCGAGATGCATTGAGCTGGTATCCTCTAAAAATTCTTCCGGGAAGCGGTTCAGAATGCGTGGCTTCGTGGGGACGACCTAAAGCTGCGGTGGAGGGTTTGCTTTGAGCTATCTCTCATATTCTTATGTTATGTTGATTGATTTCGCTTGTATTTCAGTGTGTTTGTTTATTTATATTTATATGAATGAATATATATATAATATATATATATATATATGTGTGTGTATGCATGCATGCATGCATGCATGGATGGATGGATGGATGGATGGATGGATGGATGGATGGATGGATGTAATGCAATGTAATGTAATGTAACGTAACGTAACGTAATGTAATGTAATGTAATGTTATGATCCCCCTTACCATTTCCACTACTAAAAGAGTGAACACGTGCTTGATATCATCTTCTGTTTCGTGGAGAATTCAAGCCAAAAAAATGGACCCGTGCACCAGTTTTTGTAGTAAAAGGGCGTGCACTGTATCTTGTAGCGGCGTTCCATTTGGCACTCAAAAATCGGAAATGCATTTTGTAGTGATTTATTTTGGGATGCGCTGTGTCGTACCGGAAACCCCAAATCCCTCTTTTGCCGGTCATGCCCGGTTACATGAACATATAGCTTGGACCCTCAGACCATTTTTGGCTCTTGACTCACGATTGGTAAGATGAGCCCCAAAAAAAAACGAAAAAAAAAACAAATAATGTAGAGACTTTAAGACGGAAAAATGGGACAGACTTGGTTTCAAAACCCATCAATTGAATTTGAAGTTGTGCGCTCAGATCAATTTTGCTGCCCCATAGCTCTGACGATTGCAGTTCAAAATCTCTGTGCGGCGCTCTTGTCACATCTATTTGCGATCACATGCGATTACCAATCATAATCTGAATCTAGACGTATCCCATTCTACTAGGTTCCTGCTCTTTTTGTCCAATAGTCAAGTTTCACCCAAGTTCAACGAATCCATGCTCAGAGTTCCTTTCACCCACAATGTCACAAAGCACAGATTCGATGCGTGATGTCCTAGTTTCTGGACGACTTGTGTCATGCACTGCATTTTGTAGTGACACACCCGTGCACAACCTTTTGTAGAACCTATTGCGCCCCCCTCCAGATAAGCCCCAAAAAGTTCGAAAAACATGCTTTTTATGTAGAGACTCTAAGAAGGAAAAATGGGACAGATTTGGTTCAAAACCAATCGATTGAATTTGAAATTGTGCGCTTAGATCGTTTTTGTTGCCCCATAGCTCTGACGATTGCAGCTCAAAATCTCAGCCAGTTGAATTTGAAGTTGTGCGCTCAGATCGTTTTTGCTGCCCCATAGCTCTGACGATTGCAGTTCAAAACCTCTGCGCCGTGCTTTTGTCACACCTTTTTTGGCCATCACATGCGATTATTAATTAAAATCTAATCTATCCCATTCTACTAGGTTCCTGCCCTTTTTGTCCAATAGTCAAGTTTCACCCAAGTTCAACGAATCCATGCTCAGAGTTCCTTTCACCCACAATGTCACAAAACATAGATTCGATGCGTGATGTCCTAGTTTCTGGATGACTCTTGTCATGCACTGCATTTTGTGGTGACACACGCGTGCACAACCTTTTGTAGAACCTACTGCGACCCCCTCCAGATAAACCCCTAAAAGATCGAAAAAGCCCCAAAAAGATCGAAAAGCATGCTTTTTATGTAGAGACTTGAAGGAGGAAAAATGGGACAGATTTAGTTCAAACCGATCAGTTGAATTTGAAGTTGTGCGCTCAGATCGTTTTTGCTGCCCCATAGCTCTGACGATTGCAGTTCAAAACCTCTGCGCCTTTCTTTTGTCAAACCTTTTTTGAAAGGTCAATTCTTGGAATCCGATGGAAACCCCGAGGTTGTATTTACTTATGCTCGGCAAATACTATGACCTGGGCCCCAGAAAGAGAACCAAAGATTTCGAGTGAAATTTCCAGAAACCATTTAGTAGAGAATCATGATTTTTCACTGCAACCCGTTTTCACTACAAAATGGGTACGCAAAGTCATTTTGTAGTGACCGACATTGGCTTTTGATCCACCATAAAAACCCCCAACCCATTTTGTAGCAAGGGGGGTTGGTTCAGATTCAAGCGTCATTTTGTAGCATAAGGCTGTGTTTGTAAACGGTTTAGTGGGCACAACTTCTCTGCAGAATGCACACAGGGATATGTTATGTATGTATGTATGTATGTATGTATGTATGCATGTATGTATGTATGTATGTTTATTCATATGTATAATATATGTATGTATGTAGATAATATATATGTGTGTGTGTGTGCGTATATGTATATGTATATATATATATGTGTGTGTGTGTGATTATATATGTGTATGTATGTGCATTTATACATATATATGTATATGATTATATATGTAATTATATCATGTACCGGTGTGTGCGTGTGTGTGTGTGTTTGCGCTACTTCAATGCATATATAGGTACCATGCATGTTTTCAATTGTATGGTCTTTAACCTGGTTAAAAGAAGCTATGGAATGCCATGGTTGGCTTGCAGCACGTCAGATTGTCTCTCTTAATGCGGCGACCATTTGGGTATCCTTGGCATCCGTGGGCAGCAATTGGTGGTCCCGGATGTGTCAAACTTGAACATCCCAAAGAATCCCCAAACTGTTCATGGGCGCGGTAGCAAATCATATAAACCTAGTTTATCCCGGTTGCAGGCAAGGTTTCCCAATATTTATGACCCATCCATGAACTTCGTTTTTTTTCTGCCAAATTTTCTGCCGGCGTCAATTCCTTGACTGAAGCCCGGGGCACTGAGCCATGCTGCGCACTGGCACTCTTCGATTCACCTGGTATCGAAGGAGGAGGTCAATCGCGAGCCAACTGAAGCGGCTAAGAGTTAAGACGGGTTCCAAAACTGAATTGGGTCTTAAGAGCCTTAAACATCATACTGGAGCGAAATCAGCCAGAACAAATTTTCGACATGTTCTAAAGACATTAGCGGAGAAGGGTCAACCTGAGTTGATCATTGCAGCGTTTGCTGCTCAGATACAGAAGGAAAATCTGGCTGTCAATGAGGCGGACATCGCGATCGGAATTTCAACTTGTGGAAGGTCAAAGCTGTGGCAACATGCTTGTTGGCTCTTACACCAGATGCCTGAAGCTATGGCAAACGCCAACGTGTTTACCTATAATGCTGCCATCAGTGCTTGCGAGAAAGGGGGTCAATGGAAGCAGGCACTGAATCTGTTTAACTCCATGCCGGAAGCCCAAGTCATTCAAGATGTCATCAGCTACAATGCTTCAATCAGTGCCTGTGAGAAGGGGGGTGCATGGAAGAAGGCATTGGATCTTTTTGAGGCAATGCCAGACGCCAAAGTGGCCCCGGATGTCATCAGTCACAACGCTGCCATCAGTGCCTGTGAGAAGGTTGCGCATTGGGAGCAGGCATTGTATTTGTTTGAGGGAATGCCCAACGCCAAAGTGACCCCAGACGTAATCAGCTACAGTGCCGCAATCAGTAGTTGTGAAAAGCGCGGTCAGTGGCAGCAGGCATTGAAATTATTTGAGGCAATGCCCCATGCCAGAATGACCCCAGATGTCATCACCTATAGCGCTGCCATCAGTGCTTGTGAGAAGGGCGGCCAGTGGCAGCAGGCATTGGGTCTGTTTGCGGCGATGCTGAAAGCCAAAGTGACCCCAACTGTCATCAGCTACAATGCTGCCATCAGTGCTTGCGAGAAAGGGGGTCAATGGAAGCAGGCACTGAATCTCTTTAACTCCATGCCGAAAGCCCAAGTCAGCCCAGATGTCATCAGCTACAATGCTACCATCAGTGCGTGTGAGAAGGGGGGTCAGTGGAAGGACGCGTTGAATCTTCTCGACGCAATGCCCGACGCCAAAGTGTCCCCGGATGTCATCAGTCACAATGCTGCCATCAGTGCCTGTGAGAAGGTCGGGCACGGGAAGCAGGCATTGCGTTTGTTTGAGGCAATGATGCAAGAGAAAGTGGCCCCAACTGTCATCAGCTACAACGCCGCCATCAGTGCCTGTGAAAGGGACAGCCAGTGGGAGCAGGCATTGTTGTTTTTGGAGGTAATGTCCAAAGTCAGGGTGACGCAGGGAATCATCAGCTACAGCGCTGCCATAAGTGCTTGTGGAAGTGCTGGGCACTGGGAGCAGGCATTGGGCCTGTTTGATGCAATGCTGAAGGCCACAGTGGTCCCAGATGACATCAGCTACAGTGCTGCAATCAGTGCTTGTCAGAAGGCTAGTCAGTGGCAGCAGGCGTTGATTCTTTTCGGGACAATGCCCGGTGCAGCAGTCTTGCCTAGCAGAATCACTTTCAATGTTCTTTTGGACTGTCACGAAATCCAAGTCTGCCAAAGTCTTGGCGGAAATATTTTCCAGCATGGTTTGTTGCCAATTCTGGAGGAATCTGAAGCCTTTCAACCTTTGAAACTAGACCTCCATGACCACTCGGAAGGAGCGGCCCGACTCACACTGCAGTGGTGGTTGTCCACCATTGTCGCCAAGCGCCTGGAAGTCAGCGACAGGTTGGACTGCATTGTGGTGACGGGCTATGGGAAATCACGGCAGGCCTGGAGCACGTCAGATGTTCGAGCAGCTGCCTTGGATTTGTTGAAGGCCCTAAACCTGGACGCACAGATTCTTCGCGAGAACCGTGGCATATTAAATGTGTTCTTTCTCTTTTTTGACGGGGGTCCCGCAATACATGTCAGTAACAACTAGCATGGTACAGTGCTGTTTGGCTGTTTGCCTTGATCCCTAATAGACAGCGGACCAGACAGACGGAATGACAGTGAGATAGCTACTATAGATGATACATAGGTAGGCCGATTGCTCGATAATGTTCGATAGATATCGAGATTGATTCGGAGAAAGAAGGAAACGAAGGTCGATAAAACAAATTTGGTTTATGTGCTATAGAATTACTTTGAAAAAATGCGGCATAAGATGTGAGGCAAGATACGATAGACCGATAGAGGTACTATAGTTTGGCGTACACACACTAGACAAGAATGGATCATTATATGATCCGGCAGGAACTGAATCCTGAAACATGCAAACCAGCCTAGATCGTTAGATTAGTAAAGGAGCCATATGAGGTACTTCACGAAAACGATGTAGGGCATCCAATATTGTCAAACGTAGTCATAACCAGATTCCATAGAGTTTTGACCAGCATGTTGAGAATTCACAATAATGTTTCGGCGATTGTTTCCCAAAAGGACCCACAGTTCGTCGGCGACAGGATCTCGGCGAAAATAAGTCAAAAAACATAATACTGTCGGCGATATGGTTTCGGCGAAAATCTGAGGAAGGTTCTGATGCATGTAAATGTCAAAATTGATTCCAGATTGCGTCAACAGTGCAGTAAATTGAAATTCTCAAATAAACGACGTGGAGGTTCTTGGGTTGAGCCTCTTCCCATTCCAGAAAAATTGGCAGGTACGCATGGCTGATCAGGCCATGTATCACCAGGGAAACCAGAGCGTCTTCGTTGGTGGTAGACTCTGGACCCTGCTACCACCCCCTGCAAATTAGTGAAAACCAATCAGAAGTTTTACATCTGTTCAGATGATACACACACACACCTCGCATGTAGCGAGGTCGGTTTTTTGGAAGAACTTCGCTGGCGGAATCGGCAAGACACCAGTGAAAGTGAACCTGTAATAACCTAAGGTACAAACGGGCGGTCACTTCAGTCAGAAGAGGAATTCGGAGCTTGTAGAAGGACTTCCATAGCATCGTGGAAGCTCATGCGTTCAACCATCGCCCAAGTCTGATCGAATTCCCCCGATGCCGTAGCAGCCTTCAAGGTGTCAGATAGATCTTTGGCTAATTCATAGATCCGGGTGGTCAGCCTGGGTTCATCTCCAGGAGATGTCGTCTCAATGGGCACATTGTGAAAAGGATGGTGTCCATGTACAAGGGGAATCTCAAAATGATGTCGCCAATAGTCCGCTGTGCGCAGGGACCACTCCCAGTTTCCGGAGAGACCATAGAAATAGTGTTCAGGGTCACGACATCGGGAATGCCCTAACAAAGGAATTTCTTCAATGAATAGCTCCCTGGTGTTGTTGGAGTGGGTAATGACCTTGAATTGGATCTGGTGAACCACGCGAGAAGAGAATTGAGCACGATGGAGGTAGTTGTGTGTAGAACTTGACTCCGTCGGAAATGGAACGCCAGGAGGTGCTGGTCCTGAATATGTATCAGAATGGGCCAGGGTACCCGTAGCAGGTGCCGTACTGTCAGTTACCAAAGGTGCCGGAGTAGGGTTGGTCGTAGTGTCGGGAGCTCCTGAGTGACATAGTGCAGAAGTCGAGGCGTCTGGTACTTGAACTGGGTCGGTAGGAGCGAGTCCACGAGTAGGGTTCGAAGGCCAAGACAAGCCCGCCACGGTCGCGTCTCGTTTGTGTTCCATGGGTGAAACTGTCACAAATACGAGAAATAGTGCAACAACGGCTGAAGCATCAAGAATTGCAGAAGAAAGCCAATCACGAAATTGATAATATTCACAAAAATGATAAAAGTGAAATCCAGTCCTCAATCAAGTGGGTCAATTGCGACGGAGAAGCCACAGCTCCAAGTCAAATAAAATAGAAATCGAAAAATCCTTTGTGTTAGTGGGGTGTCAAGGAGGAATTGAAAACCCTGTAGCATGGTCTTTTTTGGCCGGCTAGCGCATCAGGGCAGGATCACACCGGAGCTAATTTTGTAGCATTGCAAGCGTAGTACGAAAGGCTGTCTGGTACCCGGGATGAGGAAAGAGGATTCGCGGGAATTGTACTGCCGAAGTCGCCACTCAGGTCGGTATGCCTCCAAAAGCTGCAAGACCGTCATATCATTGGAAACTTGGAATGTATCACCGTCCAAGTCGCAAAAGCGAAACTCCAGGTTCGAGGGGTCAATTTGGATGTCCCATTGGGACCTCAATCTTTTGGAGATACAAAAGCGGAGTTCGGCAATTGGGATGAGGCCGGCTTCAACTGGTTCCATCTGACGTGACCAGGTAAACAAAGCTGCAAGTTCAAAGCCACTGACATGTCTAAAATTGGAGTTCACCAGAGCCATGTAGTGTTCACGGTCAGGTTCGCTTCGGTGAGTCAATGCCTGTAAGGGAGAGAAGTCAGCCAAGATAAGGACAGGTCTGTTTGGAGGAGGGTTCGCATCACCAGGGAGGCCTCGATGTCCAGCAATCCACCCAACGGTTCGTGTACCAAGCGGTGTCTCAATCGTGGATGTAGCGCGATATGGATTGGGTCGAGAAGAACGAGCCATTGCGTCGAGTGTGAAGTATCGAGGATAAAGCGAAAAGCCCAAGCTGCAAAATGGGTTGGAATAGCCACAGAAACAAGCTCAAAGTGTTAGAAATGAAAGAGAAACGGTGTACCTAGTAGGTGGTCACACAAAGAGACGATGAATCACAGGTCTTTTTTCCGCCGACAAATAATGTGGTATATTACACACTTGAATCCGACATATCCATCGGGTCAATATCGTTCGCATCCAACGGACCATGTACTTGTTGAGGAGGGACAGCGGGGCGAGTGAGATATACAGTACGTTGTAGTGTTGCCGGTGGGGAAGACGGTGGTGTAGACCGCCAAGGTGGCCAATATAAAGAGGTAGTGGTTCCTTGAGAATGGTGTTGGGCAGAGCGTCCCCAGCATGACTGTAAAATATGGATGTGGTCCGGTATCGCTTCGTACGGCTGTGAGACATGGACGTTGGAGTGTTCAGGGTGTGGTAAAACGGGAACAGTAGTTGCCGTAGGGGAGGAGGATGATGGTTGAATTGGTACGTCATAGTATCTGCGCCAATGGTTAGCTGTAGTACGCAAGGTTGCCTGGTCGTTGGTGAGGTGCATGTTCTCCAGGAATGTTTCCACTGGTTTCCACGTTTCAAGACCATCAAGTGTCCTTTCCACGATCCAAAGTTCATCTGAACGGTTAGACAAAGGATAGCTCAGCTTCTTGATGAAGACGGAGTGGACAGTGGTAGAGGTCGGAATCATTCTCGCTGCACGAGGAATATAGGATGCCGAGGTAGGATCATCCGGTGGCAAGTGTGAGGCAAGGCCATGTATGGATGTAGGTGGTGAACCGTGCGAGACCAATCGAGCAGGATCATCCGTGTTGGAGGTCATCATGTACGATCAAAAGAATATGATAGCGGGAAATACTAAACTGAAGCCAAAAGGCCGTGGGGAAGGTCAATGATGAAGGAATAAATAACGAATATCACCCAATGGAAAACGAGAAAAGGATGACACAAGGGAAAATTCAGAACCGGGGTGGTGGACATCACAACGAATGTTGGTCTTTTTCCTCATAGACATGAGCCGTGTCAAGATCCATCAAGACAGCTAATCACTCAGCGGCTTTAGTGTATCGGGTGGCCGTGACGAATGGATGTCCACGGGGAATCACTTGAACATGTACAGCAAAGCCAGTGTCTTGTGCATCTGGATGTGGTGTCAGCAGCAACGGAGAACACTCGCGGGTCGTGAAGGCATCGAGATGTTGATGAGTTTTCCATCTCGGGTAGAACCAATTCAAAACATCCAGAAGAGAATGAGGAAGGTCGTCAAGCATCTGAGCTCCTTGATCGGTGTCAATCATCATGTAGAACTCCGACGCTGGTAGGTGTATGGACCAGCGTTGTAGCAGTGTGTCGGTGACTACGGTTTTGAGGTCTGAAACGAAATGACTGCGAGCATAGTCCGGGTAGATCACCTTGAACGTCTGGAACAAGCTGTCATAGGTGGCCGTAGGAAGGTTGCCCGCGACATTGGGGGTCAAGATGTTGTAATAAGGGTTGCGTACGGCCAGTTGTTGCATCGGCTTCAGGTCCAACTGGAAAATAACCGGTCGGTGAGGTGTCGGAGGCGAAGACCGGTTGGGTGGGTGCCGGAATGACGTAGAGCCCATAGCGGAAGATGACGTCCTGGTTGGAGAGCGTGAGCGTCGTGTAGGTGAGATCCTCTCGTGGGACATAGCTCGCTGTTGGCAATAGCGGTCCAGGTGAACGCGGAGAGACATAATAAATGGCTGGCGGGTTGTGTGATACGACGTGTCAGAATTCAATGGGACAACAGCGCCCATGGTTCTGAAGATAAACAAGAAGAAAATTCCCAAAATGAAGGCCAACGGGTTGGTGAAACAGTAATACCGTACCGCAACGTACCTTTTCCTTGTGATTCGCATATGTCAATGGTCAGCCAAGTTGGTCTTTGATCTTATTCCACATAGAGCGAACATCTTCTTCAGACTTGCCCATCTTGGTCGAGATCACCTTCCATGAAAATCGAGATTTTTCGTCAACCTTCAGAGTGCGTAGTTTCTGTTTGTCTTCAGAGGTCCAGAGTGACAATGGGCTCGAGGAGCGGGATCGGGATTGGTCACGGCGGCGACGACGCTTGGCAGGAGCCTTTGGAGCGGATTTGGCTTTCTGTTTGCGACTTGGCGGTGATGGTGTTCTAGTAGAAAGCTTCGAAGGTGCAGGTAAAACATCAGGAGGCGGAGCAGCAACATGTTGGTGCGGCTCAGGGAGATGGGTTTCCACCAGTTCATCCATAAGTGTCTCTTCTTCTTCCAGATCCGGCGATGGGATGGGGGCATTGTCAATGAAGGCACTGGTCTGGTCCGAATAGTGTGGTCGTAGGCCATCAGGTTGATTCCATACGTCTGTACTGGGAAGAGGAGTAGGTTCAATGTTGGGAATGAGTGTGGGTGGTAGTAGCGCCATTGCTCGATGTAGTAGAAGGTAAGCATGGTGAACATCATGAAGAAACTGAAGAAACACTTGTTCTTGGATCGGAATTGACGTCGTAGGAGACGAGGAAGCCATGACAATGCGTCGAGTATGGGCCAACAGGTAAATGGAGCCGAGTTTGAGGGTAAGCCTGCTGGAAAAGTACTGTTCCGTGATCAAATAGATGCAAATAAGGTCCAAAGGGGTGAGACTTTCAGCAAGGTGTGAGCAGTGAAACGTAAGCGTCAGCGGCAAGACAGTTCAGGATTTTACCACAATAAGGAAACGTGCAAATATTGACGAATCGGCTTGGCAGCAGCGAAGAGATCGGACTCGGCGAAACCGGCTGATCTGTACAAACGATGCAATGCGGCAAAACCTCGTGTCCGTTCATGTGTAGGGTGCGCACATTTGGCGACCAGAAATAATCGTGAAACAAAGCCTGAAAGTTGGACGGCCAAAGGTGATGCGGAGAATGGCGCCATGACCTGGTTGAAGTCGCGTGGAGGGCTGTAGCGGAGGGCAAAAGGCTCGAACTCGATGCAAAAGCCCAAGAACTCCTGGTCCGGTTCAGTTTCCAAAATGATAGGATGGCCGTAGAACTCCGGGTGGAGGAAATTGGCGAAGCAAATTTCGTAGTCCCAGCTGGGGTCCGACAAGCACAATCTGTTGTCCACATAGCGAAGGAGGCGAGCTGTAAGATCCATGTTGCTAAGGGTGGTGCGGTAGGTTTTGTACCAGATTTCTTCAGACAGTGCGACAACCATCATGCACAAAGCTGGACTCAGTGGGGAGCCCATAGGGGATCCTCGGATTTGTTCAAAAACCGTAGTGCCGATGGAGAATTGAGTCATCTTCAAAGACATGAGGATGATGCGTTCAATGTCCCGAATGAAGATCTTCCTGGTCACATTGAGTGTACGGCATGTGCGGCCTTTTACTACGTCCCCTGTGTTGTTGCCCGGAGTTGCCTTCACGGAGATGATCTCATCGGGGTCGGTATTCATGAGGGGCGAGAGGAACTGCAGGGTCAGTCGCCAGCTCGCGATGAAGCGGTCCGTGTCAATGCTTGTGAAAAAGCCCGCAAGATCTTGGTTGTGTATTCGTGGAGTGGGGAGCGAATCAAAGTCAGTGTCCTTGAGGAGCTTGATGAGATCGAATACATCACCCCTGGCCAGGTTGTGGGGAAACGCTTGAGGTAGAAGGTTGTAAATCAGCTTGGCAGTGCAGTTCAACATAGGTCGGAAAGGTGCCGTGAAGAAGCTGACAATAGGTCGTCCCGCCTTGAACTGTTTTTTCCTTTTGGGTAGAACATAGGCGTTCGGCAGATCTCGTCCAGCACCAAGTGCCCATGGGTATGCTTTGCCAAAATGGCGATTGATCTCGGCGATGGTCCGCTCGATGATGTCACTCGGGCTTTGCTCCAATTTGCGAAATACCAACGGGTCGGCAAAGGTGGTAGTGAGGCACTGGAAGTAGAGCACGGGGCAGTAGATTCGTAGGGATGTAGCTCGCTTGTCCTCGTTGTGGAAGACGGCTTCTGGAAAAAGACGTTTGAAACGGCCGATGTCTTTGTGAGTGATGTGGTTGTTGAGTGTGTGGTAGTGGGATTGAATAGAACGATGCCAGAGCTCATCAATATGAGACTTTTGTAAGGAAGGGAGTGAGTGTCGGGTAGTCCTCTTCCGCAAAGCCAGGCGAAGCGATGTCTGGATTTCTTTGGAAGGTGGGAAGATTTTGTTTTGAAGCGAACCAGTCGCAATGGATGTGTGTGGGCCATCATCAAAATGTAGGTTGTCGCCGTCGAGGACCAGGTGTTGATCGGGTGGGAAACCGCGAAGAGCATGAGGTCGCAAGGCATCACAGGCACACTTTGGGGTTTCGCCGTCAGCCCATTTGGTAGCGGCTTCTTTGTGATTGCACAAGCTATCCATCACCGAGGGGAACTTTGTGAAGACAATCGCCGTGGAAGGAGTCTGCAATGTGGTGTTGTAGTGTCGGGTTTGATGAACGTGGGAGGTGAGTAGGCGTCGAAGATCCCGAGTCCAATTGGGGCATAGTAGCCAAGGCGCACGAAGAGGAACCGGTTTTCTGACTCGTTTGGCTTTCCAGAAGGTCAAAGCTCGGTCAACGGCATTGACGGCGTACGACCTTTGGGGTTCTCCGAGGTTGTTGGCAAGACGTCGAATAAAATAGCAGCCTTGAACTCCAATTTCGTTGGATCGTAATTTCTTCTCCATGTGGAAGCGTCGAACGGAGTTACTGCCCAAATCCTGGATAATCTCCCAGAGTTGTACTCGTCGATGGAAGAGAGGACTGTGAAGAGCGTGTCGGACATGATGGGGTGTAGATCGCCAACGAAGCTTCCGCCACAAGGAGAATGCTCCAAATTGCCGAGAGGCAGAAAATTTGGTACGTGCAATGAGTCCCTTTCGGCAGTTGAAAAACTGGTAAATGAACGGAGTGTTCAATCGAGGTTGCCACAGTTGAATTAAGGCCTGTTCCAAGGCCCAAAAGTTGGATTTATTGGTGTAGATCGGGAAAACAGACCACATCCAGAAATTGTCAAATCTACACCAAAACCGTAAGGCTACTTCGGCCAGCACGAATTTATGTTGTTGCACTTGCAGAAATTTCCGATAGCGAGAGTGTTCGCGGTCTAAAACAAATGAAGACGTGGAGCCAATGTAAAACTTAGGTTGAAAATTCGCAATGTGGCAGAAACGAATATACACCGCCTGGGGATGCTTGAAACATTGGAGGGCGACAGACAAGTCATCCCAGGATCTGCAAAAGAAAATACTCTGCATCGGAGTGCCTTTTAGCAAGGCTTGGAGTTTCGGATTGGCCCGTGGATGTAATAACACATATTGGCCCATCAATACTGTTTGAAGCATCCGAAAAGCAAAAAAGACATCAACAGAAGGGGACAACGTGAAAGGAGTCAATAGTGCGAGAACAAGAATACAGGAATGAGCCACGGCCAAAGTTCGCATAATGTTGGCTGCTTTTGAGCCAGGTGCTTTCAAATATGCTGCTAGTCAGGATTGCATCAATAACGCCACCGTCATGACCTTGAGGACTACTTCATCCGTGGAGGCCCCCTTGTGTTTGCAAGGGTCGATACCCATAGCCACGCTTGCGCGTTGGATAGTTTTCGAAGCATCATCGGGTTGGTTTTGCCACCATTCATTGACCTTTTCCAAGTTCTTCTCCAGGATGTCCTGTTTGGGCTGTGGTAGCTTCAAAGCTTTCAACCACTTGGTGTATTGAGTGTCCGACAATGATGTGGGTTGGTTGTCAACGAGCCAAGTGTTCACGGAGCCCGGAGAAATAAGCAGAGTTGAGGGTTCAAAGGTCGTAGACGCGGAAGGTTGTCCTTGAAGTGCACGTCCAATCGGTGTCGTGGCTGGAGTGGAGCCCGGAGGTGCAGTAGCTGGTGAGGTAGTAGCGGCCGATTTGACCTTGGCCAGTTCTGCCTCCAGTTCAAGAATGCGTTGTTGGCTGGCCACGTCAGCAGAAGGTTGAGTCGGGAGCCAAGATTGGAGAAGTTGAGCAACATCTTTGGCCATGTTTTGGGTGGCCTCCTTTTGGTTGAGACATTGGCCTGCTGAACGAGCTCGGAATGTAGCGAGTTTGTCCAAGTCTACATTGCGAGTGCGTAGTTGTGATACCAATTCGGCCACAAATACTGTAGTGCCTATGTTGTCAAAAGGAAGGACGAAGGTTTCTCTTCCGTATGCAACTCGGCGAAGCCAAGTATTGTGTAAGCCCTGGTACAAGAACTTCCAGAGTGGGACTTGTAAAGGATCCATCCCTTCAATGTCCTTGTAGCTTGAAAATCTGCTCTGTCGGATTCTAGAAGGGAAGTCCAAACCATTGATCTTGTTGGAGTCGTGGAAGTCGACATCAGGTTTCCAATTCTCAACTGGTGGGATTTCAATTGGTCTGCATGTATATCCTTCGTTGACAGAGGAACTTGCTCCTGGGGATGACATAGGTCTCGGTGATCTCGGTGTAAAAGGGTGACGTTGAGGTGCAAAATTGGCGTTGTTGGGGGGTGTCTGTGAGCTCGGAGGCGGCGTGGGCGGAAAAGGTGCCGTAGGCGAAGTCCATGGTGGGCGTGTTGGGAACGATGGAGACGTAGGCGGCGGAGGCGGTATTCCGGATGGGTTCCAAAAGGGTCGATGGGTCGTCATGGCATAGTGCATCGGGCCACGGAACGCCGGTACTGCTTGGTGCCAACCATGTGGATGACGAGGTGGTGTGCGCGAGCGATCCGGCTGGGAAGGAGGAATTCCATTCATATCCGCGCTGTATTGGGAGATCAGGTCCTGGGACGCCATGATGTAGAGAGGGTCACGAGACAATAGGTCAAAATGCGCTCGAACTGCCGAATGAAAGCTGCGAGAAATGTCAGGGTGAGACAAGGATAGTGTGCGAGTGAAAAAGTGAAACATAATACGAGGTTCCAGTGTGTGAAACATAAGGTGAAAACGAATCTTGCGCAAGGATCCACAATATGAGCATGCAGCGAGTCACAAACCTTTTGAGGAAGAAGTGGCAGCAATACCGAATGTCGGGAGAAGCATTGTTACTCCAAAATAATCGGGCAGGGCCACTAGGCTCACTGGATCGCCGACGTAGAATAGTCGATACTTGTTCTGGTACTCCTCAAGGGTAAAGAATTCACCAACGAGATTTGGAGTGGTGGGTCGAATGTCGAGAACGAGGTCGGCCTTCATGGTGCTGGTCGCGAGAATGGTCGTCATAGTATGAGGATCGGCGATCTCGGCGGCTGTAGGTGGAATTGTCCCAAGCAGCATTGTCATGCCAAGATCGGCGAGCATAGTCCCGGGAGCCAGAGGTAGCGGTCTCGCGGTGGCTCGGTGTATTGTGAGAGTCGTCCGGGGCGTCGGCAGGAGGGTCAGGTCGTACTGGACGTGCAGAATCATCAGGAGGTTCCGAAGGTGCATTGGTCTCCGCAGTCTGGTGTGTGATCAAGCCCGGGAAAACCTGGTGAGTGGAGGCGACGTAGCATATAGATGCAGCGCTTGAGTTCATAGCCGTTGCATTGTCTTTGCCCTTGGCGATGCCCGCAAGGTTGCACAAGCGTTGGATTTGGTCATTTCCTCCAGCTAGGGCACGGATGCATTTGGGTGAGCGGCATATGGCCAGCAGGCCTGATGGGTTTTGTCCTTTGCCTATTTTGTAGAGCTGAGAGGTACAGATCCTGACAGCATAGCCGGGTAGGTTGTCGGTGTCTGCGATCTCAGAGGACATTCCGAAGAACCCGTAACACGGGTATTGGGTCGGTATGCCGGCTTCGTTTTTTGTCCAAGTTGCCGGGCGGATGCAGTCTTCAGCAAGAATTTTGGCAACTGATTCCCAACTTGTCTTGTGGTAGATCAGGTAGGTGCCCATGTGTTCGCCACGGTAGATTGGTTTCTTCTTCAATCCTGTGGGAACCGTGATGGTCAGCAAGTTCTCTGGCTCAATATAGAAGGCTTGTGTTTGCTTTGCAAGTTCGATGTCCAGTAAGTCGGATTGTGCAAAGGCCCTGGCAATATTCCTGACGGTGGCTTGGCTGGCTTTGATCCAAATACGATGGTTGTTGACGGTGCGGTATGGTTTAGCCAACTGTTCGAACATCGCGTCCACAAACTGGTTGAAGAGCTGCAAGATAGCCGGGGTCAATGATTGGCGTAGAGGAACAACATGATCGGGGCCAAGCTCGGTCAGGCATCGAACTCTATGGGGGTCATTGGCCGCCGCCACCATTTCATCGAGGTCGATGTCATTCGTGTCAAACTTGGTGAGCGAAATGGTATCAGCAACCTCAGAATTTTCACTGTCGCCGTCCGGAACTCGGAAGGACACCGCGCCGAGTGGTGCTGAAGTGTGGGTTGGTGGGTTGGTTGGTGGTTCCGATGGTGGTGGATCAGTAGGAGAATTGGGTCGAGCAGTGTGGTGGTCGTAGGCGTCGTTGTAGTGGCTTTCGTTCCATGTGCCCCAGGTGTCATCAGCATCAGGAGTAGGAATGTAGTTCGGATTGGATGGGTTTGCAGCAGGTCGAAGTATGACTTCACGGCCTCGGGATCGGTGACGTGGTGTCGCGGAGCGTGGGCGTGGATGGGAGCGGTGACGTCGAGGGACCACAGGAGAGCGGCGTCGTGGTGGTGAGCGTCGTCTGTATGGAGATGGTGTTCTGCGGCTCTTGTCGGGTTTCGTAGATGAGCGATGACGAGGGAGAGGAGAACGAGGTCGCTCTGCACGTGGAGGAGAATGGCGATGGCGATGAGAATGTACAGAAGGTCGATGGGAACGTGATCTTGGAGTTCGGGATCGTGGTCGGCGTGTTGGTGGTGGTGGACCTTGTGGTTGGTGAGGAGGAGCGATGGTTGGAGCTGGGACAATGCGATGGTCCTGAACGTCCGGTTCGGTGGGTCTGGCCTTTGGTGCAGGTGGGGGCGTGGCGATCAATGGTGGTGTAGGTGTAGGTGGTGGTATCTGTGGTGTAGGATTCGGTGGATGTTCATCTTGTTGAAGAAGGAGTTGACGTTGTTCTTGTGCCCGTTGAGAATCCATGATTAATAGTTGCTGAGCTTGGATAAGTCGAACAGATTCGGCCAGTTGTTGTGCGGTGGAACCCAGGGATGCAAGTTCAGGTGGCACGGATGAAGTCGGTGCTGTCTTAGGTGTCGATGGTGTAGCGTGAGGAGGGGTTTTCGGAGCTGGTCTGCGCGGTCGATCCGGTCTTTTGTCAGAGCGATGCCTGGGAGCTGCTTTGACTGCTGGGGGCCGTGGTGAAGGCTCATTTGGAGGGATCGTCGATGCGTCCATCTGTAATGGAGGTTGAATGTGGTGAGGTGGGTATGGAGAACTGGGCAAAGGAGTCGGTGTCATAGTCGATGTAGGTGGTGTAGTCGATGTAGGGGATGGAGCCGAAGTGGAAGGCCACGCGGGTGGAGCGGAAGGTGCCATAGGAGATGGAAAAGTCGACGGAGCGGTGTGTACCATAGTTGGTTCAGGAGCCAAAGGTGAAGGCATGGTGGGTACTAGTTGTGGACCTGGTACTGCATGAGGAGCCGAAGTCAATGAGGTGAACGGCAACGATGTTGGGGCGGATGTAGACGGCATGAGCGAAGCGGAGGATGACCATGTAGGATGCAAAGCCGAGGGATGTCCAAATAAATGTGCATTCGGTGTCGATTGCGGCCACGTCGAAGATGGGTTCGAAGGCTGTGGTGGAGCAGGCCATGATGTTGGAGTGTTCCACGGATGCATCGCTTCAGTAGGTCAAAACAAAAGTGGACAATTGTAAAAAGTTTCACATACAGGATTCAGTCCCTAACTGCCTACAAAATCGTGCGATTATTCCCTGCACCGGGACCGTGGTCAAGTCGTGCCGCAATGGCATAAAACAGCTTTCAAGTTCCAACGAATTAGATGCACAATATGTTTCACCTCACCAGAGAACCAAAAGGAAAGAATACCACACCTGAAAGTCGTGTGCCTGCCTGATCATAGGTCGTGAGATAATGCAATATGACGCTGCAAAAGTTGCTGCAAAAACGGAGGTTTCTGGCAATTCAGAACGGCAGCACAGTTGAAGAAACGCATCGGCGAGGAATCCCTGGGACCGCAAGATCAGCGGGACAGACTCAAAAGGCTGGAAAAACAGTATGGCCGGCTGTTGCAGTTTACTTAGATGAATTACCAACTTAAAATTCGTAAATTCGGTAGTCCGGACAGTCACCACTCACCCTGAAAAGGGTTGCCTCAATTGGCTCCATGGCACCATGTCGGAGCCACCATGGAAATCACACTAGACAAGAATGGATCATTATATGATCCGGCAGGAACTGAATCCTGAAACATGCAAACCAGCCTAGATCGTTAGATTAGTAAAGGAGCCATATGAGGTACTTCACGAAAACGATGTAGGGCATCCAATATTGTCAAACGTAGTCATAACCAGATTCCATAGAGTTTTGACCAGCATGTTGAGAATTCACAATAATGTTTCGGCGATTGTTTCCCAAAAGGACCCACAGTTCGTCGGCGACAGGATCTCGGCGAAAATAAGTCAAAAAACATAATACTGTCGGCGATATGGTTTCGGCGAAAATCTGAGGAAGGTTCTGATGCATGTAAATGTCAAAATTGATTCCAGATTGCGTCAACAGTGCAGTAAATTGAAATTCTCAAATAAACGACGTGGAGGTTCTTGGGTTGAGCCTCTTCCCATTCCAGAAAAATTGGCAGGTACGCATGGCTGATCAGGCCATGTATCACCAGGGAAACCAGAGCGTCTTCGTTGGTGGTAGACTCTGGACCCTGCTACCACCCCCTGCAAATTAGTGAAAACCAATCAGAAGTTTTACATCTGTTCAGATGATACACACACACACATGCATATGCCGGCACACACAAACACGAACGCCCACACACACACAAAACACACACGGTATTCCTGTTGTTTGTTTCAGAGCTTTCAGCAAGCAAGGAACAAGGGAAGGATTGGATTTACTGTGACCAAGCAAGACGTCGGAAAACTGCAAAGCGCTGGCGAAGTTTTCGGAAAAGGTGGACCCTGCGATGCTGAGGTTACAGGTGGTGGTGCCCTGGATTTCCCAGACGAGAGAGCATATGATATATGCGTTTGCCCGGCCCTACCTCCTTGGTGTTTCTTTGGGTTAGCTTTCGGGGCGTCATTCCAGATGCGATTGATCAACTTGTGTAGCAATCTATGCATATATGAACGTATTTACACTGCTGCAACCACATTCGGGGACTGCAGCCAGGTAGGATCTGGGAATGTGTGCTGTCAGAACACCAGCAATAGCCATGGTATTGCCTCTTGCAGGTTGCTTGCACAAGAAGATAAAGAAGTTGGTATTTGATCGACGGCATGTAACGGCATCATGATCTCCAATGGCGTTGTTCCTTTCAGCTGTAAGCTTCTCAGTTCTAGAATGTGTTGAAAGAAATGCTTACAGAAAACCCTTATTAAAGGAAATTAAATGTATATTAGAACTATCAGATACGCTATGTTGATCAAACATGGCAACAGGGAGACAGCATCTTGGATCGGAAAATCATTAAACTCCGTGTTATTTTGGTGTTTTCCAAGCATGACAACCCACAGTTTTGTTGGTTAAATCCTGCCCTGTGCCCCTTTGGCGCTCAAATCGCATTGTTTCTTGATTTCTTCGTTATATCCTGATATTTCTGGGTCTGGTCTTGAATTTCCCAATGGAATCCCTGCTATTTTGTTGTTTCCAAATTGTATATCAAAAGATATTATCATTTAAAAAAATGTATGCGCATATTTAAATATAATATATAATTATATATATATACATGGATTTCTCTTGTCAACTCCCCATATTTGGTTGGATTTTCCCGCCGAACGGTCGCCCCGCAGGTAGTGCTGCGCGCGGTGCAGAAGAGCGGCCTGGCGCTGCAGTTCGCCGCGCAGGAGCTGCGGGGCGACAAGGAGATGCTGCCGGGGCGATGTGGACGAACTTGGCGGGGGAAGAGTGGGTTATAATTGAGGTTTACCGCCTGGTAATTGAACATAGCTATTGAAAATGGCATTTATAGCTGATTTAACTTCTAATATGGGGTTTATAATCATATTGTGGGTTGTAATTGTGGGTTATCTATTATGATATTCGGGTTTAACTACTAATGGTGCTGTAATAGAACCTGGTATAATGATGGGGGTGCAATAATCATCCGTACTTTTTGAAGGGGGGTTGCCATGGTTATTGCCAATAGTTGTTACTACGATTATTACGATACATGGGTGCATTTGTTCATTGTAATGGTGTTCGATGATGGGATGAAAGATGAGGACGTGGGTAAAGTTGATGACATTTGATTTTATCAACTTGGTGCTGTCATGTTGTTTTTTTGTCTGGATCCTATTGGGGAAGGTGACGTGGAATGACAAATGCTTTCAGAGGGGCTGAAACCACTTATCAGAAAATAATGGTAAGTCAAAAATTACACGTCTAGATTTTTTTGACCATCAATCATGAGACCGTAAGATGTTTTGATTCAAGTAAAACTAAATTAACAGAGGGATGACACAATTGGGCACTATGCACTAGGTCACGTGATTTACACTTATGCACTTAGGAAATAAGGCAGATCTCACTGCCACCTCCTCATGCATGATGTTTAGTAAAGGACATTAACCACAAAAATGTTTAACTCGAGGGTTTGGCCGTGAACCCCATCACACGAGAATGGCAGCAGGTTCAATTTTTACTTGCTATTGGCCCCGGTGCGTAGAAAATTTGCAAGCACTTATACAAATCTTGGTAGAATGGAATAAGCAAGTGACCATTGGCAAGCCTGAGGGAGAGTACCATTTCAAGGTGATGCATAGGTGTGCACTTGTTTAGTTTACGTTGTTTGTTGCTTTTAGCTATTGTAGACCCCAACATGCTGGGCTCCATGATGTGCACTTGCTTCCAGGAAGTCGTGCTTGCCGCAGTGTCGCAATGCGGTCATGCCCTTCAGCATGCGACAGAGGTGCCTGGCCATGAAGGGAGAGGATCTTTGAACGGAATAAAGCAACCCCATTGAATCTGCCGGGGTATGCCCACATGGCATTGGGAAATGTCATGAAATCCGTTTGAATAGCGCTTCGAATTGGAAATTCATCTATGAATGAATGGGGGATTTACCTTTACCATTGCCATGTTTGATTGCCGGAGGGTACCTCAGAATCATTGAGAAAGTTTGAACCCTAGGCAGAAAAGAAAATAGACAAACACACCATGTGCCTGAGACTGTCTGCTGATGTTGCCACTTCTCAACTAGGTGACTTTCTATCCCTTTCAGTCTAGATTTCGGCCATTTTCAGACCCGTTCCCCACCCCAACCCCTCAACCCACCAAGTAGCCAGCCAATCCCATACCCTTGAGGCTTTGCAATCGGACAAGGATGTGGTGGTCGCCGCCGCGCGGAGCTCGGAAGCGGCGTGGACGCTGCTGCCCTCCCAGTGTTTTGCTGAGAAGGACCGGCTGTGGCTTTGGAGCTTGGAAATTTCACTATGAAGACAAGGGAGTTAAAGCAACCCATCAAAAATATGGATGAAACCAATGAAGATTGGCAAGGACTTCCAGGAGGTTTATGATTCTTTGTTATATACGACCAACAATATGTAACCGGGAGATACGACCAACAGTTATATTATATTGGGATGTCACTTTTTTTAGTAGCAGGGTTTCTGAAATTAGCAAGGCTTGAGTATGCTAAATGGATCTAAATTGTCATTTCTTTTTTGAAAGATCCATGTTTTGGGGGCAGTGAGTTGACGGCATTTCCTATCAAAGTGGGAACCCAGCTCCATGGAGACATTTCGGAGCCATTTTTACCATAGAAATATGGTGGTTTTAGGGGCAGAATTTTCTTCATTTAGAGCGGTATTCCACCTATTCCCACCTTGGTTTGGACGATCTTCTCCGCAAGGATGTGATGTTGGCGCTCATCGGTTTCTCGTTTTGAAAGTTCGGTGGGTGCCTACATGGGGCGTTTCCTGCAATTAGGGGACCGCGGAAGTCATCATGAGGATTCCTACGATTTTGGGGTCCCCAATTTAGACAATCCGATATGGAGTGGGCAACGTGGAAAAAATAGGATCACGTTTACAAGATAATCTGGAAGTATTTTCCTTCGCATACTTTGCATCACACTGGTCTCCGTTAAAGAAAATGGGATGAAGGACAGTGCAGAACCCCTGAAATTTGGAAGTTGAAACCAGGAAGGTGATCTTACAATTGAACTTCAAAGGGCTGATGCCTGCGAAGACATCTTCTTCTAGGGGTTTCCATAAATGGTGGTACCCAAAACGTTATAATGGAAAATCCCAATCTAAAATGGATTTGTTTGGGGGTACCTCCATTTCAGGACACCTTTATTTGGTGGTGTATCGTTACCTTGGCCGACTGGCCATAGGCGTCTCGGGCCGACATCTGCAGTTGGCCGATCCCAGCCTGCGCCGGGATCCAGAGGTGACCCGGGGTGAACCACCCATATTTGGGGGTTTATACCAGCAATTTGTGGGAAAATTGGGGATGGTTTACTGTGGTTTTACTCACATTATACGATTAGATGTTTTTAAAATTATGGCTTACATCGTTTATGCGGGATGATCATCCCAAATATGGTTGGCAATGGGAAAGCTAAAGCCACCAACTATACAATATATATATACGACCCCTTCTTTGTGGGGGGTACACGCCGGAAATGAAACATGGAACCCAAGAAAAAACAATATGGAAGATGATGTTTGTGTTAATGGACATTACTATTGTTTGAGGGGAATAGGAGCTGATGGGACGCCATTTGTGTGGCTGAAGATGTGCATCTAACCCATTATCCCATGCCATTTATGACCATAGGCATGACTGACCTGGTGTGGTATGCATTACATAATATAAAATGAGAGAAAATCATGTTTGACTGCATATATAAAGATGGCATACCTTCTAATTCTATGACGTTTCTTACCATGCTTGGGATGCCCTGGGTTTCTCTGCAACCGATGCCCAGCCCGTTGCACGCCACCAGGTGGTCATGGCGGCAGTGCGACGCGATGTCTTTTCCCTCCAGGCTGCTGCGGATGACTTGCGCCCTGGCGCAGAGTGCAGAGCAGGGTGAGGAATTCAGTCATTGATTGAACAGGATAGTAAAGAGGTATTGATCGAATACCTTACAGACATTAATAGTTAATAATTAATATCGTTAATATCCTGCAGAGGTATTAATTTTTGATACATGGACCACCCAACGTACCCTCCAGCCATGGTTTTTGGCAGAGCTCCCTGAGGAGAAGCCAAGAAGATTTTATGATCGAGGCCATTTGCGAGGAGAATCTTCCGGTCGAACTGGGAAGATGGAGGGTGCTGGAAGTTTCAGCTACAAAAACATGTGGGGCTGTCTGAAAATGGAGGTTTCACAAGTTTGATCCTCCAAATAACCATCAAACAATAGGGAAAATGATGAGAAACCTTAGGTTTACGGGCACCTGATCTTCAGGCAAGTGTTAAATTGGCAACGGGTGCACCAATGGATCCACAACAGGGATTTCACTGACCGAGGGTCCCAGCATGACCCCTGAACACTGTGCTTGGAAGCAGCCCGCTCACCAGCTACAAAAGGATGCCATTCGCGACCCCGGAAACTGAAGATCCACCACTTGTAGATGATCCATGTTGGTTGTCCAAAATTAGAAAGTTCCTATTGCCATATTCGATCTGGCTGATGGTTTCATGATGTTTCATGTGTGTTTCCATCCTCCCAAATCAGGTGCTGCACATCACTTTCAGCTCCCTGGCGATTTCCAGGAGCCCATGGCGTTCCTCTTCGCCGCCGAGAAGCTGCAGCAGGACGAGTGTCCTTTTTTTTGGTCGCCGTTTTTTGACGCCTTGGATGCTGAGTCAACATCAACGGGCATTATTTTTTTGCCAGATATGATCCATGAAAATGATGTTTCTTTGGACCACAAACTTCTATTATGAAAAAGATCAGTCATTGTTTTGCAAGTGAAGACCTGGAACATTGAGGTTGCAATGGGGGTATGGTACAATGGTGATTTGATGATGATGTTTTCTGGGAATATTGGTGTTTACCATTCCCCCCCAGCTACCAGGTTGGAAAACTACCTTCCTCTAAAAACAGATGGCTGTTGGGGTCGACCTGTTGGTTCAAGAGATGCTTTATAACCATCAAAAGTTTAGATTTATTGTAGGGAATGAGAAGTCAATAATTCCCCAAAATGGATAAAGGGAAAGTCCACAGGAAAACCGTTTTAATAAGAACCACAGCTTTCTGTAGATGTTCTATGATTTTCTCTCACACCAACCCAATGAACAATGACATGTGTTTGTGTTAAAATAGTTGATTTAGGGACAGTTTATTGTTGTTATTATTATTACTATTACTACTCACTTATCATGGGGATGATTATAGTGTCTCAATGGCTGCTTCAATCTTGGTTACTTAGATACTTTAGTACTTCAATCTTTTGCTATCAATGGTAAAAATGCGCTAACCAGCTAAAAATCATATGTTTTGACAGGTACCTGCTCCATTTTCAGACATACCCATCGTTTGGATGTTTATCAATGGTTTTACCACCAATTGTTGAATTCATTTGATCTGGAGGCAATAAACTAACTGCTTGTGTTTTTAGGTTCAGCAGTGATTTTGAATTTGGATTACGGCTTAGATACCCCATGTTTGTCCTGAACAATCCCCATTTTTGCGCACAAGAATTCCATCTTTACATGATCAAACCCAACTTGGGATCACATTTCGTCACCATCATGTCTGACTGAATAACTGTTTGATGATCACAAAAATGAATTATATAAATGTAAACATGTGCGTATATATATATATATTATCTGTCTGGATGGTTCAGACAGTTTGAAACCACATGTTCTTTTGGTAGGAAATCACCCCGCCACCAACTGGTTCAATGCAGTGTTTGGACCATTTTTCACCCCAAACAGCCAGGACCGGGACTTCGTGGTGCGCGCAGTGAAGCAGAACATGCGCGTTCTAAGTACCTCGTTTAGACTGTGATGGACTCGGGAAGGGTTCATTGAGGGGAACGTTGGTGGTTGGAAAAGAAGATTTTCTAAGGGTAAAAAGGATGGATGAGCATATTTGATGATTTTGCTTTGAGACTTGGGGACATTTGGGGACGCCGAGCTGCTGATTTGAGCCTGTGGGGTCTTGAACGCACCACCAGCTGAGGATACGTGGGGAAACTGCAGAAAGATCCTGTGGTCATGAGCGCCCCGGTGTAGTGCCATAAATTGGGATACGACCAGAAAGCTTGCAGGGTAGGACTGCCTATGCATAAGCCTTCTCCCAAGAAATGGAACTTCAGAGTTTTAAAATGCTCTGAAAGTAATTGCAGGACTGTTTTTTGTGTGGGGGCCGGAAGTTTTGTTTTCTTCTTATTCGGAGGTGCTGGGTTTGGAGGTTTAGTGATGCTCAGGCAAATTGTAGTTTTGCAATTCGGCCAGTCGGAGATGGGATTTCTTACAGGGAAGTTGGTGGCTTGGAACATGTTTTTTCCCCATTCAGTTGGGAATAATCATCCCAACTGACGAACTCATTTTTTCAGAGGGTTTCAAACCACCAACCAGTTTTGCTTGGGCCTCATCGAAACCAGTTCAGCAAGATCCCTTCATTGGTTGGGACAAGGTGCTGCAACCAACTCCTTCGGGTCAGCCATGCACTTGGCGTGGGAGGCGCCGGCAGATCTCCGTTTCTTCCTTATCAACTCTAGGTCAACAGTGCATGGGTAGATATGGGATGATATGGGTAGTTTTTGGTAGCTTTTCGTGGGATAACCCAACTCTTTGGTCATAGATTCGGGAATTTAGTGTTTCTTTGGGGCACCAGTGGCTGACAAGATCAGCATCCTTTGCCAATGCCAGTGTGGGGTGGCCAGCTGGAAAGTCACCTAGAGTTGTTGTTTGCAAGAACAGTACCCCATCATATCCTCCTGCTTTGGGTTGGTTGGTTAGTAAATGTGGGTTAATTGTATGGTTTGTTTGAATTTAAAGCCTCCTAATTTCCTTGTTCATCCTTGTTCTGAATGCTTGGAACCCAAAGTTGCTGTTTTTCGGGACAGGACGAAGAAGCGCTGGCCATTCGGGCTCTGTGAACCGGCGGAAGCCTCACCAAAGAGGTGTGACTCCTCCAGAATTTGACACCGAACTTGGATTTCTCTTGACAAAACATCACAAAACCATAGAAGTTTATGGTTCATCATACATCCCCTTCAGAAAGATGAAGCTACCTTGAACATTTGCAGTCCAAAAATGACTTTGCCATTCGGGTTTTGTGCAAATTATGGGTTCCATCTTGAGTTTTTCTGGGGGTATCTTCTGGCCGAGGCCGAGGTAGGATGTGAAGTTTAAGTTTTGTTTGACGCACAGGGTGCCTTGGTACTTGGTGGCTGCGTGATATAGGCTGCAGGATGATTGAAGATGATTGAAGTGCGGTTGTAGCCCCTTTAGGTCAGTGATTTTTGTCCCCAAGTAAGCCCAAGTATATCTATATAGATTGGCAATGGATGATATTTCGTTAGATCAACTCTCTGCTTTAGCTGGGCCGTTTTCTTCACTTAATAAACAGCTGTTGGCTCCTCTCATGGCACCCTTTGCTTGCTTGCTACTTTTCCAGTTTGCTGGGAAAGTAGTTGCTAAACATAGGTGCGCGTCAGCCGTCAAGCATGCTGAGTGTGGGTCATGGTTACACCATCACAAGACTGGTTGGTGGTTTCAAACATGTTTTATTTTCCATAATGTATGGGATAATCCTTCCCATTGACTTTCATATTTTTCAGAGGGGTAGGGGTAGGTATACCACCAACCAGAAGAGTATGGATATAGCTTTTGGTTTTTTAACATAGCCATGGAAAATCCCTCAAAAATGGAGGTTTTAATGGGAAAATCATCTATAAATGGGCCATGGCTTCCATGGCTATGTTAAATAAACAGAGGGTAGCTTTTGGATGCTTTTGGCAATTTTACATGGATGCTCAGCCAAGGGTCGGTGCAGCGGTGGCATCCTGGTTCGGCAAACGCGCAGGGCAAAAGTGTGGGAAGATGTTTGGGATGGGTAAATTCAGGTGTCACTTTCCTCGGGGAATTTTGAGGAAAGCTTTGCCAGCCGTGCATTTGGATGCATAAGAATGATCCGTTACTATCCATTATTAATAAGTTTAATAGATATTGATATATTTTCAAATATTTATCAATTCCAATATTAATGATCCATTAATAGAATGATCCATTCATTCACGATTACTAGTCTATCAATGTTAATAGCAACTATTTGTGCTATGTGGTTTGGTGGCTCCACTGATGCGCTCTTTTGCACTGCTAACCATCCCTCCCCCAGACCCAGCCTGAGGTCTATCTCGTTCCAGTGGCCGGGGGCCCCCAGCGCCGGCGGGCGCCTGGTGGTTGTGGCTCTGGGATGAAGTGCTGGGCTTCGGATTTGTTAAACAAAATGAAGACATATAGCATACTGAAACTACAAACAAAGATTCAACTTTATTATCTGAATTTGTTTAACATCAATCTGTTTTAGCTTTTTTGTGCGCTCATGGGGCCTTATTATTTGAAGCCCAAACTGCTGGGCATGCTTTTGATTTCCCAGGTCATTGCCTTCGCAGTGATCCTCATCTTTTCGCACATGGGAGGAGAGAAGTGACTGGCCAATAGCGCCCCGGCACTTGAAGACCACCTCACGTTGCGCAGGAAAAAAAGGGCAATCATGGCTGGATTATGCTGGATCAATGGTTGGGGAAATCTTGGACCTCTAATATCAACCCGCGATGAATAAATCCAGGTTGAGCAGTTTAGGGTTCCTCCAAACAGTCAGTGAAAATTTGCTAGTAAAATGTTACCCCGCTAATTAAACATAATTAAACAACCTCGGGCCTAGGTGCTTTAGTATGTTTTAGGTCTGCTTAGACGAAGAATGAGAGCTTTCTAGCGCATGAAGGAGATCGCCCAGTTTCCTCCAACCAGGCCAAAGCTTTGCCGCTCGAAGTTGATATGAGAATCCTCTCAAGAATCGACCAGAGCAAAAGATCTGTGGAGACAACATGGGACAACCTAACCAACTGAGTTGTTTTTAAATCTTTGGCGTGGGATAGATTCTGATTGCACATGTGACCAACCACATACCAATATTCTCCAATATTGATGATAACGATCAATCATGGAACAAGATGCAACTGTTGATCAGATGTTCCCTGCTGCTGGGATATGCACCAACCAAGGGTATCATATGGTATCATGCGGTTGGATTGGCTACTCCTAACCTAAGACTATGTCCGTCCATCTGGAGGTATGATGGGAATGTGATGGAATATAAAAATATGTAGATGCAAACCTATCAACGCAGCTCGTACGTGGCTCCGGTTTCTGCAGCAGAACAGCCGACCGATTTCCAGGACAGTGCCGCAAACATCGCCCCAAAACATGCTGTTCTCTGCCAGATGGCTTCGAATCTGCAACCTGGCTGAGATAGATTTTCGTTGGTTCACCTCTTGAAAACACCCATGAAGTCATCAACCCTTGCCCCCGTTAAAAGAAAAAATGCTTCGTTTCCATAGCACCCACATGTACCCATGCCGGCTGACGCTTGACATGGTGCCTGGGTCTTTCTTCTTTGCTGAGGTGCGGCGTTTTGTTTTGCTTGCTTTTGGCCCATGCAATTAGGATATTTACCGGAAATTTGGAGGAACAATCATTTGGGTGAATATCTTAATATTCAACCAACTTTCGGAACAAAAATGAACAATAATTAGGATATTCAACTAACCAGTTGTGCATTTCAATGAACAATAATGAACAAAGATGGGAGGAATCATGGAGGCATTTTCTGGTCTTGAACGCGTTTGGCGATGAGAATCCCTTCGTTCATTGGGGCTTGCAATGATCACGTGGTTTTTTCAACCCCCATGTGGGCGAATCATGTCCACAAACCTCCTATTGCTCACAATTGACACTAGCTCTGATCAACGAATTTCGGCTTTCATTTCATGGATGAATTCCTTTGTAAACTTCAGCATTTATGGGAATTCGCGCAAGCGCCCGTCCAGGTCATTCCAGGGCGCACATGGCCAGCTCTAGCAAGGATGGGCGCTTCTGGTCACCTGGGGGGTTACGATCTTTGGAAAAAGTACCATGGTTAAGTTGGGAGAAAATAACATTTCAGAGTTAAGAAAATCATGCAATAATATACAATAATATATTACCAAAAAGTGATTGGATCGCCAAGAGAAATGGGGAAAGTGCTTATTTTTCATTATTTTTCTGCAAGTACTGTTCTGGGGACCATTCCTGACGTCCAGGACAGCAGTTCCCATGAGCGAAGATCCAGCTACTTGGTCTGCCATGGCCTGTGTTTGATGGCATCAACTCCATTATGTCCATTTCGACTACCCAAGGGGATTCAACCTCACTTTTTGATTTGACAGAGAGCCAACCCAGCAAGTGTCTAAACTTTAAACTTTTCTTATGGTCACCCCCCATTCTATACCCAAAATTGGCGCGCGAACCCGCCGCTGAGGCTCTCACAGTGCGTCTCAACAGAAGTTGCCATGGAACCCGGTGCTGAAAACGGTCCCTTGGCAGCAGGGGCGGGATGCCCTTGACCATCCTGGAGGTTTGGTGGCGAGGGGTTGGCCCTGCAAGATCTGCAAGGTCTACACAGCCTATCTGTGTACGAGACTGGATTTTTTATGTGGTTGGCAATGGTGCCAGTTTGCCGAATTCTTCCACTTGTTTGCTATGTGTTCACCCGTTCAACAGTTCAAGCCAATAGTTTAGGTGCAAATTCTGCAGAACAAATTGTTTCTTGGTGGTGTTTATTGTTCATCCGATCAGTGCTTTGGCCCGTTCGGAGAGGTTGCAGATAACCATGGTGCCTACTTAGACCTCACTGGTAGCGAGAGGTGATCCCAAGCGTGGCGGTTGATATTGGGTGACATGATGTGACATGATTTGATATCCCATTTTTTCGCCTCAAATGTTCATATTTGGATGCGCATCCCAGTTTCCAAGTGGCTCCTTGTGGCTCTTAACCATATTTTGAGCTGTATATATGTGGGTTATACCCCAGTTATACGTGGGTTACACTAGAATTATAACATACTATAACTGGCATGCAACTATATGTAAATTGGGTTTTATATCTATAACTATAACCGTAATATTTTTTAATTTATACAGCTATACTTTTATAAATATACAACTAAATACAATTATTTTTTTACAAATGCAATACTATAATTAATTATTTTTTTAAAAAAAACAAGTATTATCTTGATGATCCCCCCACCCCCGCAGCAGGATCGTCCCAAGTATGGCTACGCCGCCAGGGAACCGCCTGCGCCCAAGAAGGACTGCGTCTGGGTCTGTAAATCTTGGTTAGGCACTGTCAACGGAAGACGATGCCCTTTTTTTATAGTACCTTCTGGTAAACTAACATAGCTATTGAAAATTGCCATTTATAGTTGATTTGCCCATTAAGAATGGTGATTTTCCATAGTTATGTTAGTTTACCAGAGGGTAATGTAGCTAAGATTAGCCAGGCGAGTCTGAGCTGCTCTCCTCAAGTTGAAATGGCAAACGTGACAAATTGTCATTGCATTTGTAAATCAACGCGCTGGAAGCCACAGACAGATTATCAGAATTGTTGGTATCCAAAATTATAACACTGCTATCATTACCTGATATCAATTGATCATTCCTTGGGGAATACCATGGAATATACCCAACGTAGCCCATAATCAAAACGTTCGGGGAAAAGGCTAAGCATCAACCCACTTCCATCCAATTATGTCATGTTGGATGTTTTTTTAGTTCTGACTTACTTTCCATCTACCAACACCTTGAGCACGCAGGGAATACCCCATCAATACCCGGAGGCGATGGAGAGAAGTTTCGGAAAGTGTCTTGCAAGCCCAACTCATGGAAGGGTCTATGTTAGTTGGAGGGATGCAAAAAAAGGATGCAAAAGCAATTTTGGGCAGGATTAGAAACCTTGTTGGAAAATCCTCCGAAAGGGGGAGGACATGAATTCTCAATCCCAATGAGGCTGCCCAGCTCATGGATTGTAGTGAACCACCCCAAAAAGATTTGAAAAAAAGGAAAGTATCACTCTACATGTGTTTTTTTTGATTTTTACTTTTCTATTTATTTCTGGGGTTTGCTACATACTGTATATGAATATATGATTTTCCCCCAATATTGGCAGGTTTAATTTTAGGATTATATAGAGTAGAGGAAGTGTTGTTCCATATAACAATGCTATCATAGTATCACGGGTCATAATATGCACATATAAATATATATATATATGGAGTATATGCTATATTCGAATAAAACCAGTTGACCCCATTACTGCAACGGGAGATGGTATTATCCCAGCTTCTGGTTAATGAATAGCAGCCAAGAAAATTGCCAGAAAGTGAGAAGCCTTCGGAAATAAAAAATATCACCTAAAAGATGTTGGAAACATGTTTCTGCATTTTTTGGTGCGTACTATATGATTGTTATCCTATTGCTATTGTTGTTATATCCCAAATTAAATCCCACCATGTTTCCACTATGAATCCCAGTGTTGGATCCCCCCAGGAGTCGCCACGTGCCCCCGAGAAGCGCCCGGCGGTGCCTCGCTTCCGGCATCCGCCGCCGGCGCCACGGAGCGAGGAGGCAGAAGGGATGGAACCAGCAAAAGTTGGGGAAAAAGGCTGAAAAGTTGGAAATCTTTGGGGAAAATGTCTTTAAAATTCTAGTTTTTTCCAAGCAAACACAGTGTGCAAACAAAAAGGGCTTGAAGCTGAATTGAGCATGTTGTGATATACCTGGAAAGCTTGCAGATAAGAGAAATTGAACCCAAGCATTTTGAACCAGCTGCTACGAGAATTTAACCCTTAAACATAGATATAGATCCTGCACCTGTCACGGCCCTTGGTTCATCAGTTGAAACGTCATCTGTTGACCCCAGATTTCGTCAAACCTTCTATCGTCAAAAATTTATGAAAGAAGACACAAACCAAAAAACATAGTTCAGAAAATATATATATATATATATCAAGGTAAACCCGTATCTAGCTGGACCGTTAGCCCATGTTGAGTTGAAATGTTCCATCCTAGAAGATGATGATCCTCAGATGATAGTCCCCATGTGTGTTGATCTTTGGACACTAAACCCCCCAAATCCGAAGGTATGTCGACTGTAGACTTAGACCCTGCATTTTGGGGTTACGCCCTGGGGTGTCCGGCATCCAAGCTGCATCGCAGGAGTTCGAACGCCGTCCAGCGGTTCCAAGGTGTGGCTGATGCCGCATGGGGCAGGATTTTGGGACGACTTTTGAGGAAAACCAATTGAGCAGTGGCTGCTAAACCCCTGTTGGTTGATGATTATAGGGGATTCTACTACCCTTCATATATTGGGGATTATAATGCTCCAACAGGGGAATCTCTATAAACCAACCAGGATCAAATGGAATGATAGAGGGATTTTGAACACTGCTCAATTCTTGAATGCTTGGTGAAACATGATGAAATATGGTGAAATGTTGACCGCAAATTGGGCAATTTATATAGTACAATATAGAATTCCCATTGGAGTTACTGTAGCTCAACTGCTGGGTAGATGGGCTCAGCCATGCCCAGTGGTTGACCTTTCGAAAAGGAGTTATGAGCGTGGCACTTTGGCCGTTCGGGCGAAATCACGCTTTCAATACATTCAAGCCTCGAATTTCTTCTGCCAATTCAGATTCGTACTGATTCTATATGTCTTTCATATTCTATCAGTGTTGAGAATGTTGATTCCAACTTGTTCCAACCCCTTCATGCCGTTCAATGCCCTCTCCACCTTTTTTTTTCAGGTTTCGTCATCCTCCAGAACGAGAAACCAAGGACAACTTGTGGGATTGCGCCAGCCTTTTTAAATCAGCACTTAAGCGTTCCTATAGGTTTCTAGCAGAGGACGGAGACTTTCTGGCAGCTTTTAAGCTTGCAAGGGCCAAGAGCTAGATACTTAAGTCGGCAACCTGCATTTCTTGCTATTCCCGCTCATGTGCTTTGGCATTTTTCCCAGGACAAGACTTTGCCCACCTGGTGAGAGAGACACACCAAGCATGGTATAGTAGCTCCCCAAGCGTACCTTGATGTGGTACTGGTGAAAATTGGTCCCAGAAATTACATGAAAACACCTTCAGTTTCCAAGTGATTGGCCATGTCCCTGCTGCTGCGGATCACCTTGTTAGGAGGATCATCCTTTGATTCGAGGCCGAGCGAATGGTTTGGTGGGTTCAAGAGAAGTAGAATTGGAGGTTTCCTAAGTCATGACCCCCAAATCATCCAAGTCATAAACGACCATTTTAGTAGATTTTAGTGTTGAAACCCATGATCCCCCATGACTTCAGAAACCCCCAAATGGAAGTTCGATTTCTAAGGCATTCAGCTCCCACCTAAGATAGACCCATGGGACCCATGGGTTGCGAAATTGGCCGATTCTCAGGCATGAGCTGTCGACTGGGAGGAATAAATAATGAAGGACGACATCAAATTCCCCTGGACATCGTTTTTTTGGGGGTGCCCCATTGCTCATGAACAAATCCCCATTGTTCATGGATAACGGTCCAGTTGTTTTGTTGGATGCAATAACCTACCCTCTGGTAAACAAACATAGCTATTGAAAATGGCCATTTATAGAGGATTTTCCCATTGAAAATGGTGATTTTCAATAGTTATGTTAGTTTACCAGAGGGTAGATATCCTAAATCCACATTTTTGCTACCCCCGTGGTATTCATTACCATGGTAATGGAACATCTCCCCGTTTCGGTTTCGATGATCCGAGTGTAAAATCTCCACGAAATCCATCTAATCCCCATTGATGGGTTTCATCCCACTATTATAGGCTTAATATGGCTTAATGAAATCACAATTGCTCCCTGATATTCCAATCGTATTCATCTTCTATTCATATACTGAGATTTTTCACCATGTTCGACGAAAATACTCCAGTTATCTTCCAATCAGATTCCAAGAAATATGTTTTATCATAACTATTCATAAGTCCAGGATCATAGCTATGTCCTTATCAGGGATTACTATGGATTACTCATATTCCAGTTATGTTCCAATCAGATTCGAATCATATTTCCTTATCATTGATCACTCATGAAATATATATTATCCTTATCATTGTTATTACCCCGTAATATTCCAATATAATATTCCAATATAATATTCCAATATAATATTCCAATATAATATTCCAATAGTATGTCCTTATCATTTCCTTATCATCCCATAGCGTGCTCCCTGGCTGAAATCCCTGGAAGGCCTGGAGCGGCGCAAGCACGCTGGAGCTGTAGCTGTACCTGGCCTTGAGAGTCTCGAGAGCGCCGCGCAAGGCGCCAGCAATTTAAGGTCAAAATTGGTAGAAAAACATGGGACCAAAACATTGAATGTCTAATACACTATATGACTATATATATATGTGTGTGATTGTATATGATATATATATATGAGAAAAATCATGAACTTGATTGATTTTACTGGAAAAGACCTTGGAGGAGGAGTACTTTAGAGTCCTTCAGTAGTTTCATCTTTTGCCGTAAATGATTATGAAAGCAAAGATATTACTAACCAACTATTTACGCAGTGTATGAGAAATGGTGAGCAAATTGCCACTGGCAAAATGTGGGGTTTATATACAGTAGAAATATTTATGAAGCTTCAATAGATTTCAGCAACTTCAGGCCGCCAAAACGGTGATGCAACCCCAGCAGAATACGGATTAAAAAGGCCCTTCACAAACCCAGCCCTGCACAGGTGGCCAAGAAAATCGGAGCCGCTTGGCTGTTCTTGTTGCTTGGGGTGATGTTTCACGAGTTTGAGAAGAATTTTGAAGGCATTTAAGGTTGCATTTTGTATGTCTAATGATGGTTCAGGTAATTTGATGTAATTTGGTCATTCTGGCTCTTTCACTGTGAAAAAGAAGGGCAGATCTATTCACGGATGGAAAGCTGATGCATGGCCTGTTGAACTGGACAGGGTTTTTGTTGGAAGGGGAATTGTCACTGTTGGAGGATCTTGATTCATCAGCCAGGGTTTAGAAACCTCCGGAGAACTTCACATGAATTGTTGCCGGATGTTCTTTTAGTGGTTGCCCTCTGGTAAACGTTTACATAACTATGGAAAATCACCATGCTATTAATGGGAAAATCCACTACTTCTATAGCCATTTTCAATAGCACACTGTTAGTCATTACCAGAGGGTAGCAGATGTCATCCAGTGTTTTGCTGGTGAAATCTATGATGCGTCCATCCCCCAACCATGTTGGATGGACGCAGAATTGGGATGGCTTACCGTTGGCGACGGCGAAAAACCTGTGAGTTTGGGCGTCTAGAAGCGTTGAGCCGTACCGAAATGAGTGGCAAAACCTTTGGAATACCCTTTGGTAATTCAATATAATTAGGTATGAAACATGGTCCATTTGGCCCATGTACAAATGATTTGCCCATGAACAATGGTAATTTTCCATAGTTTTGTCAGTTTATTGGGGGGTACCTTTATGTACCTTTCAGCCACAGGTGAGTTGAGACCTGTGAAGTGCCGTTACTGTGCCTTGCCTGGGACTCTGGGAGGGACCTAGGGAGGTGCATCCCCGGAGATGTTGCTATGGACAATCCATATTGTGAATTGACTATATTGACCATCAATATATAATGTTATTGACTATAGTTGGTAATTCAATATGTAATTCACTATTTCATCAATCCATCAATATAGTTAATTCACAACATGTCCCAACCATGATGAAAACTTCTTGTTGAAAGCTAAGCCATGTTAGTGACTCCAGGGAGAAGCGGGCCCGGCCTCAGTAGCGGAAGCTGTTACCCTCCGGTAATCGGCCAACTAACATAGCGAACATAGCCATAGAAAGTTCAATGATTTACTTTCTAAAAGCGGTGATTTCCCATAGCTATGCTATGAATTACTAGAGGGTATGTTGCAGTAGACCGTTTCTGTTGAGTTGGAAAGGAGTTCAGCTGAAGTATCCATGCCTCAGGCGCTCAGCTACTGGTGGTTGCCACCCAACAGCAACACGAGCGCACTTGCTTCGAGCGAATGCTCACAGAAGCTGGGTGGAAGCAGAATGAACGGGGACTGTTGGAGGAAGCCCACCCCAAAAAAAGAACGGAAGGAAACTGGAACCCTTCCATTCCTGATTGAGTTGATGAAATAATCCCATTCATACATCAGTCCCAACATAACCTGATACACCAGCCACATATATATATATTTACATATCATGTATATTCATATGTAATGTCAACCCTGGACTAATAAATCCCTCGGCTGTTTGATTGGGGAGGTACCGTTTGAGTATTAGATTACCACTATTTTGGGGTTTACCACCCTAATTGAAAAACCATGGTTTATTAGTCAAGGGTTGACATTACATTGAACCTGGATGTTTATGATGGTGTTCATTGTGAGACACTGAATATATTGCACAACTGGGTGAGTTGCAGGGAAAATGTAGGTGAAAAATGGTTAAAACCATAAATGATAAATGGATGACCTGGAAAGATAGCAAGCTGTTGTTTTTCCCAGAAACTTACCAGGAAAAGTTGGAATCAGGTGGTTTCATGCCATCATCCTAAAATGTCCACCTCTATGGTTGCATTGCCTATGTCACCCCCATTGGGAATGGATTGTAGCCATAGACTGCCATAGACTTAGATCTTATTTGTTGATAGTGTTTGATATTTTTTGTGGATATAGATTCTAAATCTAGATTGTTTCCAGCTACATCCTTCCAGGACTTTCTCCCTGGCGACGAAGAGCTCCCATCCGCCCGCAGCCAGCGCCCGGTGCGCCGTTCCCGGTCCAACAGCGCCGACCGCGTCGTCGCGGCCGTCCCTGGTGGCGCGGAGCCGTCCTGGGCGCCCTCGGAGCAGCTGCGCAGCCGCGCGCAGCGGCATCAGCAGCAGGTCCACGCCGCCACGAAGGAAGCCATGGTGGCGGAGGAGGAGCCACACAGGGCACTGTACAAGTGGAGAATGTTGGGAAAAAATCGGAAACACATGGGGAAAAAACAATGAACAACTATGAAGAGCTATGCAATTCGGGATAATTCTTGGAAAATTACATCTGGGCACTTCGTAGGTGGTTGGTAACCATACTTAGAAGCCAGTTAAGTACAGGAAACCCCCACTTGGGGGACTTATTAAAGTGGCGTACCACTTATGATCCGTGGGATGATCCTCTTAGGCGGGTGGGGGGGGTTTGGGGATAGGAAGATGATGATGTTTTTCTCCCATTTTGATTGGGATGCTGGGAGTTTACTTTGCAACCAGTTGAGGCATGTTGAAACCTGTTGAAAGGTGTTGAATGTCATGTCGTTCTTTTTTCTGGAGTTCATGGGTCATTGTTTGGCTGTGCCCTGCGTGAACTGCATGTATTGGAGCTTTGGAAGTGGAACAATTTTTATCACAGAATTTGACTTGCTTATTTATCCAAAAGCACTCAATAGAAGCAGTAATTGACTGGTGGTTTCAAACGCTGTGTTTCTTGTTCTCGACCACATTTTGGATATCCCCAGCCAATATTGTCCACGGGTATTTAAACCACCAACCCAGTGATTTCAAACATCTCACTTGGAATATCTTGGAATTGAACCATCATTGGCTCTTGAATTCGGTGACTCGGATTCAAACATCGCCGATTGAACTGTTTTGAACAGGATGTCGCAGATTGCCGAATAAAAAAAGGGGATCAATTCAGTTGAAACCCAGGATGAGGACAATGGCATCATGCTCACAGTTGATGTGGCTTGGAAAAGGACTGAGCCCCCGTTAGAAACGGAGGTAACTGGCGATGAATGTCTTCAAAAATTGGGGGACATCCAGAACAGGATACAGTATGATACAGTATGTTTTCCCATTCGCAGCGGCCCCAAATTTCCCCAAGTGTCTCATGATTTTTCGGGGTCCCCTTTTTGCCCTTGGAGTTGATGAAGTGGATTCCCTTCGAATCACCTAAGCATTGCAGAACCAGTAACCTCCATTTATGGGTAGTGAACCTATCATTGCAGCGCTTTGTCCAAGACAGCTTGATCAGTGGTTCTGATGCCTTGACTTGGCACCAGCTAACGATAAACCATCGATCTTTGCCAGTGGAACAAGTCTTTGCCAGTTATAAGTTGGTTTATAAACCATTATAACCCCCATTAACTATAGTTATATCTACCATAAACCATAGAGTTCAGCCACAAAAATCAGGCAACTGAACGCTATCCAACGGGGGCCCCATCCTGTAGCAGCTTCCCAAATTGATCCAAAGGCTTTGGAAGTGGACTTCAAAAGCTTTGCGAAGGAGCTGAGCAGCGTCTTGGCGTGACCCCAAAAGAGTCCAACTTTTCAGACTAGTGAACCATAGTCATTGGTGATCCAGATCTGCTAAATACGAATTAATTGGTACTATTGCTATTGGTGATAAGATCTGTATTATAGTACTATTGAACTATTATTATTTTGCTGTATCCAGATCTGTTCGCAATTGGTGATTGATATAGGATCCATGGTTTTTTTTCCTGAATGATGGGTTTGAATGTTTTTATTCTATGATCTATTGCCAGTTTAGATTGCCGGAGTGCAAATGGGGCACCAATGGACCTGCCACATGATCAACCGGTCCTTTTTGCGATCTGAAATGATTTCATTTTGGGTGTAGCAAGGGGAATTCATTAGGTTCTTGCACTATTGTGCGGTAAACCACGTTGCATAGATAGAGAAAGTGTCCCCATGAACTACTCCCTCCTGCACTTTTTCATATATGATTCATATTGGGTGTGTTCATTGGCGGATATTGGCGGGTAGCGACGGTGGTTACAATCTATTTCTGGTTTTTGAAGTGACAACCACACGAGGATATCCTCTCCAGTTTGAGGGGATGTCAACCAGCCAATCGCTGTTGGGGTTGGATGTGGTACTGTATCCTACTTTCCTGATTTGCACCAAAATGTATGACGGAGCGCAGGAAAGAAAGCAACAACAAAGGACTTTGTGGGTTCCACGTTAATTTCATTCATGTTCATTATATACTATATACATCACACCCTTTGGTAAACTAACCAAACTATGGATAAAACATGGAATTGTTTCGGTAAACCCTGGTATAAATCATCGAGCTAAATGGTCCATTTTCATCCATTTAAATGGTCCATCTTCCATAGCTATGATAGCAAACTGTTAGTTTCCTAGAGGGTCTGATCAATAGCAATTTCAGATTCTAGATTAGAGGTACTGTCCAGGTACTGTACCATATAAAGCCATATGTTGTGGGGATATTCCCTTACATAAGCCTTATATAAGCCTTATACATAGGCCTTATATAAGCCTTATACATAGGCCTTATATAAGCCTTATACATAGGCCTTATATAAGCCTTATATATGGTAGGTACCTCCAATTTCACAAACCACGGGATTTCCCGAGGCTTGGCGCTACCGAGCGCGGCCCTGGCGTTGATGGGTCAGCTGCAGGGAAGCCCGCAACAAACAGCGCTGGACCAGTTGATCGCGTCTTGGTGCTACTGGGGGTGGGTAAACAATAGATGATATAACTACAATGTGGGGCCCCCAGACGATAGCTAAGTTGGCGAACATAACTTCAATAACTATGGTTTATGATACCTATAACTATAGTTTTCATGGGGTTTATAAACCAACAAACATAACTGGTGGGCCCCACATTGTTTAGTGTGTAGTATCATATATACATATTATATATATAAGTACAGCTATAACATACTATAACTACAATGTTGGTAAAACAATGCCATTTGCACCATCCCCCAGTCATCACCATTTTTATGGGTGGTATGTTTACCATTCCCAGTCATGGCTGGTTTATGACATTGTTTTACCCACATTATACCTTGGTGAAGGCTATGGTTTAGTTCGTGAATTCACCTCTTGAAATAAAGAGAGAGAGAGAGAGAGATACCAACCAGGTCTAAAAGAATAACCAAAAAAGCATGTTTGTGGCAGGGTATCCAAGATGAGACATGCTTATAGATCATTGGAACCGGGGTGGTTTCACATTTAAGTGGTGTGAAATTACGTGTTATTATGTGTTATTGTTTTTCGTATAGCATCCCACCAATGATGATCCCATTCTCACTTTGCTTATGGTTTTGGGATGGGCGACTCAACCCTCCATCGGCGAAGCCGAGGACTTGCAACGTCGCCACAGCGTGTTGGGAAGCATCCTGCGTTTGGCGGAAGACACTTCGACTTCGGTTGTGGGCATGTCATTGGTTACTACTTAGATGTGGGACCCCAGCTGATATGTGCTTAACATTGCTTAACAAACATATGTCGCCACCAATGCTTGTTGGGAAAACATGGAGATAAACCCGATTGAATAGTTCAAAACCCTGGGTCTGAAGGCCGGGTTTGTCTGAAACTAGGGCACCCCACCCGTTCCATTCCGTGTTTTCAAACATCACTTTGCCATTTACTGCATGCCCGCAGCTTGCGTTTCTGGATAAGCCAATTCATATTCAACGCTATCAACGCTATCTCCATTGATCTCCATTGTAGTGGCCCCCACAAATCATAGTTGTTTTTTGGATGGGTCCACATTCATCAAATTATATAAAACCTCATGACTCATTGCCCCACTAAGGCGTCATTTGTTCAAGAGCAAGTTGCATTTTGTGGGAAAACATCCTCAAGTTTTTCGGACTATATCAGACAATGGTGCTTAAAAATGCCAGCAAATCCCCATACTGTGGATCGTTCAGAAATCACCATTTGGTAACTATTGGGATTCCTATGAAACACTGGGACTATCATGGGATAAGGGGATAGACATTCTTTATTTCATGGGATTCTGAGGAGATAAACAGATAAACCATCTACCAACTCAGGATTCGCAGCCATCCACAGCCACTGTGGTTCTCCTTGGTGAAACCTGTTTGGCCACCGGCTCAGGAGCACCGCACCAGCAAAGCTCCACCCTTCGGTCCCCATCCCCTGGCACCGCACACGCCCACGGGTTGGCCGCCTCCCCCGGTGCAGAGCCTGTCGTCCTCGGCCGAGACGCCACGGAAAAGTCGCGTTCCCTCGAAACTGAGCACAGCTGGGATGGCTGGGATGGCTGGGGACAGGTGGGGACAGGTGGCGAAAAGGGGAAATGATGGGTTTTAGGTTGGTTTTAGATGGGTTTGATCATGTTTGATAGCACCCCCCCAGTCATATCATGAAAAACTCTTGGGATAATGGGAACTAGCATCCTGGAAACACTATCTTTTTTCGGTTGCTATACGCAATCTAGACTGAAGGGAGTCATTTATGATTGGAATATGATATACTTAAGATATGATTGAGGTAGTTGGGATATAATTGGGCACAACTGGACTCATATAGTGTGAAAACCCAAGATTTTGAATTTTGAGATTGTAAAAGTATGTCTTGCCGTGTGCCTTGCAGATGCAGAAAGGGTCCACAATTTCAATAGATTCTAGAATTGAAGTTCACTGTTCTTCATCTTTTTGAGGTCTGTTATATACTGAAGTGATTCATAATTGGGATATAAGTAAGATATAATTGGGTAGGCCCTGGTAAACTGATACACCTTGTTTCAGTCTAGGCTATTCATTCAAGGTGTTATGTAGCCAGAACTTTTCTATTCAGCAGAAAGATATTCCAAACAATAAAGTGTTCGATCAAGAAACAAATACATCTTAAACATGCGGGATTTTCACTCGCAAAGATTGGAATTTCAGACTATCAACCATATCCAGGTGTCGTTTGGTGATTTGCCACCCGAAAACTCACATGGAAGCGAGCAACATGTGCGAGGATAGGAGCTGAAGTATAGACTCTCCCCTTGGACAATTCAAAAATGGACGCCCGAAAAAGGAGGAAGTCATAGACGGGGTGGGGAAACATTTATTGTTTTTCAACCATACAAAATGGATGACTGGTTGATATGACGAGCATATTTTTGGGATGGGTTAAGTCCGTCCAACCTGTGAATTTGGTGGAACATCTCCACTGATGATTCTCCAGTCAAAAATGAAAGCACGAGTCCTGTGAAGCCAAATCAGATATCGATAGATCTGTCTGAATTGTTCCAGCGAGTAGAGACTTCACAAAAAAAAATGCCAAGAAACGATGGATGGCTAGTACTAGTAAGAGGAATAATCCCAAGAATTATCTATTTCTGGTTTGTTCCTCTTCAATCAAATTGCCCAGATAGTGAAATCTAGAAGATGGAGAGCTTTATAGCATGAACCCACAAGTTCGGAAGTTTAGATGGGCCAAACGGCCAAACATGTCTTCGTTCGCAAATCCTGTTCTGTGGAACAAGCCACCGCGTTTCTAAAAGTCCAAGTATCCCATCAAAATCCCATTAGAACCCTTATCATTAGATATATGTACCGTATCCCATCAGAGATATCTCAAAAACTATGCTGTTGGATAAAAATATCATCAGATCTATTTTTGTTCCATAATATCCCATAGTTATATGCCTTAGATGTTGATTTCTGGATGATCCATCCAATGATCCATCCAGAAATTCCAAGGACTTTGCCTCCACTGGACCTGGAGCTCCCGCCGTCACGTCAGCTGTCGCGCTCCTCCAGCCGCTCCGACGCATCGCTGCGCAGTGCCTCGGTGGCGTCGCTCAGCGACCGATTTCCTGGACGTCCCCAGGGCGGAAGGCAACGCTCCGGCAGCGTGAAATCGGTGCCTTGGAGACATGCTGAATGACCACTGATGGGGGTTTCATATGGTTTCAAGGGGATATTGAATACTTTTCATGACTTTTCAACATGTTGAAAAACCATCCAAAAGGGATGAGATGGCGTATGTTTGGGATTGGCTAAGTCACCACAAGACTTCGAAGTTTCATTCCTAGGCCCGATCCGCCGTGGGCAGCGGTCGCGCCAGCCGCGCCAGCCGCGCCAGCTGCGGGCGTGTGAGCCGTGCGGCGTCGGAGGTGACATTGAGGGCCAGTCCTGGCCCAGCAGCGGTGGGCTTTAGGGAATCTTGGCTGAACCACTGGGGAATCATGATGGATTTTGCCATGAGAAAAGATGAAAAATGGGACTATCAATGGTTATTTTTTAAAGAAGCAATCATATGAATCAATATGAATGGATCGTTGTACCCTCTGGTAATGAAAGGTGGCAATGGGAAACTCCTGATAAATAGAGGTTTTAAGGGGAAAATCATCTATAAATGAGAGGATTGTCAATTGCCACGTTTGATTACCCGATGGAATTTGTGATGAAAAATGGGAATGGTTCATCAACGACGCACCAGCATGGGAATGGGTCCAAGATCAGGACTTCGCCACTGTTGAGGGCATTTATCCTGCGAATTACTGTGGGTTGGATATGTTCAGCATTTTAGATGACCAAACTGGTGCTATATCTCCCTAGTCTCCCCAAAAAATGGTGGAGAGAGATCTCCCCAGTACATATTGATATCCCTTAGATAACCAGAGCTGTCTCAATTGTCACCAAAGTTCACCAATATGACTAGCACTACAAATCACTAGTGATGAACACTTCGATGTGCACCCCAGCGAGTTTCTGAGTGGAGCAAAACCCGTATGCAATACGCATATATATACATATACATATACATATACATATACATATATACACATATACATATGGATATTTCTTATACACAGCTCGGTAGTAGCTGGATAAAGTAAGAAGAAAAAAGGCGTGTTGTAGAGTTGGAGTTACTGTAGTTAGGAACTAGGACAAAAAAATGCATACCGGTATATGTGTTATAAATAAACGTATATATGATATGTGTTGATATTGCAGAACAGAAACGGAATTCACCCCATATCCGTTGCACCATGCTGACCTCAGAGCGACCCTGTGCCGAGGAAATGTCTGTGGAAGAGATGAAAGCAGAGATCGAGGTCCGGCACCGGGAGAGCATGCAGTTATACATGCTTTAGAGTTTTTTCCTCGCCCAGAAACGGATATTTTTTTGGGGGGGGAAAAAGCTTTTGTCGATTTAAAAAGATGGATGGCATTAAGAAAAGTTGGGATTGATCACGGTTGATCCATCAGGGGGTGAAGCCTTTCAGGGTTGGGATTGTTACAGAAAGTGAGAGCGAATCGTCAAGCATTTTTGGATGTACCTTGCCACGAGGAAGCCGAAGCTGGGAAGGGGTCATGCCACCAGATGACCTTGGAACTATGACACGAAATTGTGACTGGAAATATGCATCTTTAAGAGTCTGGATGTCAAAAGATCAGCCCAATCCATGCATTTTCTCAGCCCCTTGGCCTCGTTCGCTTCGTTTTTCAAGGCCGAACGTCAGCAGTACATTGCCGAGCGTTTGAGTGCCGCGGCCCGTTGAACACCAACGGGCCTTTGTTCGGGATGGGCACGCAGCAGTTCCAGTGCTCTGGATTAATCTTAGTTGGGCTGAACGGCTTATCTTTTAATAGACAAGGGTGTGTAGTTGGAATTGAAATCGTATTTTCGCAGTAGCCATTGGTATTTTATGGTAATATGTAATATATCTATATGTATATATATATATATGTAATATTCTTCGGTTTCTGCTCCTTGGTCCCGGTTTTTGACGGTGAGTTGATGGGGATTCTCCATGCAGCCCGTTCAAACGCCAGTCGGCCTGGACGCTGCGTGCCCATGATGATTCACCTGAAGTTCAGAGCAAACTCGTTCTTTCATGGGCCCACAGAAATGGTGGTTTTTTCGTTCTAAGGAAGGTAAACAGCAAACATATTTCCTTATTGCTGAAATCCTTATATCCCTATTTTACTGAGTGAGCCATCCAATTTTGAAGGATCGACCATTAGCTCGTTAATTCCATGTTGCACAAAACTCAATGGGTCATTTTTTCGCCCAAAACTTCAGGTGTTTTTTTAGCTGATCCATGTAGTAATGCTGCAGCTGCGTCCGCCGGCATCGCCTCATAAACACGGAGGCATCGCTGGCCACTGGAAAAAAGGCGTGAAATTGTTGCTGTGTAAAGCGACTGGTTGAAAAAAGCAGGTGATTTTTTGTTGTTGCGAAAAAATATTCGCTGGCATTCAGAACACCGTGGTTTTCAAACTGGGCCAGGGTAGCTAAGTTTGGAGGGTTGGCCATGGTTGGGCATTCTACCTAAAGTGGCTCTACGATACATTACTGATGGTTCCTCGCAGGAGGCGAGGCCAGCAGCAATTGGGCAGCTGTGCAGCCAGGAAAGGTGTTGTCGATTCTCAGATTCTAACTTTTAGAACATTTTGAAAAATCACAGAATCATTTTATCTGGAAAATATCTTCAGATCTTCAAGTCACATCTGAACCTTTTTCAACAGGAACATATATAAATTTCAGACAGCCGCCCAGCCCCTGGCTCGCTCTGGTGCCATGTTGACTTTCCAGGCGAGATGTGCTGAATTGGCCATGGTCCCGAAAAATCATGGGAAGATATGGGGGATATTCTTAAAAGTTGGGTAAGCATACAAGATATTTATAATATATATATATATTATATATATATTATATATATATATATATTATATATATATTAGATCTAAGCATGTAAGCTGTCAACGATATGTTAGTGCAGGGTATGAAGGGTAGTTGCTAGTCCGAATCTTTCGAAATAAATGGGAGAATACGGCGAGAAAACAACCAGCTGAAATGATTTTGTGTAGGGTGTGCAAGCTTGGCTATGAAATTTGTGGTTTTGTAGGTTTGGGAATTGTTACGATTCGCCCAGATTTTTTCGAATGTGTTTTTTCAAGGCGTGTCTTGGGGTTTTGCATTTTGAGTTGCGGTATTCGCTCTTAAAGCTGAAGGGGTCCCTGAATTGCTTTTTCCTCATTTTCATGGAATAAAGTTGATGAAAACTTCACATTTTCTGAGATGACGCCTCTTCTGAGGCTCCCTCGCATAGACTTGTCAGCAATCTCAGGCGCCAGTTCGTGCGACTCCAATCCTGAGGACTGGTCCTGAGATCAGAAGTGTTTGGTACCCATTGTTTCTGCCATGTTTTGCGTCTGGAAAGGATGCGTTTTTTTTGTAAACTCCATGGTTTCGGACAGTGACGTTGCAAACAGGCACTTTAATTTCCCGCTGGTGTGATTTGCTAGGCATTTCATGAATATTGTTTTTTTGATGTATACATGTACATGTTGAATGAACATGGAAGGTTTCTCTGTCCGTTGCAAGTTGAAGCAAATTCAAACTTGCGAAACGGAAAAAAAAAAACGATAACTTAAGCTTCGCTTTGCTGAAATGCTTGTTCTCTTCGAAGGGTTGCTAATCGCTCCAATTCACGAGCAGAATTTGCAAGTTCCAACCGTAGCCAGCATCCCCAACCACCAATCTGACCTATCCTGGAATGTGCCTTGCACATGTTACATGATGATCATCATCGAATGATCATTTTCTCGAATATACAGGTGATATCAAGATGATATGCGTATCATACCTACCATACATACCATGCATACGTACATATTTTACATATATTCATCTTCCCAGCATGATGGGTCAAAACCTGGGATCAAAACCATGGATATCCCGTGGATTTGGAGACATTTTTCATATCATTTCATATTAATGTGGTAAACCCATGTAGACCCAATAATAATAATAATGATAAATAATAATTATTATTATAGTAATAATAACGATAATTAATTATAATAGTTAAAAAAACACCTGCAAAATCACCCTACTTCAATCAGTGGTATGTTTTCCATCCCCAGTTGGTAGGTTTTATGGCATTGGCTTTACCAGTTACCACTCCACCACAGGCCTCCCAGACCTCTCCGGGTGCAGCCGTTGAAACCACCGCGTCTGGCCCCAGCATCTACGGTCATTGCTGCCTGTTGGGTGGCGGCGCGCAGGCGGGGGGATGTCGGCGCTCCAGATATGTAGGGATTAGATGAGAAAAAATGATGGAAAAATTGGAGATTTAACCATGAAAGAATATCGAGCAGTAGTTGCTGTAAACCTGCAAAGGTAGAAACAAGCGGTTTAACTTTAACCAACATTCAAAATGGTGATTTGAGATGGTGGAAGTTGACAAAAAAAGCAACAGGTGGCGGTGGTGCTACAGCGTTAGGTCTACTCGAGGCCCTGATCTTTTTTTCAGATTTGGATGGCATCTGCCCATGGAAAAAAATCGTGAGGCCGTTGAAGGGCTGCCAGGGCTCGTCCTCGTCGCCAAGGCTCACAGAGGCGCAAGCTCGCAAGCCAAAGTTGGAAACCCTTGGAATGATGGGGAAGCATCATGGAACTTGGAGGTTTCTGAAGCCATGGGGGTACCTCCAAATCATCCAGTCGTCATGGATGACCATTTTGGTAAACCTATGGTGACTTGGGGATCCCCCATGTAAAGAAAGTGCCGTGTGGAACTAACATGCTGGACACACCTGTCTATCCTGTTCGTGGGTTGCTATACTTCAGGTTTTGGAAATTTGTCAGAATAAAGCTGACTGACAGGATCAAGCAAAATCGGGAGACTGGCGCCAACCGAAATGTGGAGAAAACGCTCACACCCAAAATGTGGGGGATGAAAGCCATCTCCGAACGAGAACGTATCTTACTCGCATGGTTTCTGGACGCCCTGCTCTTTATCAGAATAGTGTGAAAGTGTGTCAAATGGCAAAACCAGTTTCAAAAGGAACATGGATCAGTTTCAAAAAGCTTGAAACCTGGTATGTGAAAAAGTTCTGTCCATAGTTGCACAATGGCTTCAAAAAAGCACTTTATGGCAATTCCGACTCCCATGATTCTTCCTTTGTTTGAAACTAAAAGATTGGAATATTTCATGACTAAGCTAAGACTAAGCCAAACCTTGGTCCAACTCCGCTTTTTTGGGCCTTTCCCCAGGCTGACCGTCAGGCATCGGCTATGGAGAGCCCAGGGGATGCAGCACAGCGAAGCGAAGAGAAGGCCTTGCATATGTCATGGATCACCAATTCTACGAAAATACCATTCCCCGAATGTCACATATCTCCTTAGAAACTATAGTTTTGTCCTGGATCCATTCATCTTGATGGTGCATAGACTACCCGTTTTTTGCTTCATTAGCATGCACGGGGCTGCGCAGGAAAGGTTGCAGGGCATTTTGGACGAGATGCAAGAGTTGTTGACAGAGATGTGCGACTACACCTCGGAGGAAGTGAAGGACACAATTTGTGGAGGTAAAATTGCGGGATTTGGCCTTCAAAGATATGGGATTTGGATAGACCCAACAAAAATTCGGGATTTCATTTATATAACCTGTAAAATGGGGTAGTCAATGGTAGTCATAATATGTCATAGTTATATATTTTTTAGGTGTTTTTTTCCACTGCTTGGTTCATATTGGTTAACTTAGGAGATTCAATAAAATACCCCAGGTGTTCAGGTCTCTCCGTACTAACCTCCAGCAGGAACTGCTTGGAATAGCCCCAAATGTCATCAAAATTCCACCCAAAAAAGTCATATCAGTCATCATTCAAATGCATCATGTTCACCATTCCTCGCAGGAGGATTCTGATGTCAAACTCATTGAAGAAGCCAGGCGAAGAATCTGCGCAGATCTTTGGCTGCCGTGGGTCCCATCTGGAAAGCTGTCATCGTGTGCGGTGGAAAGCTGGGCCTGGCCCGGCCTCCTGAAATTGGATGTATGTAATGTAATTTAATGTAATGTAATGTAATGTCATGTAATGTAATGTAATGTAATGCAATGTAATGTAATGTAATGCAATGTAATGTTTTGTAATTCCCCACATTTCCCCACATTGACGTGTGGGGTTTTTGTTTTTAGTTCTGTATCCGCTCCTCTTCCTCCTCCCGCCTCACTCACTCACTCACTCACTCACTCACTCACTCACTCACCTCCTCACTCATCTCATCTCATCTCACACTCACTCACTCATCACTCACTCACTCACTCACTCACTCACGCACTCACTCACTCACTCACTCACTCACCTCCTCACTCATCTCATCTCACACTCACTCACTCACTCACTCACTCACTCTCACTCACTCTCACTCACTCTCACTCACTCACTCACTCACTCACTCACTCACCTCCTCACTCATCTCATCTCATCTCACACTCACTCACTCACTCACTCACTCACTGCCAAGGGGTCGGATGTACGCCCTGGCTTGGTCTCCGCCGCTTTTGCGTGGCAGGCGTGGGACAATGTGCACTGCCAAGGGGTCGGATGTACGCCCTGGCGTCCCTCCGGTGTCCCTTGGTCTCCGCCGCTTTTGCGTGGCAGGCGTGGGACAATGTGCACTGCCAAGGGGTCGGATGTACGCCCTGGCGTCCCTCCGGTGCCCCTTGGTCTCCGCCGCTTTTGCGTGGCAGGCGTGGGACAATGTGCACTGCCAAGGGGTCGGATGTACGCCCTGGCGTCCCTCCGGTGTCCCTCCGGTGTCCCTTGGTCTCCGCCGCTTTTGCGTGGCAGGCGTGGGACAACGTGCACTGCCAAGGGGTCGGATGTACGCCCTGGCGTCCCTCCGGTGTCCCTCCGGTGTCCCTTGGTCTCCGCCTCTTTTGCGTGCCGCGTCTCCTCTCACACTCACCACTCACTCACTCACTAACTGCCAAGGGTCGGATGGTACGCCCTGGCTTGGTCTCCGCCGCTTTTGCGTGGCAGGCGTGGGACAATGTGCACTGCCAAGGGGTCGGATGTACGCCCTGGCGTCCCTCCGGTGTCCCTCGGTGTCCTTGGTCTCGCCTCTTTTGCGTGGCAGGCGTGGGACAATGTGCATGCCAAGGGGTCGGATGTACGCCCTGGCGTCCCTCCGGTGTCCCTCGGTGGTCCTTGGTCCCGCCGCTTTTGCGTGGCAGTCGTGGGACAATGTGCACTGCCAGGGTCGGATTTACGCCCCCTGGCCAGTCCTCCGTGTCCCTCCGGTGTCCCTTGGGCTCCGCCTCTTTTGCGTGGCAGGCGTGGGACAATGTGCATTGCCAAGGGGTCGGATGTACGCCCTGGCGTCCCTCCGGTGTCCCTCCGGTGTCCCTTGGTCTCCGCCTCTTTTGCGTGGCAGGCGTGGGACAATGTGCACTGCCAAGGGGTCGGATGTACGCCCTGGCTGTCCCTTGGTCTCCGCCGCTTTTGCGTGGCAGGCGTGGGACAACGTGCACTGCCAAGGGGTCGGATGTACGCCCTGGCGTCCCTCCGGTGTCCCTTGGTCTCCGCCGCTTTTGCGTGGCAGGCGTGGGACAATGTGCACTGCCAAGGGGTCGGATGTACGCCCTGGCGTCACTCCGGTGTCCCTTGGTCTCCGCCGCTTTTGCGTGGCAGGCGTGGGACAACGTGCACTGCCAAGGGGTCGGATGTACGCCCTGGCGTCCCTCCGGTGTCCCTCCGGTGTCCCTTGGTCTCCGCCGCTTTTGCGTGGCAGGCGTGGGACAACGCGCACTGCCAAGGGGTCGGATGTACGCCCTGGCGTCCCTCCGGTGTCCCTCCGTCTCCGCCTCTTTTGCGTGGCAGGCGTGGGACAATGTGCACTGCCAAGGGGTCGGATGTACGCCCTGGCGTCCCTCCGGTGTCCCTCCGGTGTCCCTTGGTCTCCGCCGCTTTTGCGTGGCACTCACTCACTCCACTCACTCCCTCACTCACTCCCTCACTCACTCCACTCACTCACTCACTCACTCACTCCCTCACTCACTCCACTCACTCACTCACTCACTCCCTCACTCACTCACTCACTCCACTCACTCACTCACTCACTCACTCCCTCCCTCACTCACTCCCTCACTCACTCACTCACTCCCTCCCTCCCTCACTCCCTCCCTCCCTCACTCACTCACCTCCTCACTCACCTCCTCACTCATCTCATCTCATCTCATCTCATCTCATCTCATCTCATCTCACTCAACTCACTCACTCAACTCACTCACTCACTCAACTCACTCACTCACTCACTCACTCACTCACTCACTCACTCACTCCTCCGGGAGTTTTGACGATGAGTTTTTTTTTAAGAAATTGGACGAACCGATGTGAACTGATGTTTGTTCCGCAGCAGTCAGTCGGAGACATCATCATCATCATCATCATCATCATCATCGTGATCATCATCATCATCATCATCATCATGTGCCAGCGATGTTTACCAGCCACAGGGCATGCAGAAAGAATTCACAAAATGTGCGGCTGCGCTCGAAAGAGTGCAGAACATTACTTTGGTCAGCGAAAGTATGGTGAGCACACCATCGTTTTGATAAGGAGCCAAAGCCTGGTTCGGTCAACAGCAGAGAAACACAACACAAGCGCCAGAATGCATAACGCAAGCGCCTTAGGAGCCAAGGTCTTGGGTTGCGAGGTGCTGGCCTGAGGCACACCATCGTTTTGATAAGGAGCCAAAGCCTGGTTCGGTCAACAGCAGAGAAACACAACACAAGCGCCAGAATGCATAACGCAAGCGCCTTAGGAGCCAAGGTCTTGGGTTGCGAGGTGCTGGCCTGAGGTTGTTTTGAATGTGTGTTAAACATAACATGGTGTTCAATATGTCAGGCACACCAACAGTTTGTTCCCCACACACACACACAAACTCACCTACCTACATACATACCACCATCGTCCCTCCATCACTCTCATACTTCCTCTTCCCTTCTCGCTTTCTCTGCTCAGTCTAAGTCTAAAGAAGTTGGTAACATGTGGGGTTATCCGGTCCTTTAATGTTATGTAATGTTATGTATGTATGTATGTATGTATGTATGCATGCATGTATGTATGTATGTAATGTATGTAATGTATGTAATGTAATGTATGTATGCCCGCATATATATATATAATATTATATATATATTATATATTATATTATATATATTATATATATTATATATGTTATATTTTATATATATTATATTATATATATGCATGTCCTTATACATATACATGTATGTGTATATATATATATATATCCGCGTTTGCGTATGCTTTGCTTCATTTTCTCAATTTCAAGTTGGACACTTTCAGCCATGTTGTGGGCTGAGGAAAGTCTTCCAAGTTACAAAGCTTGGGCCAAGGAGAATAACATTTTAATGCCAAAGACCCGGAAAGAGAGCTGCTGAATCCGCAGTAGACTGAGTCTGACTGGATTTCGCTGTGATTTAATTAATGGGGAATCTAATAAATGGGCATTCAACCAGCACACGATGGGACTATACCGGAATATCATGGAATATCACCGAAACGCTATGGAAATCCATGGTTCTTTCCCGTTAAATGATGACATGATTCATGGTGGTCATCGTGGTTTTCCATATCGTTTTGCCAAACGGCCGAAAACAGTAGCCATCTGCGGCCGGGGATGGTCAAAATAAACAATGATCCCATGGGCAGCCACCTGCCCTTTGGTATCCAAAGATGAGAATGGGAAATCCCCGAACTAAATGGAGGCGTTGATAGAAACATTATCTATACAGGGGGGGTTTTCCAGCTAGGCATGGAGCTGATTGCCGGAGGGTCGGTTACGTGAAACTTGCCACTAAATTTCCCCAACTCCTTATTTCAGAGGTGACAAATGTAGGACCCCCAAGACAGAGCTAAGTTGGTTTATAACTACTATAACTAGGGTTTATGGTAGTTTTATATAAGTTAGATGGGGTAGTATATCAGTTGCCCCTGCTTTTGTCGGTCGCGTCCTTGCATCCTACCAGTTGCATCCACGTGCTGGCTTTACCCAAATACTGATTCGAATCAGCATAGCATCTAAACCCTCTGCTGGGGCTATAATTTATCGCTGCCCCCAAAGAACCCGGAAGTCGACACTGAGTGAGGCTTTACAATGTTCAAACGAAAGATGCTTGGCAGCGAGTAGAGATCATGATCTTCGCGAGATATGGGTTTGGCTGGCAAGTGCTGGAAATCACAAAGATGCCCGTATACCAGTATATATGGAAATGTGGGGAAAAAGCCAAGTCAAATTGTGAATGCAACCAAGAATGGCGGTGATAGAACACGATGGAAGCAACAAAAAATGAGTGCCCAGCTTCACCCTAGGACAGTTGTCAATTTGCAAGTGTCATTGGTACTTAGGCACTTGGTAATTCTATCTCTCAAAGGGTGAGCCCAAGCTACCACCAACCACTAGCCCGCTGTAGGAAGACTGCACGGCGACATGGTTTGATGCAGAAGGAACACTATTCCAACACCAACCGTGGCAAGGACGTGTGATACGTGTGGTGGTAACCAGAACGCTTGGGAACCCATTATATACAGTGATAAGCGAGGCAATTACCGATTGCCAACCCAACAAACAGCGGGGGATTCGAGGGATTTGAACTAAGAGAAACGGGTATCTAACCAACACGAACATATCTATTTCAATGGGTTGGTGCAAAGGAAAATCTGCAAAGCATGGTCTTTTACCATCTTTTTCCACCAATTATAGGGGGTTCGTGCATTTTTTTCCTTAAGCCAATTCCGGGGTAAATTACAGCGATGACCCAAGTACCCATTGAGAGCCTAAGAGTACTTTCTATTTGTTTAATAGCATGATGCTATGATATGCTATGATAAGATCCCCTTGAATACTCAGCTCGTGCCATGCGGCTGAGTCTGGATCCCCAGGAGCGGAAATCGCACCTCGCTGAGCAGAAAGCGTTTCAAAAGGCCAAGCGGAAGGAAATCGCCCAGAAGCGCCGCCAACAGCGCGAGCGCGATGAACGTGGTTTTTATGACGTCCTTTCGCACGATGAACCTGCGGAGGTTCAGTCCTTTAACAGAACCGAAACGGACAATGCTGTGGATGTGTAGTGTTGGTGAATGGCTCTATTATCCAGACTGGGAGATCAAGTATTTCTGGTGGCTTTCATTGTGAATGATTTCTGGCTGTCCGTTTGCCATTGGGGCTTGGCCGGCTCCAAAGTCACGAGTGCTGGCACCGCCGAAAGATGGGCTGAGTGCAGCACCGGGCAACGCGGCCAGTGCCTGCAGTGGCATTTGGTTGATACTTTTTAAATGGTTGCACAGAAACGTGGCCGGGGCCGACTTGGCGTTACATCTGTGGGCTGGCTTCTTCGGGGTGTTCAACTATGCTTGATTTATCTTGGATTCAAAAAGCTTTGTGATGATTATTGTTTGAAGCAACTGGATACTCTGCTGTATTGTCGTCCTTTTTGATGAGTGTTCCAAGTGGCCATGGTTTTGGGAATGGCCCAAACACCAATCAGCCAGCCAAAATGTCTGCTAAAATGCAGACAAGCCGACCCAATGCCATCATCTCGAACTCAGGTTGAAAGAATGCACCATTTTGCCCAAGTACTGCATATTTTTGGGTAAACCCTTGGGTGAGTAGGTTAGTGTTTGGGTTATTTGATGTTATTTGAAATATTTGTTGCCACAAATGGGCACAATTGGATGACATGATAGACTCTTGCAGCGCCCAGAATCAATAAGCTCCGAGTCATTCATAGGGTTGTCCAAATTTTGATGTTACAGTAATTTATCATCAAAAGTTTACTGTAACTCTGTTTAATGTTAACCAAAACTCTTGATGTCCAAAACTGCTAATCAATCCGGGATTGGCATCAAGAGTTTTTTGATTTTTTCCGTAAGATATGCCAGGAGAACGACCCACCTGGCCATTTGAATGGGACCTAGGGCCGAATGGGATCCGAATAGTCGTTCTAAGGCCATGTTATGCCATGTTTCAAAGTGGATCTAGGTATTGTAATGCCCTTGGTAATTAGGTGAATTACCCATATATAGTAGACATATATATATATATGTTATTTACTGTATATATATATATATTTATTTATCTATTTGTTTATTTATTTATTTATTTATATATTGTATATGTGCACAATATGTATATATATATATAGTTATTAAATGTATGAACCACATACCCATCCTACATCCGAAGAATGCAGGGTACCTAAGCCTATGCGGACAACCGGAAGCAGCCATCATGAGGGTTTGAAGCCGTGGCAGCCCATAGCCATCGGCCATGAGGTGGTAGGAGATGACCCACCGGCTGGAAAGTCCGGCGGGCTATGTATCCAAATGCCGTCTATATTAACAAGTACGCACAGAGAAAGAAGAACGAAAGAAAGATAGGTAGATAGATTAGAATAGAATAGAGTAGATTAAATCAGATGATATAGATTAAATTGGATCATATAGCTGATATAGGATAGATGGCGATGGAGGTAGGCCATGGTGATTTTCCATGGCCAGCTGACAGCTCTCCCCATCGTTCCGGGAAAGCCATGGACCTTCCCACGGTGGGCTACAACCAGCGGGTTTCGGACCTGTCCGTGGCCACAGGTCACGGGTCACGTTTTCGGAGAGGAACTTCAGCAGACCCAAAAGATGGAGGTGTTAGTTGAAGTTTAGAATGGGTTTTATCAATGATCTTTATATTTTTTTAATGTGTTTTTTATACGGTGAAAAAGGGGTACTGATCAGATATGGGTAAAAATCCTACCTGCATTCCGAATTGTTTTGGAGACATCGTCACCTTAGGCCCGACCAGCACTGAACCTACCACAGAGATCCTTCCATGGTACTGGAAGATGGCACAGCCCCCTCGGCAGACGAGGCAAGTTATAGCATCCACATATCTGAGACCATGCGGCGTTGTAAGAGTTCTAGCCATCAATGGAGGACGATCTCCTACTCAGATCTTTCGTTTTGGCGTCTCCAAGAGCTGGATAGCCGTTGGTCTTCTTTGATGGGCAAATCATAGAAGCTCATCACAACCTCGCCATAGAGTGCCATTCTTCGGAGGGACATTATGCAAATGAAATGATGCAATGTTTCAGATGAATAGAGATATGGCAAGTCAAAAGGATGCAGCCCTACCTCAAGATGGGACCATGTAACCTCAATAGATTTCTAGACACACCCCAAGTCATTGGTATTTGCCATTTTGTATCTAACCTGGCAATAGATGAACTGAGAAACTATGTTTTCCATGTGTTGGACTACCAGAATCAGAAGGTCCAGTCCCCCGCGAGAACGTCAAAAAAAGGAGCTCCTAGGTCCGGTCGTGTGGCACGGCTCCAAGAACAGCTAAGCTGTGGCCGCAGCACACAGTAGGAAGCCTCAGAGGGTTGCCATAGAAACATATTCTATATATAGTGATGTTTAATAGCCAGAGGGTATGGAGGAAAAAAAGGATTCATAAAATACAAAACTTCCCAAGGCCTATGGAATCCTATAATGGATTATCATGATCGTCATACTTGCCGCAATTGTTGCATGCACCGTTTGCAGACAAAGCCAGTTGCTTCCGGGCAACTCCCAAACGTTGGGCCCACAAGAGATACCGCAGTATACCCCTCGAATTGCCGTTTTACTGGGAAAATGATGATAAATCATGGGGTTTGGGGTGCCAAAGTTTCAGACAACCCCATTTGATATCTGTTGGTATCATTTGATATCAAATGGATCTATTCATATGGTATCATATGATTGTAAGATATTGCAAGATGGTTCCAAATCTGGTTGGTGGTCTGGAACATGAATTTTATCTTTCCATTAATATTGGGAATGTCATCATCCCAACTGACTTTAACTCTATCATTTTTCAGAGGGGTAGGGCTCAACCACCAACCAGATAATTAACCATCATTAACCATCATTAATCACTATTAATCACCATTAACCACTATTAAATGTGTTTTAAACCATGTTTTTCATATGTTCCATCCATCCTTCACTGTGGAAATTAAGCCCTAGTGCGCCAGTGCGCCAGTTGGACAGTGCGGAGACGAGACTCCTGAGATCGGAAGGTTTGTTGGTGAAATATGGTGAAATCCAATGGTTATGACTAACATAGCCGTGGTATAGATGGCCCATAGAAATAGATGGTTTAGCTATTGATAGCATGGTGGATCTTTCCATGGCTATGTTAAATAACCAGATGGTTAAATCCAATTGTTGCTAGTGATTCCACTTGAGTACTACGTGAGTACAGCAAAAATACTTTCCAATCTGTTTGCCATAAATAAATCCCAAGCTTGAGCAACTTGATTTTGTGGGATGAACTTTTTTGAATTCGGCCTCAAGCTGCGCTAAAATTGCGACCCGCTCTCCTGCCCCGGAGACCAAGGTTGGAACAGCTTCAAAAGCGCTTGCAAGAGCTTGCTTCGAGGTACCTGGTACCGGCATGTCTCGGCGTTGTGAGTGGCCTGCACCAGCCTCATGAACACAATAATTGTATACCTTCAATCATTGATTTGAATCAGATCCGGGATTCATCTAAATCTAGAACTGTCCAGGCGAGGAACTTTGCAATATCTTGCTGATAATGGGAACCCATATCAAGACACACCAAAAAGACCCGGATTCATGCACGAGAAAAGCCAGAATATCCGGAATCTTTAATCAGCACAAGGAGAAGTTGAGGAGCTATGTATGTGTATATATAATTATATTTATAGAGAGAGAGAGGGATTGATTGATTGGCCAGCTGGCTGCAGACAAATGTTTGTTTGGCTTGCTTTAATATATAATCTATTTTGGGAGTGAGGACCTGACATTGATCCTTGTTTAAGAGGTTTTTCAACTGGACTGAGACCAAATTGGCGAGATGATCTTCATCCAGTTTCTTTGGCAAAGTTCAAGAACCAAAGCTCAACAGTATTCTTGTGTTTGGTTGACTTCTTTCTTATCAGATATCATGGTCAGTTTCAGGCTGACCAGATGTCCCCGCAACAGATTAGGTTCCCAGCCAGGTTGGTGTCTCTTCGTTGTGGGGTGCCCCAGGTGTTCCAAAGAAAGCCTTCGTGCCGGATGCATATGGACGTTAAAAGAATGCATGTGTTGATTATAGGCATATATATGTATATAAATATATTTATACATGTATATTTTTCTAGCTAGATAGATAGATAGAGATAGAGATAGAGATAGATAGAGGTAGATAGAGATAGATAGAGATAGATAGAGATAGATAGAGATAGATAGAGATAGATAGAGATAGATAGAGATAGATAGATAGAGATAGATAGAGATAGATAGAGATAGATAGAGATAGATAGAAATAGATAGAGATAGATAAAGATAGATAGAGATAGATAGAGATAGATAGAGATAGATAGAGATAGATAGAGATAGATAGAGATAGATAGAGATAGATAGAGATAGATAGAGATAGATAGAGATAGATAGAGATAGATAGATAGATAGAGATATAGATATAGATATAGATATAGATAGATAAAGATAGATAAAGATAGATAAAGATAGATATAGATAGATAGATAGATAGGTAGATAGATAGATAGATAGCTAGATAGATAGCTAGATAGATAGCTAGATAGATAGATAGAGATAGATATAGATAGATAGATAGATAGAGATAGATAGATAGATAGAGATAGATAGATATAGATAGATATAGATAGATATAGATAGATAGATAGAGATAGAGATAGATATAGATAGATATAGATAGATATAGATAGGTATAGATAGATATAGATAGATATAGATAGATATAGATAGATATAGATAGATATAGATAGATATAGATAGATATAGATAGATATAGATAGATAGATATAGATAGATAGGTAGATAGACAGATAGGTAGATGGATTGATAGATATGTATGTATACCTAAGCATCTTCAGTTACATGCATTACACTACATAACAATACATTGCGTGCATTGCATCTCATTACATTACCATTAGGTACATGTGTGTATATGCAAATGGTTACATCTATCACACAGATATGTACGTAGCATACATATGCATACATAACATACATTTAGTACTACAGAGAGACTTTCGCATATGTATAACCTATATACTCAATATAATCGAAGGAAGTTTAGAAGTCAAACTTCCAACAATATGGACAGATGAAAAGCAGAGCAGGGCAGAGGCAGAGAGAAGAGAAAGATTAGAAGAGAGAAGATCAGAAGAGAAAGAGTCAGAAGAAAGAAGATGCAGATGCGCGAAAAGGTAGGAAAGTCGCGAAACACTGTGTGTTTCCAATGATTTGAGGCTCCGGAGGGTCGAAAAGTAGGCTCGCTAAAGCGGCGGGTGCGGAGCCAGCTGGCCAGATGAGAGATGAAAAATTGCACGCCGTTGTGGCGCGAAGCACATTTCGAAGTGAAAATGTACAAAACACACTATGGTCGGAGCACTTTTGGAAGTTGCGATGTCGAAAAAGTGCACGCCGTTGTGGCGCGAAGCACATTTCCAAGCGAAAATATACAAAACACCTCAGCGTCGGACCATTTTTGGAAGTTGAGATGTCGAAAAAGTGCACGCCGTTGTGGCGCGAAGCACATTTCCAAGTCAAAATGTACAAAACACACCACGTTCGGACCACTTTTGGAAGTTGAGATGTCGAAAAAGTGCACGCCGTTGTGGCGCGAAGCACATTTCCAAGTCAAAATGTACAAAACACACCATGGTCGGACCACTTTTGGAAGTTCAGATCTCGAAAAAGTGCACACCGTTGTGGCGCGAAGCACATTTCGAAGTCAAAATGTTAAAAACACTAGGGGTTCGGACCACTTTTGGAGGTTCAGATGTCGCTTCGCGTCGCTTCACTACACTACACTACATTACACTCCACTACACTACACACCACTACTAACTACAATAACAACTTACACAAACTACACTCCACTACACTCGAAATTACACTACAACTACACTTACAGTACCACTACACTGTCACTACGCTACAACATTATACACTACACTACACTTACCTCAACTACACTAGACACATTACACCACACTTCACGACATACACTACAACTATAAACTACAACTCACAACTACACTCAACGTACCACTCCACTACACTAAATTTACACTACCCTACACAATCACATTACACTTGCCACTCACTGACACTAGGAATTTTTGTTGTTACATACGCTACAGTGGGCATTACACTGAATGACACTGCACACAGATAGAACAGGTAGATGGATAGAAAGCTAGATAGATAGATTGGATAGAAGACAGATATACAGGTGACAGCTCTAGAAGAATATAAAACAGATGAAAGAGAGAGAGAGGAGAGATAGATAGCTAGGCAGGACCGATAGATAGAGATAGATAGAGATAGATAGAGATAGATAGAGATAGATAGAGATAGATAGAGATAGATAGAGATAGATAGAGATAGATAGAGCTAGATAGAGATAGATAGAGATAGATAGAGATAGATAGAGATAGATAGAGATAGATAGAGATAGATAGAGATAGATAGAGATAGATAGAGATAGATAGAGATAGATAGAGATAGATAGAGATAGATAGAGATCGATAGAGATAGATAGAGATAGATAGAGATAGATAGAGATAGATAGAGATAGATAGAGATAGATAGAGATAGATAGAGATAGATAGAGATAGATAGAGATAGATAGAGATAGATAGAGATAGATAGAGATAGATAGAGATAGATAGAGAGAGATAGAGAGAGATAGAGAGAGAGAGATAGATAGGTAGATAGATAGATAGATAGATACATAAAAGATAGATAGATAGATAGATAGGTAGGTAGGTAGGTAGTCAGAGAAAGAGAGAGAAAGAGAGGAGACCTCAAGCACCTTTCAGTCCATCAGTGGCTTCGCTCTGCCATCCCTGATTCACTACAACCAACCTCTCCTATAGGTTTCCTATTTTTGAAACTTCCGCCACCGCCTTGTGCGGTACTACTGGTATGTAGTACTTTCGCACATTTAGTATTACATACTCAACAAAGATAGATATATATATATATACACGCGTGTGTTGTTTGTTGAGTATGTACCTTTTTTTCATGTCTCCAATGTGCTGAATTGCATCAGACTCCTGGGGAACTTGAACACTGGTGCTGTGTGGATGTGTCTTAGCCATGGCCGGTAAAAGCTTCGTGGTCCAAAATAAGTGGTTGAATTCTATGGTTTATGGTAGATATAACTTATAGTTAATGGTGGTTTTAATGGCGTATAAACCAACTTATAAGGGGCTCGGAATTGGTTTGTAAAGTGTAGTTCTAGATATTTCGGGCTTGCAGCTTCAATTTTCAAAGACTCACCGTAAATCACTCCGTTGGGTGATGCCCCAAGCTTCCACAAGATGATGGAGGGATGCAAGTTGGACCTTGAGTGGGGGCCCCCCGCATTGATCTCCCAAGAAACGGATCTCATTTATCAATTTATCATCATTGGCTATCTGAACCGTTTCTGTTTGTTTAATCCTCCATATAGTTTTATCCTAACTATACATCATATATATATATATATATTCAAAAAATGGAGTAATTATATATTATATTTGTACAGGTATATATCATCATTTCGCCATTAAAATGGCAATCATGAGTTGCACCCCAAGCTCTAGGATTAGCATTGGATCTGTTCGGATCTAAACACATTTTAGGTGCTCAGAATCTAGGGAATCGAATAGTGTGGGATTGTGATCACACCCACTTATTTGGCATATGGTTCAAGACCATTTTGTTGTAGCTGCTATAGCTTTAGTTTGTCAACCCATGATTAGCGGGCCTCCGACCCAGGCGACCCAGGTCCGCTTTCTGGGATTCGTCACCTCCCAGCACCCAAGGGGGAATCTGCAGGAAATCTCCTGCGTCAAACTAACCCATCCCCTCTAGTAATCGAACATAGCTGTTTAAACCACCAAACCAGATCATTCTTTATAGTTAAACCATCTACAAATGGGCCATAGCTGCATTAGCCATGTCAGATTTCCTCACACGGTAAATTAATTTCCAGCCATCGCTTTTGAGGTGGTGTCCAATCTGAGCTGTCCCCTCTCAAGGAGGACTGTGGAGAAGGGTTGGTTTGTGATTCGAATGGTTGATGGATGCCTTACAGGGTGGTGAATGGTTGGGATGGTTGGGTATTGATAGTTTGTGGGGGGTAATGTATGATATATATATATAGATAGATAGATAGATAGATAGATAGACAAACGATATTAAACTAAAGAATCGCTGGTATCCAGGTGAAATTTCAAGCTTTTTGAAGGGTATGAAATTGTCAATGGGTTCAGCCATGGTTAGCTAATGGCTGAATGAGTAAACCGGGTTTTACCGGGATGTTGGTGTCTGGGTGGTGAGATACGAGGCTCGTCCTGATTTCGCAACCTGCTACCCAGCCATAGCATGCCATAGCGACCCGGGAAGGAGCTACAGAAGCTGCGAGTTCGGATGGAGGTGCTTCTCAGCTTTTGGGTGGGTGAGGTGCCTTTGCCTTCGAGAAGCCACAAGGCACTGTTGGCATTTTGTTGGCTCAGCCTCTGACTGTATGTTCTCTGGGGATCTGAAATCAGCATATCAGTCTATATATTCGACGTGCTTGGGTACCAATTTTCAACTTCCGCATTGATACCATCAGTGGATGTCCAAAGTCCAACAGTTAACTCTCCTAGCCACACATGCAGAGGTACCATAGTCAACTTGACGGGCAGATTTGCCTGCATTTCCCAGCAAGCAACGTAGATCTTGCATCTTGGATGACCTTGGCGCAAAAGGAGCAACTGGATGTGGAGGACTCAGAAGTGTTGAAACTTGAAGCTGAGATGGGAACGTTCGAATCTGGTGATATGACCAGGAGTTTACCAAGACCGGAAACTTGAGTTGTCACTGTGAAACAACTGCAGGCCTTCCAAGGTTAGAGCAGAAGCAGAAAGTTGCTCCACTGCTAAAATGGCCTTCCAATTTTTCAAACCCAAGCTCAAGTGAGGGTTTCACTGTGGTTTCAAGCGCCCGTTCTTCTGTCAATGGTTCACGTCATGATTCTCAAATGTTTCTTCCTGAGAATCAGACCATTATGGTCACCGACAGAATTATGGAAAAAAAAACGTTAAACTTAGACAGGCGGCGCCTGCGTCCGATTTTTCCATAATTGGATTTTTCCCCATAAGGGTTCAAAATATCCCGGAAGTGATCCGAACCTTTTTTTTCCATAATATTTGGAGGTGGCCATTATTTCCATAATTGATTTTTCCTGTGAAATCAGGGGGCTAGGGCAGATTGACCGGTTTTTCCATAATTAATTATTTTTTCTATAATTAATGTTTGGGGCTCCACCTGTTGGACATGTCATGGATCCACATTTCAAACCCGTTCTTTTTGGGGGTTATGGAAATATGTATGCAAATGCAAGTATGTAGTATCAACCCAATTGGTGGCTTGGCAAAAGGAAACATCCCGCATATGTATGTACGTACAACAATGAGTTTTGGTGGTGCAGTTGTTTTTTCCTTTGTTGGTACCACTATGTTCCATGGGTAATAGCCCTCATATGTAATTCTTAAGTTGGGATACAACCTCTTAGGAAGCTAATTGTGAAATGGGGTTTACATGTACATACCCGTATACATGATATTATGTATATCAATGGCAGGCTTTAGGGGCATATACCAGATCTTTAGACACATATTTTCTATAATTCAATATTCCCCCTTAAAATGCATTCAAATTGCGAATCGATGGACATTCAGTCACCGACAGAATTATGGAAAAAAATATGGAACAATAATTATGGAGAAAAAAAAAGGTTCGTAACTTTTCTATCATAGACAGGCGGCGCCTGTAAATTGAAACGTTGTTTTTTCCATAATTCTGTCGGTGACTGTATACCATTAACATAGTATGGTACGTCCTATTAGTTTCAAGGATCACATCACTACTATTACTATTATCATCCATACATCATTATCACCCAGTTTTCCGTGGTCAGCGCCCACAGGCGGCGCAACGTGGACGTCAGATCAACGTGGAGGAACAGCTCTCACAGCTGCAACGCATCGATCAGCATCTGCGCGAGGCGTTTCAGGAGCGCTGCTCGTTGGGAACGGGTAAAGCGACAAGTAAAAGGGATCTCTTTTTATAACTGTTACACTCGGTACTTCCCAGAAACTGTCTTATTCATGAAATTACCCATTGTTTTGGGTAGCATTTGTACTTCAATTTCTGGTGTTGCTTTAAATAGTTGTTTTGGGATATTCACAAGCTCAAGGTTGTTAATTTATGAAGGGTATCGGTATGGTTATCTTCCATACTGAGCTGGAAACAGAAACCCTGAGACATCACCTTCCACGGAAATTTGAGAAAGGCTGGTACAAGGTTGTGCTCCCCAGTTACAAGCTGATTTCAAAACATCATTATCAAGAGATATATCACTACCATGAACACGAACCAGAATTGCCCTAGTTCCCAACTTATATACCTATCAGAAATCCGCTATGTCAAGCAAAAATCCCCCTTTACATCCCGATGCTTAAATTCCCATTAAATCCAATGATATAAATCTCCAAATAGAACACCATTCTACCCATGAAATCCTATGAAATCCTAATTTTTGTTGCTGAAAAATCCGGTGCCGGCACACTTTTCCGCGGAGTGGTTTTCTTCGTGTCCACCAGGACACCCGCTGTCAAAGCGCGGAAACGGAGGTGCTATTGGGATTTAACGGGAGTAAATGGGATTTAATAGGGGGGAAACGGGAAAAACTCTGGGTTTAAGGGATGTTAACGAATATATATATATATATATATATGAATTCGGGAAACCCAGTGCCATAAACCTACCATGGCTGGGGATGGGAAACATACCAGCCTGTATGGTGATTTTGGAGATGGTCTATAGTTTATACTATATACTTGATATATAAATATATATATATATTAATCCCCAATGCTCCAAACAACATCTCAGAAGGTGTTTCAACCCCCAAAACCATGCCAACCACAGTCTGAGAAGGTTTTTGGAGCCTTAGGGAATTTATATGAATTTATGGCAATATGATTTATAAGCCTTAGGGAATTTATGGCAACATCGACGAGCGAAAGTGGAGCTTGAGCGTGATGTCACCCCCATGAGCAGATAAAGTTTACTACCTGTAGCATCCTGTAGCTAGTTACTAACCAAAACTAAGCGGGGGATTCAGAACAGTTGAGAGTCTAACCCCAAGTCATATACTTGGATTTGCTGAAGTGGATTTGTCATGTTTTTCGTGGCTGTACCACGATCTGGGGGATCTATCTGGATGTTTTTTTGTTTATGGCCCTATTATGTAAATCCAAGTATCTGAGTTCATCATATTGCAAACATGTCCAGATAGTTAAAATTCCACGAGCTGAATTTTTAGCAAGTGGTCACGTGCCCTTGAGAACTTGGCGTGCAATGTCCCATATTCTGCGCTAATCAATGGGGGCCCCCGATCCAGCTCGCATCGCCCATGCGCCCAACTCATCTGCTCAAGTCTTCGCTGGTGCCAATGAGCTGGAGCTTTTGCGCCAATAGTTTGAGATGAGAAAAATGCATAGATAATCATGGATATTAATGACTGGTTGGTGGTTTGGTTTCCATATATTGGAAACAAGAAAATTCCAACTGACGAACTCCATCATTTTTCAGAGGGGTAGGTATACCACCAACCGGATAATATCAGCTTTCAAAACGATGCCACTTCTATAGGGTGTCACGGCGTCACGCCAACCAATGGTGTTTCTCCTTTTGACATACCTCCTCGAGGTTTGACGCAGAAATAAACTCCACAAGATAAAGGTTTCAGAAACTGACTTTCCCTTCGAACCTAGCCATTCGCAGCATCCAGCTGCTCAATCGCAGCTCCGTGACCTAAAACACCAAAAATCCGACCATTTTGCAGAGGTGTTTGTCCAAAATCTCAACCGAACCAATCCTAACCAGCTATTTTTCCAAAGTCAAGCCATCCCATGCCGACTTGGGGCCGATGGCTTCCTTTGGCCATCGGCTTCGGGGGTCTCCTCAGCTATCGCCCCAGCTTCATCGGCATCCTGCGACCCCGCGCCCGGGCGGCCCACGCGGCTGGCGCGCTGCCAGAGACCTACGTGGAGGCGACCGGGGCGACTGAGGCGACGGATGGCAGGGAAGGGCTCTACTTCCAGCGACACTCGCGGCTGGCGCAGCACCTCTTCGCAGAAAATGGAGCCTTAGAGTGAAAAACTATGAAAAACTGATGGGTCCAATGTAGGGATACCACAAGAGGAAAAAAATACAGAAAAAATGATGAGGAAAAGCACCCCACTTGGGAGGTGCCCGACTTTGGGCAAGCCCTTTTTGGGTCCATTTTTTGAGGGGGCAGAATGGCATGCATGGGGGGTATGCTTGGAAATTGGCAATGGAACCAGAATCCATGCTTGCAATCGGTGGATAATCCTTCAGAGCCTTTGTTTGGATATTAATTACGTATATCAGCTAAATTTCGTTGGGTGAATTGAGCCACCTTCTATACTGAACGCAACTGTAGTAGTTAATCCAATGTTTTTACTATGACATCTGATATGATCCCCCGATTTTTGCTATCCTTTATATGTGTAAACCACTTGTGACGTTAATAACCTGTCACATGATTGGGAACTTTGATTGAACATCGAACATTGAATGGTCCAATGTTCGATCGCATGGCGATGAGAGAAATGTTCGATCGCTTAAATGGAACCAAAAAATCTGCTTGATATCTGTTTGATTTCCACTTTTCGCACCTTTTCGCCCAGTGCCGAGAAATCGCCGAGGCCTCCGAAGTTTCGCCACCTGGCGTGACTGGTACCAGGCGCCCTGGTGGCTGCAGCAGGGCGACGTGATGACGGTCCTGGCGGGGACGCTACGGGAGGTGCAGGCGGTGGCTTGCGAAACGCACTTCGTGGAGACCTTGGATGCCTGGAACTGCCTGGATTTCCACGGATTTCCGGGGAGTTCAAGATGGTTAAAAGGGAGAAAATATGGAAAAATTGGAGATTCATGGTGGTTTTATGTGGTTTTTTAGTGTTTAAGATACTAGTGGGACTAGGGATTTGGGTTGATTTTCATGAGAGGGGTGCAGTACTCCCTTTCCAAGATAGTATTAAAAATACCACCCTGGGAACTCTAATGCAGATTGGATCGGTTCATTTTAGGGTCCTGTATTTGGGGGTATCGAATGTTAGTGTGATGAGTGCGATGGGATTAGTGAGAATGAGGTCCTTCTTTCATGAAATTTGTTGAATAATGGAAATGGCACACTTCAGGATAAGACCACGAAGAGTGGCGTCAATTTCTCGACAACTCGTCAATCGTCCGGGTGTCCAAACTGGAGTCATTTGTCCCAAATCACTCCTGGCTGGTGGTTTCAAACATGTTTTTTCCCATAATATATGGGATGTCATCCTTCCCATTGGCCTTCATATTTTTCAGAGGGGTAGGTATACCACCAACCAGACTATGTCCAGCCCTCCGGATGTCCGAGGTCAACCGCAGATATTCCCAGCATTTCTCCAGTGTTTTCTGTCCACGGCTTAGGATGGCGGCATCTTGGCGCTGGATGCCTTCTCCCTTCCGGGCACGGGCACGGCAGATGATGCGCCAGTGGCGGTGCTGATTCCGGGGCTCGGGGGAAGTGCCAATGGCGGCTACGTGAGGCAAGGGAAGGGAGGATGGGGTGCCCAAGAATTGGTGAACCTATGATGAAACTATCATGAAACTGCGAAACTATTTTCAGAGAAACCGCACTTGAGTTGAATCATCCCAGCATTTGAATGCTTGATCCCTCCCAGTGGCATGAGTTTGGGCAGCAGAGATGTTCAGCCATAGCGATAGACACCTATAGACACCATTGAAATTGTCGTTGCTATACGAAAACCAAGGGAAACCCATCCATTTCGGTGGGCCAAAATCTCATTGACGTCGACGATTTTCTCAACTAGTGTTCTATCAAAAAGCCAAGGAACATGCTTGGTTTCCCCGGTAAAATTGATAAACACCAGATATCCAGGCTGAAATCATATTGTAAGGATCATGGCCCATGTTTATTGCCATTAAATGACTATGCTTGTTGGAACTCATGGGATATATGACACATTATCATCAATATCCATTAATGAAGGGAACATGTTGGAACTAATGAGATATTTGGAACTTATGCGATATATATATATACATATACATATATACATATATACATGTATACATATATATACATATATACATATACATATATACATATATACATATATACATATATACATATATACATATTTACATTTATATATATATATACATATACATATACATATATATATATATACATAATGTATGGATACTACTATTTTTTGGCCAGGAACATGGCGTTCTCCCTACTCCACCGCGGTTTCCACGTCCTGGGTCTCAACATGCGCGGCGTGGGCGCAGCCAAGCTGCGCACGCCGCGCTTCGCCTCTGCGCACCGGGGGTCCACAGGAGATCTGCGGGAGGCGGGGATGTCAAAAAAAGGAGAGGGTATATCATATACCTCTGGTAAAAATGGTAATACCTCTGGTGAAATGGCTATTGGATGCTATTGAAATATATTGAAATGGTAATACCTCTGGTGGCAAAATCATGGTGGCAATTACCTCTGGTAAACTAACATAACTATGGTGATTTTCCCCCATGTTGAATAGGTATATCAACTATAAATGGCCATTGCCCATAGCTATGTTAGTTTACCGGAGGGTATATTTACTGGGCGCAAGAATCCTCCAGCTGATATTTTTCACTGGATTTCACTTTTTGCAAAAAAAACTGGCTGATCAAATATGATTGAAGCTCCAGAACTGGGGAGAGAAGCTCTAAAACTTGATAAACCTGAAACATGGTAATTTTCCATAGTTATGTTAGTTTACCTCCAAAACTAATGGTGCATTTTCATAGGTAATTTTGGAGGATTGCACCTCCCAAACTCACCAACTCCATCTCCATCTCCAGGCTGTGAGCTACATCCGCAACACCTTGTTGCCGGGCCAAAGCCCCAGGAGCCTACCGGGTTTGGTGGTGGATGGCTGGAAAGCCAGTTACAAGTTCATGGCGCGGATAATTCTTGACTAGCTTGGAGGTGGAAACCATGGAACATTATCAAATATCAACACAAAGAAAACAGACTTATTCTATAATATATATATATGTGAAATATATATATGATTAAATATATATATATGATTTTATATATATATGTATATATATATATGATAATATATATTTGATTATATATATATGATTATATATACATGATTATATATGGACATTTCAAATGACGTTCATGTGGTGTTTTCCATGGTTTTCCCATTCGAATCGCCTTTTTCAGGAAGGTCTTCGCCATGGGGTGGAGCCTTGGAGGAAACATCGTGGTGAATGCCTTGGCTGAGCAAGGCAGCGGATGGTGCGGATGGCAGGATGCGATGGGTAAAGATGCCAAGATATTTATGAAAATGATTGAACATGCCTATTTTACCATATGTATTTTTTTTACTGATCATATCTCATCATGTTATATCATTTCAGGTGATGTTCACCATATTTATGAAGCTGTTTCGGATACGCCCGATTGATTTCTTTTCCGGTGTTGTCATGTTTTTTCGGATTCCAGCACCTCTCCAGCAATCAAGCATTCAAACGGGAAACTGCGATATTTGCGTGGAAAAACATCAGCATACATGTAGACTTGTCCATTGCAAGGTTGAATTGCTAGAGGGTAACCCCAATTTTATGGGTCTACTCATCAAATTCCGTGTTTTCTTTTACACACAAATGACCAACAGCCCTATCTACCCTTTTATACACACACATATAATATATATATATAGATATATACACAACATTATGCAATGTTTACATACCCTCCGGGAACTGAACATAGGGAGAATGAGCCATTTGGTTCATTCATTTACCTATTGCAATGGTGATATGTTCCATGGCACTGTTGCTGCCCGTCAGAAGGCCCGGACCACCACGGCCCAGCGCATCTGGACGGCGGCGTAGCGCTGTGCGCCACGCATTGCCTGACACGCACTGCGCGGCAGTATGACGAACATTGGCCCATGAGTGCCTTGGTGGTGTGAAAACCATGGGGATTTTCATGGGAAATGGGATTTACCATGCAAAATGGTGATTGAATGGGAATTTCATCGGATGTATCATCAAAAATGGTGATCTTTTGAATGGGGTTTGCCATGAAAAATTGAACATGGTGGTTGAATTGGGATTTAAGTGGATTTACCATCAACAATAGGGCTACAAGGAAATGGGATTGGATGTACCCCCTGGTAATCAAACATGGTGCTGGGAAATTCCTTATATATGTAAGTCTTAATGGGAAAATCATCTATGAATAGATAGGTGTTCCAGCAAGTCATAGGGTTGATTACCAGAGGGAAATCAACGGGTATCAAGTTTTCATGGTGATGACAACAGAATCAATGAGGCTATAACAATGTTGAAGAATCATATTTACATAACTTTTATATATTTATATGATATATACTATTGGATTGGCATGGTCTTTAAAACTCATGGTCTTTTAATATGAGAAAATGACGATGAAACCCATTTACTGAAGAGGATTTGTTATTTTCTGCCTTGATCAATCCGCCATTTGGGAATTCAACGGCGCATGTTTGTGTTGGCCTGAAAAGCAAACGCACGTCATCCCATCTAGATCATCCTTTATCCAAGAAAATATCCTTTACCCTCTGGTTATTTAACATAGCCATGGAAATGGTCCATTTACAGATGGTTTATCTATAAAAAAAGGTGATTTTCCATGGCAAACTGTTAAATATCCAGATGGTATCATCCTTTATCATTCTTCTGATTCCCTGGAAATCGAAGGGCAGGCCGATAAATGAGGGCGTTGAAAAAATGTTATATACCTCTGACGTTTGGATGTTTGAATGGTACATTTGGATTTCAATGTGGAAGGGACCGAAGTGTCAACCCAGGTTGAAACCGCCAAAGCTGATCCCAAAAAACCAGAGCTGGCTGCATCTAACTCAATGGATCTAAATGGAACAATGTCCAACTAGGCATGTTTGATTACCAGAGGCCATTTTTCTAGAGTTGGACTCAATATCTTGTTGGGAACGTGTGGGATCATGCTGATTCTCCATCTATCCAAATGCTTTGTGGATAGTGGTCACGTCCGTGCACTTTCGCCTTTTTAACACGCGTTTGTCCATATTAAGATATTTAAAGAGACAGGAAGAGGAAAAAAAAACACTTTGATGCACCATTTTAGGATCCCCATTCTAAAGTCATGTTCCCATGTTTCCCCGTGTTTCCAACGATTTTTTAAGGATCACCATTAGAAACACTCGAGTCAAGGTCCCCGAAGTTTCCCCGAAACGAAACGAAAAAAGGACATCTCTACGATCCCCACGTGCTGCGAAACTTGAAGAAGATGCTGGAACCAGCCGCTTGGGAGTTTGAGCGACACTACGATGGGAGTTAACCAACAAAGATGTTGATGTCAATGGATTGGTTTAAGGGAACATGTTAACCGGAAAGCGCCATGATCTTCAGGGGAAAATCGATGGTTTCCGGTAGATTTTCCCTTAAACCACAGTGATGATGTTTGAGTAGACCAACTGGTGGATTGGGCGAGGCCTCACGTCTTTTTGTTTCGATTTTAGGATATTGGCAGTAGGAGCATTCCATCACTGGTGCTGGTTTGGCGTCCTAGGACCGCTTCAGGTGTATCTTTGGGGTCTATGTTAATGAAGCGTTTTTGCCAAAGTCGCTTTCAACTGTGAACTTCCAATGTTTGGAGACTTTGGTGGTGTGTTTCCCATTGTCTCCAATCATATTTCATCTGCATGCAACTTCATAGCTTCTGAGTCATCTCATGTTCATCCAAGTATTGGTCGGAAAATTCTGCAAGAAACCACTAGGTCACTAGGTTTCGAAAAAACCTGCGGAAAAATCTGCCGGTTTTTCCATGGCAAAATCCTGCAGATTTTCCATCCAGGCCATGCCGTTCTACCGCTCCGGCCCGGTCCCCTCCGCCGTGGCCGCCGACGCCGTGGCCGTGGATCACCAGCGCATCGCGTCGGCGACGCGCATCCGAGATATCGATGAAGCGCTGATTCGACGGATGTTCGGTGCCTTGGAAAGCTACCCTCTGGTAAACATACACAAAACTATGGAAAGATCCACCTTTTTTAATGGGTAAATCATGGTAAATCCACTATTTCTATGGCCATGTTCAATAGCTATGTGTGATTCACTGGGGCCTGTTTTTCTTTCAAGTTGGATATGCATAGATATTTGTAATTAGATATAACTAGATGACATTGGAGGGGCTATGTATTCTGTTTTTGTTTATTTGGATATGCGTAATTAGCGGTAATTAGATATCATTAGATGTACAAGCACCAATCCAGGAATGGTGACTTAACACGACTTAACCATGGCGACTTACCATGGCTTCACCATGGTATCTGGATGAATTTCATCATGACCTCACTGTGATGCCACCGGAATGATAGGAATTGGAATCGGGGAATCGATGGCCGTGTGACAACAGCTAGCTTCAGATTAGGGAATTATTGTAATTCAGCCAGATGGTATCTGGTTGGTGGTTTGGAACATGTTTTATTTTTCCATATATTGGGAATAACCATCCCAACTGATTAATATTTTTCAGAGGTGTTGAAACCACCAACCAGGTATAGTAGTATAGATGCCCCAATGCACTTTGATGATTTACCATGTTTATGAATTGTGATCTTCCATTGGGGTTGAATTAGCAGATGGTAATGTGGAGTTACCTGGGGAAACGAGGATATAATGTGGATCATTGTCATACAACTAATGTTGGCATAATTGTGATATAATTGGATACACTTGGATATACAACTTGCGTCGTCACAAAAAGCTTCCAACGGGTTCTAACCACAAACTGCCAGATGATAGACATGAATATGTATATATATATATTTAAATGATATACTGATATACTTCATTGTTTGATTATTAAATCCATCATAAATTCCCCTTTTTTTTCGTGGATGAAAACTGTCTTTCTTTGGAGGTGGCTGGGAAGCCAGACGCTGAGGTTACAGCTCGGTGGAGGAGTACTACCATCAGGCAAGCTGCTCCAGGCTCGTTTTTTAGATTTTGAGACCAAAGTGGAAAATGTTGAGCCCGAGGTCCCGAACTCGCAAGTTTTATGTTTAGATGGTGGAATATCATCTTAAATCTAATTTAAATCTAATGTTAAAATATGTTAAATAGATGGTTAAATCATCTTGAATCATCTTAAATGATCTTCAATCATCTTAAATCACCATGTTTGATACCAAACCCCCCCAGCAAGATGTGGTCACCACCGTGAACCACCGACGTTTCCGAGGCGCCTGGCAGATGTCACTGTGCCGCTGCTGCTGATCAGTGCGGCGGATGATCCCATGACCACCAGCTGGGTACCGTTGGAGACGGTGCGAAGCAATGAACAGGTCATCTTGGCATATACCAAGCACGGTGGACACATCGCAACTTGAACTTCTTCTGGACTTGGAGTTGGCGAAAAAGCCATGATGACCCATGAAAACAGAGAAGAGTGAAAGAGAATGGTGATTAAGAAATTGATATATATATATATATATACTCCTCTATATATATATATATGTTTGTGTGTATGTATGTACTTATTTATATCATATCATCAAAAAAACACATCGCAACGTGGCTGGATTTTCTGAGTCGATGATTTGGCCCTTCAAATTTCACGGGAAATCCATGACGACTGGGGGGCTCCGATTTGGCAAATCCAAGAACGACTGGCAGAGATGAAAAATGATAAACACTGGGGACAGTCAACATCAAAAATGGTGATTAAAAACTGGTTTAGAATCATCAAAAATCATCAAAATTCAATATTTAGCACCGTTGAAATCCATCCAAATGGAGGATCAAGCAGCAAATCTATGGTGAATCGATGAGTGGATATGGTTAACTGTTCATTTCTTGGGAAACCCCACGACACAGTGGTTTAGAACAGCATATTCCTTATTGAAACTGCCATTGTGGGGTAACTATACCCCAGTTTCTCCTGGTGAGATATGAATGTAAGAAGGAGGGGGGAGGTTTGAAACTGAAGGTTGGTTTATAGTTTATCCTCTTTCATCCCAAACAGGGATGAACTTATGTAAGATCCCACATGGATACTGTCAGATTTTTTACTCAGAATATCTTTGGATTTGTTTTGGGGCTGGGTTTTTTGTTTCAGCTTCAACTGCCCTAGAGATTTGATCAGTGAAAAGACATTTAAAATATGTATACCCCCTGGTAAACGTGCAAAAACCATGGAAAGATCCACCATTTTGAATGGGAAAACTCACTATTTCTATGGCCATTTTCAATAGCTATGTCAAATTACCGGAGGGTAAATAATAAATAAATAAACAAATATGTATATATATTACCAACATTATCAAACATTGATATGTGGACAATGTGAACGAATCCAATAGGAAGATGACTCTCCAAATCTTCGATTCGTGCCAAGGCATGGCACGATGAAAAGCCTCTTTTTGTTCGACGGGGAATGGGCGGTTCCAGGATCTCAAGCGGGCTGAGAAGAATCCCCATCCCCTATTGAACACACCTACTTTAGGGGTCCCAATTGTGTATATTCCCTACTGAAGCATGGTTCTTTGGGTGGTGTTTTTAATGGGGGAAGGGATTAGTACCGACAGCTGCGGGTGAAAGACTTTGAAAAACTGTGAAAAAGCACCTGCAAAGGACGGCACGATGAATCTGGATGATGTATGGCGATCTCGAACAACCTCGCCATGAATAAGCAATGAATGGCTATTGATTCGGCTATTGATACCGGGAAGAATCAAACAACACCCCCAATGAGGTTCATGATATCCGATATTGACGAAAATCTTCGAGATGGAACTTCCAAGCATCGTTTGAGCAATGCTCACCGGCCGACAGCTTGGCCAGGCACTAATGAACTTACTTTAGCTTTGGAAAACGTCCATTTCTTTATGTAAATGATCTATCATAAAATGGGCCTGTTTCATCCATATTCTTTATAGCTACTTCAGGTATCTTAAATTACCAGAGGGTAGATTAGTACTTAATCTGTTTGTCATTTTATCTTTGCCGGAAACTTCACGTTGCGAGTTTGAAGATCCAAAGAAGAGATCAATGAGATGCCTGGGGCTTTTCCCATATGACTGCGTGGTAGTAATTGCAACAGAACGCCGAAACTGTCCCGAATGGCTGCACTTCGAAAGAGCCCCAAATTTCGATGAAATGGTCTTTGGATGTTTTACACAAAACTTAAGGAAAGCCCTTGATTTGGATGGTTGAGGGGAAAAAAAAATGGTTTCTTGATGTTTCCTGCATGTTCCGTTCTTCCTTTTGAACCGACACCCCCTTTTCAGTTTGTCCTTTTCGCCCCCCAGTGCCCCCCAGTGGTGTCATTTTTGGTGCCGAGGAATGTGAGGAAGTCGCATTGGGTGGAAGATGGGGTTGGTTCTTTTCTGGAACGCCTCCTCACATGGCATGACGGCGAAGGATAGGCTTGCGCAATTGATAACCCCATCTGTATAACCATAGAGATGTCCAGTATCCAGCATAAATCCTAGCTAGCCTAGTTATATATATGTATATATATATTATAACTTTTCTTAATTAATTAATACATATATATATTTATGTGCCAATTGACCTATGGAGGGGGCCTTCCTGTATGCCTTGTCAGAAATGGATGGTTGTACTATCCCCAAGCTCAGGTTCACGCTTAGGTTTTCCACCTTAATTATCTAAACCATCAAAAGAGAACACAAATAGATTTTTTAGAATTGCCGGAAAGGTGCTTCAAAGGATGAGTAAATGCAGGACAAGTTCTTCTACAAGTCAATGAAGGAGTCTAGGTAAGTGTATGGTAGGTGTTTAGGTCCTTACTTCCCAGCTACCAGATGCCCCCCTTCGCCTCCTGCCATGGTTGGGGTTGTCCCACCGTTTTTCGGCACCGTGTCCTGTTGATAAAGGAATTCCTTTGCCCTTTGGTGTCATACTTGAATGGCCAAGTTGCACAAATGTGTGCCTTCGTTCAACCAACCTCCAAATTCGGAACCGTGATAGCTTTTGGATTTGCAATCAGATTCTCTGTGAATTTTGGAGGGTGTGTCAACCGAACGTTTGTGCCCACATACGTGCCATCATGAAAAATGTGTTTCCGTGTGAAGGAAGCTTTTGCTACCATGACCAACGAGTAAAAGCATGTGCATTGCATGTGTCCCCGCATTTACTGGGATGTGCAGATTGACTCGCATGGTCTTTGCTTGCTTGACAATTTTCCCTCTTGTTGGTCCAACATTCACTGGGCCATGCGGATTGACTAGCATGTGTCAGGGGCAGCTCTTTCTTTTCCACACCTTCCCATACGCGGTCGGTTTGTTGCTAGTCCTCATTTTTGTATAGATCCATATGGGCAACTTGATGTTGTCCCACTGATCCATTTCACATCATGATTTCCTTTATCTTCGTCGCTTTAAGCGAAGTTTGCAGAGCATGTGCCCAAAAAAGGTTTGCTGCTCGTGTCATGTGGTGGATCGCCTTCCATTTCCAGCAAGAAGTGGACAGATTCCAAGATCCAAGGCTGAAAGATACCTACTTGGGCCCATTCCACTTAATAGCTCGGTATATGACCATGTTTATACGGGTTATGTCCCAACTTATTGTTGTTATGACCATGGTTATGCCCATTTAGAAGCCCAACTGCACCCCCAAGTGTGAGTCAGTGTTTTACGGACCACACCCTAGCTCATCCCCTGAACTGCAGGGGTGGCATAATGGTTCGTGTGTCCGCGTAGTGTTGGCCGGGTATTGAACCGGGGCCTGACGCATGAGGGATGTGTCTTATCCACTAAACCATACCGACCCTCGTGCCCCCAAGTGTGAAGGGGACAGCTTAATGAGTCTTGCATACATGCTGTGCTTCTTGGCTCATTGCAGCATCTTGCACCAGAAGTTCTTCCCTGAAATTCCACCGTTTGGGCTGTGTGCAAGCCTGTTGCCATACTACGGGACATTTGCGCATCATTTGAGCACCGTTTTGGAAGCTGAGGAAAGTTGATAGTTTTCCATCAGACTATGCCCCCCAAAAATTGTGGAAAATCCCATGGTTGGAACAGACCCCATGGATTTCCAGGCGCGCTTGTTGGAAGCCTTTGAAAATAGATCTCAATTGCTGCGCGCCTTGGCAGATGGCAGAGATCCATGGAACTGGGCTTGAGACCATCCTTGGGGAGTAACGATTTAATTTAGCTGGTCCTAGCTATCCCAGCTTTAAGATTGGACATGGGCCAAGTTAATGGTTTGATTTTTTTGTATTGTAACATACTGTAGCTAGATGTGACTGGTTGGATTGACCAGGGGGAAGCATTCACCTTGGGTCTGAAGATGCTTTTGGTAATAGTTCAATACCCCGAAATGGATTTATGATATCCTACCCAGCTTGTTTTTGCATTGTATCTCGCCATGATAGGTGGAAGTGAGAGGATTACTTGGATGATACACCTGATGCAAGCCGGGCACTACCGCAGTTCCGGACGTAGCTAGAACCTTCACTTCTTGATGGTATGGTCGGTGATGAATTGTCCATTGCCATGTTTGCCTGTAGGTGATACCAATGTACTTTTTTTTGCTCAACATACTTGGGATTATGAGAAGAGTCTTTGATCTCAAATAATAATTTGGGATCCCAGATGACATTAGTAAACCATGAGTAAGAAGCCCTGACAATGTTAGTACAGCAATGTCATAAACCACCCACACGGATTGATGGTTTATAGCCATTAAAATTGTAAATTTGGGGATGGGAAATCCTATTCTTTTACTCATTACTACCATTGGTACATCCATTATTGAATCCAGTAGTCTCCACTACATTCCATTTTTAATTACTATTGGTACATCCATTAATTATCCATGTGTTAATTGACTATAGTCAACTAATTAATTAACATGGTGCTAATAGTAATTAGTAAATGGACAATATAGTTAATGGGCCTGGGGCTATTCATGGTACTATGGATTAAAACATCCACTAATTATCCATGAATTATCCACGAAATTGTCCATAGCCCCAGATTAAGGCGATGCCGTTGAGAGGAAGGGTGGCTTGCGCGAGAGTGCCGAGGACTTGTTGCGGAGGCGCCGCGGAAGCGGCATGGCCATTGAACAATGGGGATATCATGGATTTGTCCAATTGGGATATTGATGGATATAGCATGCTATAGGGATATCCCCGTTTATAATTATACCATTATAATACCATTATATAAAGGATATAATCCATCCAAATCCTTTAATGGAAGTATGTTTTGTTTCCATCAACACTTGGCATTCAATGGCATTTAACCGGGGTATAATCGGGATAAACGAGTTTTTTCTGGGATTTATAAATAGTGAGTCTAGCTGACAATAAGTATCGTTGCGGTAAGCTGTGGATTTAACCATCTCACATGGGGATATAATGGGGAAACACAACCAATGATGACCTGGCTTGTGGTTTCAAATATGTTCTATGTTCAAGCATAGAAATTGGACGACGATCCCCCATGACGAATATGAAATATGCTTCAGATAGAATTCACCCATCAGATAAGAAGAGGCCAGCTGGAACAAGACCAGAACAAATCCCAAAAATAAGATTTTGGGGTACCCGGTACCTTACGTTCAGCTGGCAACCTGTGTTTTTTAGAGTAGTAAATCTCCAAGTATACTATCCACCTACTCTAAATCCCCATAGATTGGATAAAGTATATACGATCGTCATCTTAAAGTAGGTAGACTATGTCATTTTTTAGATATCCCCAGGTTAATGATTGTTGCACGAAAATTCCCTGTTCGGATGTCTATAGTAATTCCATTTGGATAGCAGTATAGACATTTTTGTACTGATCCCGGTTGAAGTAGTTCCATACCCAACCATATCTTCTCCCCAAGGTAATGTGGTAAACCCAAGTAATAAACGACCCCCAATGACTTCTCATAAATGGATCGAGAGAGGCATCCCCAAATGCTACTTATGTTTACGGCATTGGGTGTAACAGATTAGTTCTTGTCCTATTTTTATTAGAAAAAATGATCATTTTTGAGGGGAATGACGGGGACCCTCTGTGGAACATCACAGTGTTTAGGCAAATCGCCGAACTAAATGGGACACGGCGTCCAATTCGCAAACTGTGAAATTAGCAGAAGATATGAGTGTTGGTTATTTTCCCCATGATGATTCGTTTATCCCAGTAGTATTCCACTGTTATTCCACTTGTATCCCATTACATTCAAATTGTTGTTCCATTGTTCCATTGTTTTAATATCTTACATCATTATGTAAAATTAAAACTGTTGTAAGTATCAGCCCTTGTTATTTTGTCATTCGTTATCCACGGGTGCCAAGGGGTACTAATAGTAGTAATAATGATAATGGAATATAGTTGCAATATCCATTATAGATTGCCATTGTTTCATTATATTCCAAGAATAAGAGTTGTATAGTCATTATAGTACGTTATAGATAATATTTTAGATTATTTTGATTCCGGTATATGATTATTATTTTATTGATTATAGATTGCATTCCAATATTCCAACACTAAAAATTCGATTGGTATTTTGCTTTATCCGGATGTATAATAATCTTGTTATATTTTACTCTAGTGTGATACAAAAAATATGCGATATCCTATTCCAATAGTTTTATAGATAGATATAGTGATTACAGTCCATTGTAGGTGATATTATGGACATGTTTTAGATTATACATGATTATACTATTATGTGCTATTATACAATAAATCAATTCAATTATGGACTATTGATAGAGAATGGTGATTACTACAAATTCAATAAATAGATTATATTTATTACTATACTATAAATCAATTCAATAGAATATGTGCAGACACAGCGCCTGGAGGAGGAGGAGCTACTCCAACGGAGTTTTCAGCACCGCCAGAAGTCATTTTGGACACAGGAGCGCCAGGAGTATCAGGAACCAATCCGGCAGAAGTTGCGCCAACCACTGGCCCTACCTCGTTTGCACCGCCCACGAGTTCTGCATACACTGAAGTCACGGCTGCGACTGGAGGAGGAGAAGCCACGAATACGGAGATGTTGATCTTGGATCGTGCGTCTTCAGACGGAGGCTACGGCATTTGAGTGGTGCTCGCGCTTTTGGCCACAGCTCAACCCAAGTTGGGCGTTGGCTGCGCACCTGTTGTCACAGGGATTATTCCAATATTCCAATGGCAAAATTCCATTCTAAAAGGCCAGGATTGCCGGGGACTGCCAGGTTCTTGCAGCACGAGGTGCCGCAGCTGCAAAATCGCCTGGCAGAGGCCGAGAACCGTTGGCCACATGGTTTGGTTGTTTTTTGGGGGGGAAATATGCGTAATATATATATATATATATATATCTATATCTATATCTATATCTATATCTATCTATCTATCTCTCTCTCTCTGGCTATTTAGCTATATTTTTATTTTTAGCTCTATCTATATCTATACCTGTATCTATATCTATATAGAGAGATGGCTAGATAGCTAGATGGATAGGTGGATACATATTTAAATGGGGAAAACTGATGGGTAAATAGTGCTTTCTCTTTTCCCCAAACCAATATGACTATTCGCGGGGAACAAGAAACCGTTTTTCAGGCATTCCGCTGTAGCTACCTACTGGTACTGGAGTGAGTTCTGATGAGTGTATGCACTGATGTCCTTTTATTTGCCACCCCAGTCAACTTGAAGGCTGATGGATGTGAATCCAAGAAGCCGTCATAAGTTGGGGACAGCTGGCCTGTGAGGCCGCCGAAGAGCGTGCGGCACTGCAACGGCGCACCTTAGAACGTGTCAGGTGGAGACGGGGCTGGAGATCAACCCCAAGTCATAGATAGAAAAGTTGGAACCTTGGAAATTATGGGAAACACCATGAAACTAAGATCATGGATCTGTTGTTTTTTCTATCTTTCTCCAGGCTCTTGTTTACCTAAAATTACTAGAAACTAAAGATGTAAATCCGATCAGGTGTGAAAATTGACCAAACGGGTAGACGTTTCACCAACAGATAGTAATACAATATATGAAGCCCGAAAAAACCTGGGAATACTGAATGGTGAATGGTTGAAGATATGGAAAGTTAAGGTAAATTAGGGTAATTTACAGTAGATTATGGCAGGGTGTTGTAAGTTATTGTGGGTCAAGTGTTGAGTTCTTTGGAATCCTGCCATCCTGCCAGAAGTAAATCATTTTTTTAACCAGTTCTGTTGCAGAGGAAGATTCGAATTTCCAAGCCATGTCGAGATCCAATCCGGAAGATGCACAAGCGAATTTCGGCAAAATGGAGAGTCTACTGACAAACAACATGGAACCCCAACCTATAGGTTTGGAGGATGGTTTGGATAAAAACTAAAAACTGCGTCAACATGGAGATGGATAGACCAACCACAAACAGCTTGTACACCTGGAAAGTTGACGTGCAATGCAAGATCAGACTTTCCAAGCACTGCCCGTGTTCTAGGGGTTCACATTTCAAAATTCCGACCGAATTTGCTCGCTTGTGGCTCAAGGCAGACTTGGGCATCATTTATAAGGGGAAATGATGCCCAACGCATTGTTCTCCAAAATTGAATCCCACTGGGGTAGGTGCTCAAGCTACCCTTTGCAGAAGGTTTTCTAATTGAGTCATTGCTGTATGACGAAGCTGTGCTATTTGTACTTGAATTTCGTCGTGTCAGACCAACAAGAAATGCTCCTGGCAGCAGAAAGTTCCCCATGGTATGGCCTTCCTTCTGTTATAGAATTTAAGATGTCCACAACCATGCTGGATGACCAAAGATTGTGAATAATATCAACAGTCTCCCCGCATGTGCCTCCGACTTCTGAACGGGGCCTAAGGCCATAAGGTTGCCCACCCAAAGGAGCCATGGTCGGAGCTTTTGGGGCACCAATAAGATCTACGAAACTAGTTGGATTCATCCATTTTCTCGGCTGCAAAAAAAGAAGTCGCCATGGACACAGACGATGAGGGTGTGGATGTCGATGCCTACCTAGACAGTTGCTTGGAGCACGAAGGGATGGCCAGGAGAACAGTCATAGTCTGACCATGTCTGACCCAATAGGTCCTTCGGCAGGTCCCTGATGGCTGAGGTTTAGAAGCTGAGGAGGTGCGATCGGCATGAAGTGGGGCCAACTCGCAACTGGGGAGTTTATTGGGATTCATTGTGGCAACTTCTCAACAACATGATGGTTAGTAAGGGGATCCACCCCATTTTTTTGACACATGTCGATGATTATATTTCTATGTAAATATATAGAGAGAGAGAGAGTAGTGGCGGTGATTAGCGTAACTTTGCAAAATTATTTGGTTGGGGTGGTGTCATGTTTGTGCCCTCCCGGGATGACGATGCTCAATTGTGATATGTGACAAGAACAAGAGGCCACATATAGTAATATAGTCACACCTCCCACGATTCTTAGATATCAAATCCAATTTTCTTCTTGCTATCCAAGAATCTGCCCATTCTTCATATTCCATATGCTCCATGTATGGTATGTGTACCTTTTTGTTTGGGTCATTTTTAGGGCATTGGTAAATCTTCCAGCACCATGGACCTACGCCAGGCCGCGCAGCCTGCGCCCCGCAGCGCCGGCGAGCGGACGCAGCCAAAGGAGGTAGCTGGTGACTTCCCAAATGGCCAAGGAAAGTGAAATGGTGAAATATTCTGAAACTCTGAAACTTTGTTTTTTTTTTGGAATGCCCTAATTTTCAGACCCACTGGTACTGCTTTCATGATTGGATCCGAAAAGATGGGATGGTTGAGTACTAGCAATAACCAATTTTGTGAGTCCTGGCTGCCAGTGGCTTTGTCGGGCATGATCCATGACCAAAATGGTCCCAGCCTGTACCTCATTGGGATCATTGGATCAGTGAATGGTATGAACTGCTTCAGATTCATCAGCTACCTAAAGCCACCCCAACAGCTGTTGGTTCATGTGCCACTTTCGAACAATATACAGATACATATATATATATGTTTTATGCCAGTACAGGCCTTTGAATACCATTGTTAATGCCATTGCAGCCCATATATATATATATATCCTATATGCTGGTTGGTGGTTTGGAACATGTTACCATATATTGGGAATGTCATCATCCCAACTGACTTTCATATTTTTCAGTGGGGTAGGTATACAACCAACCAGTTAATGCCATTGTAGCCCATATATATCCTATATGCTGGCTGGTGGTTTGGAACATTTTTTCCATAATATATGGGATAATCCTTCCCATTGACTTTCATATTTTTCAAGATGGTTAAAACCACCAACCAGTTCATGCAATTGTAGCCCATATATGCCATATATATATATATTCTCTATGTGATGCTTCAAAAAAAACTTAAATCTTACCACTCCGGTGAGGCGCCTCGCGCCTGTTTTCACATCGTGAAGTCCATCCTGGAGACTCAGGCTCATCTCACACCGATTTTTTTGCGAAAGTTGACGGGAAAGTTGAGGAGGATTACCAGCAAATCATGGGTTTAACTATGATTTAACCATCACAAAGTGTTCATTGATCAGTAAAAATGTGGCTATTTAAGCAAGGCATACATAGGGTATTTGAGCATCAAACATTAGGCGTTTAAGCATCAAGAACAAGTGAAGCAAAGGTGGTGATTTGAGCTTATTTAACCATCAAAGACTACATGGTAGACCCTGCCAGGTGGTGTATAGAAAAATGCATTCTTTCCTGCACTCCAAGGACCATCCCCTGAATACCAACCCCTTGGAACTTAAAGGTCCTATATCCCCTTATGATCGGACCCCAATTCAGGAATTCACTTGATACTAAACCAAGTGTTTGTTTGGGGTGTATTTAACCTTAGGGGGATGGGATTACTTCGCCATAAATCACAGGTACAATCCATCGATATTGCGGACATGTCCACGGGGTTCAACGCCCCTGTGCCGCAAATTTGATGCTCACACGTTGCTAGGAAAAACTACCCTTAAGGAAAGGCTCAGATTGGTTGCGGGAACCTTGCCAACATATGTTCGATCGAGAACTTCAACCATCAGATATTTAGTTGTTCCGGATTCCGCATGAAGTCAGATCATTTGCATTGAAGGACATCCAGTGACATCCACCAATCATGAATTTCAAATGAATTTCACTGATGAGGCTTACTATGAGACCAGAAAACCAGCCGTGGCTGTCTCCCAATCACTCGCGCTTCAACTTCCTCCACTCAGATCTCCGCGGAATGGTGTTTATCAAAAAAGCCCAGCTTCAGACGGTCCATCAACATATTTTCCATGAAAGAAATCTTCAACATCATGATTTATGTTCCATTGAAAATCATGAAAGTATGTGAATATTGCCATATTTTGCCATATTTTATGAGATTCTATTGCTATCCAGGCTACCCGTTCAGACATTGAAATCTTCCCATCACCGCATCCCATGGCATCCCATGACGGCGCTTTCCGGCCATGGGAGCGCCGAGTCGCGGGAGTTTCAGGAGCTGTTTCGTCATTGCAGGGCCCTGTTTCTTGTCAGTGGATTGGTTCAGTGATGGGTTTTTTACCCAAAAAAAAGGCTCTACATTTGATGGCAAAAACCGTGGTTTATCATGGTGTCCTGCTGATTTTTCCATGAATTTTCCGAAAAAACAATCTGTTGATCTTGGATCGAAGGAAAAAAGGGGCACCAAAAGGGATAGAACAGGCTTTTCCCATCAGTGGGTTTACCATAAAGGACAGCGGGTTTCAACTGTTATAGTTTTTCCGGTGGGGGTTAAGGGTTTCCATCTTGTTCAACAAGTGCTGCCCAAGACTTAGCTAAGGTTGGCTGGGTTTGTATCTATCATTAAGTGGGCTTATAAATCAGCTCATACATGCGGGGCCGGGGCACCAGTTTGCAGGGCGTTTAGGGTGATATTCCAACTATTCGATGGGCTCCAGGTCCATTTTAACTGGTCAGTCTCAGTGAAGGATTTTGATCAGTTGTATTCCACCAAAAATTTGAAATCATATTGTTCATCAATATTTTAAGGTGGATCTAAGGCTTTAAGGTCAACCATGGAGATGTCCTCTCTGCAGGTTTGCTTGTCATCGTGGTGATTTCCATCTTGCTATGCCAAAACTTGGCACAAGTGGATCGCGGGCACATTGCCAGACACGCTCTACAGCTGCAAGACGCCTGGAGAAATGGACGTTGCTCAGATGGGCCATGGTTAGTTAGTCAAGTGGTGAGCGTGTGTGGGTTATATATGACATATCCCTCTAATACCCCTGGTTCTAAAATAGAATGGGTTATGACCCGCTTGCGATCGCCAGTTTACTCCATGGCCCAGCTGAGTGGGACAACTTTTCCCAAGAAGACATGAGAAAGTGCGCAGTACAACTGGTGATTGGTGTATCCAGAAAACAAAGTGATGTAGCCAGTGGAAAATTGTGAACAATGGAGACTTCAGTGGCAAAAGTTGGAAATTACCAAGTAAAAGGACCGGATATCACTCAATTTGTTGTTCTTAAAGTTGTTAGTCAATCTGCAACATGAGGTTGCGGCCATCTGGATCAGTTCTACCGACCTCCATTAAGAAAAAATACATTTTGACTGGTTTGGTGCAGGGACCCAACTTTTGTGGATTTCCGCTTGTTTTTCCGTGGTTTTCCCAGCTCCCATCATCCTCAGGAACTCATTTTCGCGCCCTCCAGCGATGGCACGGCGCCGCCCACCGCAGCCAATGCCGGCACCGCCGATGTCGTGCCGGAAGTGGCAGTGGAGACGAGCTCCAGCACAATAGCACCGCTGGTGGAAGAGAAGAAGGAGCGTGGCAATAGCAGTGACTTGGAACATTTTTCATTTTTCCATTCAGTTGGGAATAATCATCCCAACTGACTTTCATATTTTTCAGAGGGGTTGAAACCACCAACCAGAGACAATGGGGATTTCGGTTGGGGTTAGGGGTTGTTCAAGCTTTCGGCCCATTACTTGGATGTACATCGGACAACTGGGGATGTCTCACGTGTATATATGGTATGTGTACATGTGTTTATGTATATATGATATTGTGTATAATAATAATAATAATAGTAATAATAATAATAATAGTAATGTTATAAAATAAAATAATATATAATAAAATAACATATAATAATATAATATGATAAAATGTAATATAATATAATATAATATGATATAATATAATATAGTAAAATATGATATAATATAATTTAATATAATATATATAATAAAATAAAATATAATATAATAAAATATAATATAATATAATATAATATGACATAATATTATAATATGGTATAATATAACATAACATAATATGATAACATATAAAATCATATAATAAGATAGAATATAATATATATGTATGTATGTACAATTTTATGCAATACACATGTATCTGCATGTGTGTGATTATCAATATGTACTATATATATATGTGTGTGTGTGTACGTATACGTGCCTTGAAAAATATGAGGGGAAATCAACCGTGTGATCTTACCAACTTCAGCCATTTTACTTACTTTGTTACTTCCGCACCCTCCATGTTGAAGGAAGATTAACCAGAAAGCCAATTGAACATGATATCCTATGTGTAAATATGGAAAATTAATAACAGTGAAGAATATTGAAGAATACGGTGTTTACATGCATATGGGCTTGTTTGGAAATAGGGCATCCCAGAATCGAGATTGTTGTCCTTGGTTATATATATATATACACATGTGTTGGGTATATCCCTGAGAAAAAATGAACCGCCGAGCCATTTTCAATAACTTGCTTCGTCATCTCCGGGCTGGATGTGCATCTTGAACATGTATGGGAATGTGTACAGTACATACAGGATGGGGCCCCCAAGATAGCGTTCAGTTGCCTTATAAGTGGCTGAATTCTATGGTTTACGGTAGATATAACGAGCTAGTTAATGGGGGTTATAATGGTTTATAGACCAACTTATAAGTGGGGGGCCCCATCCTGTAGAATCTTTATATTAAATTCTGTTGTGTTATAATAGTTTGCTATATTACATTTATCCAAACAGCAAACTACTACATAGATCTACATAGTATTGATCCACCGTACCTCAGGAGGGTTCCATGAATTGGGTATTTCGCATTATTCCGCACTTGTCCCACTTCTTATGGATTAGATCAGAATGTTTGCACATTCCTGTCCATTCTTTGCTTCCCGCAGCTTTCCCTCTCCCCTCAGTATTTTTCACGGATGTGGAGAACAACCATGGTTTCCTGAAAAATGATCGACAATTCTGGTGGGTGTTCCATATCGTTTGCTGCAAATAAACCACCCGAGATCGGATGATGGGAAAGATTAAGAAACACCTAATTTTAAGAGTAAAGGTGCCCTGTATGTTTTGCTAACAAATCCATTGAACTCATTGAACCGCAATTTTTCACAATTGAAATCACAATGATACAATGTTTGATTGTTAACCCTTCATACTTCTTAGTTTTGATGGTTAAACAGATATGTGTCACCTTTGTTCCTTAAATCCCCATTTCTGCTCAAATCCGTCCAAATCCCCTCCGGTTACCCCGGCGAGATGGCGATATAGAGGTGGTTACCCTGTGGTAAACGTTTAGATGTGGAAACCCCCATGTTTTATGAAGATCATCTCAGATTTTCATGGGTTTTCATGTGGATTTCCACATTTTTTTCTATGTTAGGATTCTGCAGGGTTTGCTTGATCAGGTGACCCGGGTGCCGTGGAGTGGTTCGACTCCAGCTACTTCGCGACGGTGCCGCGCGAGAAGACGCTGAAGTGCCCGTTGGAGGCCACAGTGAATCAGTGGAACGGACGCCTGGGGAACCACATCCATCAGAGCCTTGGAACTCGGGTGGAACTCGGGAAACGATGGGTTTGATGATGTGTTTATGGTTGGTGCGTGTTCTTTTTCTTGATGTGAGGATAGCTCAAAAAGACTGCGCCAATTTAATCCAATCGATCAGCTGGCGGGTTCAACTCTTTGTTTCATATTCGATTCTGGTTTGATTGTTATTTTGATTCATGGTGACCCAGAGGCGGAAAGCACCAACACGCCTTATTCTAGTTATTCTTCTTTTTCTCCGGCAAAGTTGAGACAATTGACGTGTTTTTATCAAGGGGTGAACCGGAACACAGATGCGCCCAATGGCGGATTAAACCAACGAAAGCCAGGGAGGACACGGCCCCAGTAGATTGGAATAGATGGGGTTGTCCGATATTTTTGGTGGGGAAGAAAACCAAGAACGTAATGGTTTGTCTGATTTTTTTGCCATTCCAATGGCCCTTCTCTGGGTATGACAGATCAAAAAGGGCGTCCTAGTTCGACGCCATCAAGGATCTTGAACATGGTGCTCTTCGCGCATTTGTGTTCAATTGCCGAAGTCCACTTTCCCAAACATCAGGACCCAACATCTGG
>CAMXCT020006811.1:991991-1002195 GCA_947184155.2 Cladocopium goreaui
CCAGTGGCCACCAGCATTCTCACTATATGTAACCAACATAATGGAATAACATTAATGGAATAACATGGAATATCCAAACATCCAACAGAATGTCTACGTCCTTCCAAGCCTGCGCTGGGTGTTTGGACCTGGTGAACATCCCCAGAGGCCTCCCCCCGCCATTGGGCGTCCATTAAAGCCAAGCATTCGCCATCGCTCAAAATCCATTAAAGCCATTTTCTGCCGGTTATAGACCCATTTATTATGTGTATATATATATATATGTGTGTGTGTATGTGTGTGTATGTGTATATATATAATTAGATATCATTATATATCGTTATATCAAATATATTCTCATATTATCCCATTTATTGTTTACAATATATATATATATGCAAATATGTATTTTTTATGTATGTATCTATTTATACTTATATTTATATATATATACATATATCACTATATAACTCTATATCTGTATTTCGGGCAAAGCTGAGGTTTCACAAATACACCCATGTGGGTCTATCATCAGCTGGCCCTGCACTTTGTTCGCCCCTACTTGGGGGACTACATCCGGGAGTGCCTCACGATCCCGGAGGAGATTACTGGGATCATGACCTTAGACGATGTTCAAACGGAAACATGTTCGTTAAATGGTGGTTTCCTAAAATAGGGATACCCCCAGTTATCATCCATTTTAGTAGGATTTTCCATGAAATAAACCATCCATTGTGGGGTAACCCCAAAAATTGGGAAACCTCCATTTTTCACGAAACTGGGACCATGTCAAATGGCATGTTTCAACGCTTGGGTTAACCCATCTTTCTGGGTTAAACATCTCCGGTTTTGCTTGGTTTGATCCACATCTTTGCTTGGTGCTATCTGCAGTTTCGTTACTTAAACCCTAGATGTTGCCCTAAAATACCATCTAAAACATGGTACAGTAGATCTATGTCCAAGACTTGACTGAGGGAAAATGTATAGGAAAACAGAAGTAGTTTGATGGAAAAAGAAAAACAACGAAAAAAGGAGCGTATTTGTTCAAGCCAATGGAATCCAGTGACACATGTGTTATGTAATGTGTTACCATCCGATTTGTTTGCCCAGTTACACCCCCAACTGGTTGGTGGTTTGGAACATGAATTTTATTTTCCATGATATATTGGGAGTCATCATCCCAACTGACTTTCATATTTTTCAAGAGGGGTTGAAACCAAGATAGAAATCCATAAAAATAGTTGATTTACCCATTAAACCTTGTGATTTTCCATAGGTATGCAAACATTGACTAATATTTTTCAAGATTGTTAAAGCCAGCCAACCAGTTGGGTGTATATCTCCCCCATCGTTGGATGATTCGTTCCGTTGCAGGACGCCGACGCTGAGCAGACCCTTACGGTGCACATGCGCGCAGATGACGTGGCAAAGTATCCGGAGAGCCGGGAGGGACCTGGGAGGGCCGGCCCTTGGTGGCTGGAAAACGGCGTTTTAACATGACTTAACCAATAGAAATTGGGATGCCACGGGTGAAACCAACAGAAATTGGGATGTCATGGGCTAGATAGTTTATATTAATCATAGGTGATGGTTCATGAACTAAGGGGATGCCCCCCAAATGGTGATAGTCATAATCTGATACTTAAATGGTATCCCTCCAATTAGACAGCCTAGGGCGTTGTTAATCTAGGGTTGACATTAATCAAATACTGGTCAGGGGGTTCAAATATCTATTGTATTTGGGATGATTGGTTGAGATAACTCATTTTTTGGGGGATGGGTAAAACCACCAAACAGAATGATACTGACAACACTATATATGCTTTTAATACGTTGTAATTGCACATTTATGGTCCAGCTGAGCTTTATTCAGCTGGAAATGTTGAGATCCCCAATGACTCGACTCATTCCCGTCAGCTTCAGATGACCCACTGGCTTGGGGAAAGTGAAACCTATGTCAGACAGGAGCAAAGTCCCTATTCCAAAACAACTCCACCTATTATATGTGTGTGTGTTCGTAGAAAAGAGATAGGCCGCAAACCCTCACTAGCACTGGGCAATGAAGGTTGATAGAAAACCTCTACCAAAGAGGTGACAGTTGACAGGAAGCCCTACCAAGATATGTTCACTTATATGTCCATTGTACCCCCATGGTTCCTATTATATCTCAATATGTATGCACCCTGTATAGTTGATGCGCATTAATCTTCATTATACCCAGTTGGGTGAATGCTCAAACCTGGGACCTTTGCGGGCCTTAAACGATTGTGTGGGTTTGGGAAGCAAAAACAAGTCCTAAATTTCCAGGTGGCTTTTCTGCAACATCCCATATAGCGTTGGTTTTGCCACCAGAAACTGTGGCCTTTGATGATATGCATCCCAATGGGCAAGTGGGAATAGCAATGTTAGAACTAAATTGCCATATATATATGGGATATCCATTAAGAATGATAGTAATGTATATGGGATATCCATATCTTTTAACCAGTTAATAGTTAATGTGGTAAACCCAAGGCCATAAACCATCCCCAGTTATCGGTGTATGAAATGAGGTATGCCCCGTTCTTTGGGATGATGACGACCCCCAGTCATGGGTGCTTACGGGGATGGCTTATGGCATTGGGTTTTCCAGAAATGGGGTATACCATGATATAACCCCAGTCTTGGCAAATGTTAAGAGGGAAAATGATGATCAACCAGCAACCACTGGAATTTAGGGTCGCCTATTGTCCCACAACGCCATACACTCATATGTACGTATGGATAAATATGGAGGTTTCCTAAAATAGGGAACCTCGGATTGTCCATTATAGGGAACCTCGGATTGTCCATTATAAACGATCCATTTTTGGGGTACCCCCATTTTAGGAAACCCCAAACCCCATAGGGTAAAATTATAGCTGTTATCCACTTGCCAGCTGGGATGCCCAAGCACTTGTCAACTCTCAGGAGTATTCCTGGGGCCAGCCGCCCTGCAGTATGTATGAGAAGATCATCAAGGAGAACAAGTTCTCCCGCATAATTTTCGTCAAAAAGGGGCTACCTGGCTGGTGATGTTTCTGTTTTTGATTGGTTGGGTACAATGGGATGGTTGGGATGCTGTTTTTGGCCAGAAGTTTGAGGGACGAATTGGCAATCAGTTGCTAAGGGATGCGCCCTGTGCAAAACGCTTGTTGGCAGTGGCAGAGGACGGCGGCGGCGGCAAGTTATGGGACGTTACGTTGTAGCTGGAAAGAATCAGAAAAACACGTGAACACATGGACTTAACGGATGGATTTAATGGGACGCAATAGAACAAAAAATTGGTTGGTTTGAATTGGGATTGATTCGTGTCGTTTGTTTTGAAATGTGCTAAATGCATGCCTGATCATTTTGAGGATCTGGCCGTTTTCTTGTCTCGGACGCAGATTACCCAAGTGAAGATCCACATTTCATCTTCAAAAGATGTCCCATGAACAAACGGATTTTTGACATCATTCTTGAAACCACCCCCAACTACAATAGCTGATTGGTAAAAACACCGGTTCCACCCCATTTGAAACCGGCCGAATGAAAAGGCCCGTTGAAGGACCTTGGGACAGTCCAAGAATCCCATATGCCTTACAGATCACACAACCAGGATACAAAGGGTCTCAAAAATCACCCCAAAATGTTCCGAGCATTTCATTATAGATAACTATCACTGTTTATAGTGGTTGTTTTTTTAATACTGTTGGTGGTCAATCATGACGATACAGGGATGTTGCTATGTTGGAGGAGGCTCAGATCTCGGTGACGTATCCCCCAGCCTTTGATGAGACGAATTTCAAGCCCTGGCACATGCGGATCTTCTATCGGGAGGACCGACCGGGCTGGGCACCCCAGGACAGCTGGGATTTGATGATTCACATGGTGATGTTGCAGGGATTATTTCATAGATGTAGCACCACGATGGTTGTTTTAAACGGGATACATAGCCAACAATGTGACAATATCATGCAACTGTGTTTGCCAACTGTATTGGGGAGTGACTCATCAGACATGGTTTGATTATCAGGATATTGCGAGTTCACCAGCATACTAATGAAAATCAATTAACATATTACATCATATTACCAAATTGACTAATGGGCAGTTTGGTACTATCTAATCTTTTGTTTTGAGAGGGATGTAGAAAGCCCACCAGAAAATTGTATTTGCACGGTGCCAAAGTTTGGTTAAAACCCACAGGTTTTGAAGTCGCTACAACCTTTGGCACCGTGCAAACCCAGTTCCCGAATTTGGCTGGTTTTTGAAAGTCGCTACCGGGTTTTGATGGGATTTGGGTGGGTGTTGAAGAGTCAGTCTAATCTTTTCTTATAAGGGGCCGGTGCTGTTGTACTGTTGTTGTGCGGTTTTTGGGGGTATCACCAGCATCTGCCGGGCACGTGGCTGAACGAAACGTGGCCACGTCAGACTCACAACTTGGCCACGGACTTCTGCACGCTCATGCGCGCGAGGCACACTGAAAGGACATGGATACTCTGGAATCGCCTTCTCTAGTGGGAACAAAAAACAGAGATAGATATAATATGATATATATATATATAATATAAACCCAATGATGTCTTGGGAGTTCGATTTCGAGACCCCACATGGTCATCATGAAATATCCACAATACTGTGGGTGATTCCTGTGGTTTGCTGTGATTGTCAGAACTGAAAACGCCACTGACCGTAGAAAAAGAGGCAAAAAAGGTGGGTCATGGGGGTTACTTGTTTGAAAGGAGTTGCAGCCCGATTCTGGCTAGGTAATGTTTTTATCACCAGCTCATCAGTTTGGATGAACATGAGGCCAGAACCACAGCCAGAGCTTCCATGTCTGATGGTATATCAAAATTATATATATATACACATGCATCTGCCTATGGACATCTGACACTTTAGAATTTATAACTGTTTGTAAATGCCCTATGGATGGCACGGGACATTGAATAATACTGGGTAACCCTTGGATGGGTAGTTGAGTACGCCAATCTTTTGAAGTGAATGGGCGGATCTTTGCCAAAAAATACATTCCTATCTTTTTGATGCCAATTATGCTACTAACTAGCTTTTTATAGATGCCGTTGTAGGAAATCCATGGCTCGGACCAGGCATTTGGTGCTGTCATATTCCACCTTCTCAGTGTCTGCTGCGCTGCTGAGTACATCCATCAAGACCATGTACCGAAGGCGCGCAAAAAAGTCGCAAAAGGGAACCACCACTCCCGGGGGGGTTCTGTAAGTCCATACCGGGTACCCTCCGGTTTTTTCAAACGTGGCTGGCTGGAAAATCCATTGTACAATGGAGGTTTTGATGGGAAAATCATTTGTGAATTGGCCATTTTCCATTGCCACGTTTGACTACCGCAGGGTAAGTCCTTTAATGCGGTAAACAGCCAAAAATATTAAATCAACTATATATCTCCTTTTTGCCGGAAATGGGTAGTATATACAAACCGTTGGAAATTGGAGGTATGTCAGTAGCTTTGCCACATCAATCTTGAAGATGGGATGTTCTAAAATGTTCTAAATACCAAAAGAATCCAAAGAGCAAAATGGGTGGATCTTAGGCAAATGTTGACCCAATGTGTTCCGATCCCCAGATCTCAATGGTCAGATGCCACAAGAATTTGAGCCGCACAAGTACCCAGCCATACCAAGGAAATGAAACTTAAACAATCCTTCGAATAACCGTCCAACCACAATAAGGGCTTGTTCAAGAATACTTGGGGCAACCCAACATCCAGTGTTTGAAGGTCTCAGTTCCTCGGTAAAAAGTACCATGAATATGGGTTAATATACCATGGCATACGCCCCGGGATCATGGCCGTTGAAAATACAGGATCCAGCGAAGGAGGAAAATAAACATAAAATGTGACTCGGACTGGGTTAAATTACCCAGTTGGAGGATTCGGGAGGCATTACATCAACAATGTTTGTTGAATTTGTTGAAATACTACTGTGGATCGAAGAAATCCTGCACCACCAAAAGGATGGTTGAAACCCATCCAAAGTAATGGGATGTTTATCACCTATCAACTGATGAAGAAGCTTCAAAATGAGAATCTCAGCCGCATTCCACAATCAATGAGCAATTGGCTTGACCCAGCTGGCTGGTGATTTCAAAGTTTGCCGCAAATATTCCCCTATCCCAAATTGGGATTTTAGCAGTGGAAGATTGGTAGATAATTAGAGTCATTCATTTGTTCATTCATTTGTTCATCATCTATTCATCTATTTTTGTAGATCTACTTATCTAATTTTATTTATCCATTATCATCTGCAGTATTATCATCGATTTTTCTATATCTTTAACCTCATCTTTCGTGGGCTTTGTGGTAGGCGTGAGGCCCTGTGGGAAAGCTACCTGAAGTCGCCGGGGATCAACTGCAACACCTGGCCCGGCGTGACGATGTATGACTACGGCATCCAAATGTGGGGGATCCATGATGGGATCCATGGAATAGCTGATGGGAGGATGGATTTTCCACGGTTTTTTTGTTGGTTTTTTTTTAAATGGGTGAAGATCAATGTCCACACGGTGCGGAAGATGTTGATTTTCGTGACCTAAATGGTCATTTCACAATGGGAGATCCTTTTTTTTTGAACAGGCAAAAGACCTGCGTCAGGACTGGCTTGGTTATATCATGCCTTGATGATCCATGAAGAAATCAGGTGATAGGCAGTTCGGGTTTGGTGTTTTTGAACCACGTCCTCAAAGTCGATGGTTGCGAATCAGATGAAAATCCGAACAATGCATATTGTTTTTGTGTTGTTTTGGTTGGATATGTCGGACTTTAAACTATTGGACATTTGATTGGATATATATATATATACATATATATATATATATACATATGTGTAGACATATATATATATACATAGTTACTTAGTCTATATGCTTTTTATATTAAATATATATATATGCTTTTGATAGAATAAAAGCCCAAATGCAACATGTTACCCGTGTTTTCCTGATATTTTTAACAGGTAGACTATTTGCCACACACCCTTGACAACACCTTATCTCCACAATTCCTAAGCAGCAGCCAACTTTGCTGGCACACTGCAACAACTCAACTCCGGATTGTTCTATCCACCCCAAGAGCTCATATACATACTCAATGTAAAGTGCATTCACTCATAATTGATTGGCTGGCTTGTATGCCACTTATTTAAGACTTATTTCAATCAAAACGCTACAAAAGATTGGCTGGCGTTGTTCATATAAAAACTTACAGCAAGTTGTATTCGATAAACATCTTATTTTTCAACCAATTCAAAAAACAAGGTGGGCCAGAGAACCCAAAAGCAAGACGGCACACAGCACGCCTTTTCTTGAAAATCTTGGGGTGTGGCCAGCTGTGCTCTGCACGAAATCGACGTAAGATCTTTACTTAAACATCGTGCGCACTGATGGTATCAGGGGCCACGATTCACCACAGCATGCTGTGTCAGCTACGCCTACAGTCTTCTAGTCGCTATTTCTGTTAATGTAATTAACTCTATCCCATCTGTCTAGTCGCTATCTATTTCTGCGTTCTCGTTTAGTTTGCTTCGCCGCAGAGGGAGCGAGCACGAAGCGTGGACGGACAGAACGAAATGAAAATTAAACGACAGAGGGAGCTGACCAAAAGAGCATGAAAACGAAGATATATATGAAGGTGACAGATGGCAAATGATCATGAAAAATGAGACATGATAAAAGATGGGTAAAGACTTCTCTGTACAAAAGCTTCTTTGCATAAAAGCTTCTGCAAGTAAAAGCTTCTGTGGGCAAGAACTTCTCTGTGTAAAGGTTTTTGGTGTAAAAGCTCTTGTGTGTAAAATCTTCTGTGTAAAACGCGCTCTGTGTCTAAAAGTTTCTGTTTGCGAAAGTTTCTTTGCGTACCAGCTTCTGTCTGTAAAAGCTCCTCTGTGTTAAGGCTTTGTTTGTGTAAAGCTTCTGTGTGCAAAAGCTTCTCTGTGTAAAAGACTTCTCTGTGTCAAAGCCTCTGAGTGTACAAGCTTCTCTGTGTAAAAGTTCCTCTGTGTAAAAGCTCCTCTGTGAAAAAGCCGCTCTGTGTAAAAGGCTTCTGTGTGTAAAAGCCTCTGTGTGTGCAAGCTTCTCTGTGTCAAGACTTCTTTGTGTAAAGATTTCTCTGTGTAAAAACTACTCTGTGTAAACGCTTCCGTGTAAACTCTTTCCTGTGTAAACGCCTCCGTGTGTAAAGACTTCTCTGTGTAAACCCGTCTGTGTGTAAAAGCTCCTTTGTTTAAAGGTTTTTTTGTGTTAAAAGCTTCTGTGTGTAAAACCTTCTGTGTGTAAAAGTTTCTGTGTGTAAAAGCTTCTGTGTGTAAAGGTTTCTGTGTGTAAAAGCTTCTGTGTATTAAAAAAACCTTATGTAAAAGCTTCTGTGTAAAAAAGCCCCCTGTGTGTACAAGCTTCGCTGCGTAAAAGCTGCTCTGTGTAAAAAATCTGTGCGCCGTAAAGTTGTCTGTTTGTAAAACCTCCTGTGTGTGTGTGAAAGCGTCTGTGTGTACAAGATTCTGTGTGCAAAAGCTCCTCTGTGCAAAGACTTCTCTGTGTAAACGCGTCTGTGCGTAAAGGCTTCTCTGTGTAAAGGCTTCTCTGTGTAAATGCGTCTGTGCGTAAAAGCTCCTCTGTGTAAGACTTCTCGGTGTACAAAGCTTCAGTGTGTGAAAGTTTCTGTGTGTAAAAGCTTTCCTGTGTAAAAGTTTTCTTGTGCAAAAGCTCCTGTGTGAAAAACTTCTCTGTGTAAAGGCTTTTTTGTGTAAAAGCTTCTGTGTGTACAAGCTGCTCTGTGTTAAAGTTTCTGTGCGCCGAAAGAATGTCTATCTGTAACACCTTCTGTGTGTAAATCTCGTTTGTGTAAGGACTTCTCTCGTAAAAGCTCCTCTGTGTCAAGACTTCTTTGTACAAAAGGCTTCTCTCTGTAAAAGCCTTTGTGTGTACAGGCTTCTCTGTCTCAAGACTTCTCTGTGTAAAGACTTCTGTGTGTAAAAGCTACTCTGTGCAAAAAAGCTTCTGTGCGTAAAGGCTTCTGTGTCAAGACTCCTCTGCGTCTGTGTAAACGCGTCCGTGTGTCAAAGTTTCTGTGTAAAGGCTTTTTTTGTGTAAAAGCTTCTCTGTGCATGTCCCATTTTTCAGCCTTTGCAAACCGTTTGACCGGTCTTGGGACCATTTGACCAGTCTTGGGTCCACAATTTTTTCAGGCCAATCGCAATGATGGCATTTGTCCTGAAAAAACCCGTGCCAACAGTTCTGCCGCAAACTATTTTCAAGGTTTCCTATCCGTCCAGCATGCTGTCTCGCTCCCATCCAGCGCACTTTCCCCAAGCTATTTTCCACGGTTTTGTCCCGTCCAGCATGCTGTCCCGCTCCCTCCCCGCGCAGTTTCCCGAAGCTATTTCCACGGCTTTGTCCCGTCCAGCATCCGGTCTCGCTCCCTCCCAGCGAAGTTTCCCCAAGCTATTTCCCCAAGCTATTTCCACGGCTTCATCCCGTCGAGCATCCGGTCTCGCTCCCCCAGCGAAGTTTCCCCAAGCTATTTCCCCAAGCTATTTCCACGGCTTCATCCCGTCGAGCATCCGGTCTCGCTCCCTCCCAGCGAAGTTTCCCCAAGCTATTTCCACGGCTTCATCCCGTCCAGCATCCGGTCTCGCTCCTTCCCAGCGAAGTTTCCCCAAGCTATTTCCACGGCTTCATCCCGTCCAGCATCCGGTCTCGCTCCTTCGCAGCGAAGTTTCCCCAAGCTATTTCCACGGCTTCATCCCGTCCAGCATCCGGTCTCGCTCCTTCCCAGCGCAGTTTCCCCAAGCTATTTCCACGGCTTCATCCCGTCCAGCATCCGGTCTCGCTCCCTCCCAGCGAAGTTTTCCCCAAGCTATTTCCACGGCTTCATCCCGTCCAGCATCCGGTCTCGCTCCCTCCCAGCGAAGTTTCCCCAAGCTATTTCCACGGCTTCATCCCGTCCAGCATCCGGTCTCGCTCCCTCCCAGCGAAGTTTCCCCAAGCTATTTCCACGGCTTCATCCCGTCCAGCATCCTGTCTCGCTCCTTCCCAGCGCAGTTTCCTCAAGCTATTTCCACGGCTTCATCATCCCGTCCAGCATCCGGTCTCGCTCCCTCCCAGAGAAGTTTCCCCAAGCTATTTCCACGGCTTCATCCCGTCGAGCATCCGGTCTCGCTCCCTCCCAGCGAAGTTTCCTTAAGCGATTTCC
>CAMXCT020006812.1:0-225000 GCA_947184155.2 Cladocopium goreaui
AATGAGAAGAGCACCACAGCAAACACAGATTCATATGACGCAACAGATGACCACAAAGGTTGCTCCAGCCTATGATGGGCGAACCAGCTTCTTTGCTTTTGAGGATGCAATTGATGACTGGTGGGACATTACGGAGTTAGAACCAGAGAAACGTGGTCCAGCATTGCGCAACAGACTGGAAGGAGATGCTCAACAATACAAGAGGCTATTGGATAGAGAATTACTAAGGGATCCCTATGAAGGAGTGGCTTATTTCAAAAGATTTCTACGACCTCATTTCATCAAAGGTGCCCAGAACGTGTTCTTATACCGTTTCATGCAGTTCATGAAGTTCAACAGAGGAACAATGGATCTTCAGAAGTGGATGACTAGATTTCAACTCACTGGTAATAGACTATTGAGTCTTGGATGGATTTACTTCCAGAAGTAACAGTGACTAGTCCTGAAGCAATCCTGTTTGTTCAACAACGACGTCAAGAACATGAACGAGATCAACAAGAGAGAGCTGAAGTAGCAGCAGCCTCAGGAACACCCCATGTAGCTGTTCCTTGGTCAGATGAACTGGCACTAGCGGCATTCAGACAATTTCAGGAAGATCGTAGACAAGTACAGCGACAAGCATTCCCACTGGGTGAAAATTGCTAGCATTGATTTTTGTAAGTCTAGCTGACCTGAGTCAAGATCAGAGAAACACACTCACAAGTATCATGACACATCGTGGACGAACCCTCGATCGATACAGCATTCAAGAACTACGTGACCTGTTTTTGGAAATGTTTTGCACTACCAAAACAGCAGTTGACAATCCATTGATGCAACCCTCTGGCATGGCACAGAGAAGATCTTTCCTCGTACTGGATGAAGGTGAATTAGAAGGAACCGACGGCTATTGGGCCGAAGATGAAGAAGACGGCGCAGAAGGATTCCTGGATGCTTTAGAAGATGTTTTCTGGGTTTATGATGACGCCAACTTCACATGGTATCAGAGAAGGTTCCAAGGCAAATACATCAGACGAGGCAAAGGTAAAGGAAAGAGAAAAGGAAAAGGAAAAGGCAGAGGAGGACGAAGATTCTTCAGATCAAGAAAAGGAAAAGGCCGAGGAAAAGGAAGAAGAAAGGCCGCTCTCACATGGTGAGTGAAGAAGGTTATGAAGATGAATGGCAAGATGATGAATGGAATGAAAACTATGACGGCTATTGGGCCGATGATCAAACCTGGAATGAAGGCTATTGGGCCTATGATGATTCATACTACATGGATGAGTATGGATATTTCCAGAGGAAAGGAAAAGGAAAAGGAAAAGGAAAGAAAGGCAAGAAAGGCAAGGATGATGATGGAAAAGGAGGAAAGCCAGGAGATGGAAAAGGCAAGTCGAACTATGTTCAACCTCAGACCACATCAGCTCCTGCCATACAGAATCAACAAACTCAACAAGCTCATTATTCTTCTGCAGCTTCAAGTTCTGGTCATGGTTTCTTTTCATTTGGAACAACTGAACCAGCACGTGTTGATGTTGCAGAGACAGAGCCAGCTCGTGTTGATGTTTTGACATCCACGTATGCAGCACAAGATGAACAACGACGCACTCGTCGTGGAGGACAGAACCAACGTGATGCAAGAGCACATCAAAACAGGAGAGAAATGAAGAGATTCCCTGTTCTGGTTGGAGAAGTTGGTGCACTACGACAAGGTGTACAACAACGTCCAGCTGTAGTGCCCAGGCAAGTTGGTCTTCAAGAAGGTGAGGCTTCATGGAAGCCATTGGCAGAAGGCACATCATTGTTTTCATATGGATGCTCTACAGAGATAGAGGAACCATCACAGCAGAGTGCTTTTTCATTTCATACTGTACAAACTGATCTGGCATGTGAGAATGGACTAGCTTTTCACACAGAGAATTCTGCACCACCAACTGTGTGTATTCTGGATCTTGGATGCACAAGAGCTATGGGCTCTCGACGAGCAGTTGAAGCATTTTGCAGATATGTTGACTCACATCCCAACAGTGGACTCTGGTATGAAATTCAGCCAACAAGTTCAAGATTCTTCTTTGCAAACTCACAACAATCAAAATGTACTGAGAAGCTCGTGATATTCATGTATGATCATGGATGGAACACTCAGTTTACAGAATTCGACATTGTCGAAGAAGGTGATGTCCCATTGTTGATGTCACTTCCACAGATGAGAAACCTTGGATTTCAATTTGAACTTACTCCAGAGAAGGCTTATTTGTCCTGTGCACGTATTGGCATGAGAAAAATGGTTTTGAGGACAGCCATCAGTACTCATCTCATTCTCGACCTACAAGATGTAGCATGGTACATGAGCCAAGTTCATTTCAAGACTCCACAAGTCAAAAGTTTCTATTCACAACACGATCACTTTGAGTACAGTCAGATTGCTGTCAAACAAGATGATCATGAAGGAGAAGCTTTGGTGACTGGTGACTACTGGCAGGTTGATCCACTACGTCGTGAACTCATCAGGCACCACAAGGACAAGAGAATGAACTTACATGAGATGACTCGATCAGAGAAAACTCCAATTCCAAAAGATCAACTTCTTGATGAGAGAGAAACCCACATGGAATTCCAGAAGAGCAAGAAGAAGGTTCTTCACAAGGACAACTGGCGCACTGAGAAGAAGAGGTTTTCTGAACAGAGTGAAGAGTTCTGGAAGGGCAAGACCATCTACAAGATCAAGGAGGACTACGTGATCCCAGATGACATTGTCAGAAGTGACATTGATCGTGCAAAGCCCTTTCGTGGAAACATTGATGATCTTTTTCACCCTGAGTCAGCCTCTTCAGTGCCATCAGGTGTACAGAAGAAGAAGCCAAGCTCCTTAAAGAAGGAGGAAGGCAACCCGATTTCAAATGGACCAGGCTCGAAAAAGATTGAGGTAGGTCCACCTGCAGCCAAAAGACACGTAGGTAAGCAGAAACCTCAAGTTGTCGATGACTCTCAATCAGGTTCATCAAGAAAGAAGGTTGTTGGCTCCTATCCCAAGCTTGATGAAGAAGATGAGCTTGACAAGGTAGCTAGGGAATTAGGTTTGGACAAGATTGATTCAGATGAACCTCAAGTCATTGAACCAAAACATTCTGCACCTGCGCGCAACCGTGGTAAGCAAGATTCAGAAAGTCAAGTTGAGAAACTAGGTAGTGATGCTCTTGAGCCTAGGCGAGTTTCGATTCCACTGCCTGGTAGTGAAGTGCAAGCCATGACACCAGCATACAGAAAGATGCTCAGGAAACTGGAGGATAGTGTGGAACTTTACAAGCTTCACATTAAACACTATCACATGTCTCCTACTCAATTCAGACGAAGGACTTCCATGTTAGGACTTCCTGACTCTGTTTATCAAAAGTATGAGGAGATGTACAACAAGTGTCGTGTGTGTAGTACTTCCATTGCACCACCGCCGCGAGCCAGAATTTCAGGCATACGATCCACCAACTTTGGAGATGTTATCTTTGTTGATCATGCTGAAATTCAGTTGAGGAAGAACAAGTACATGGTGTTGCTTGTTCTTGATGGTGCAACCAACTTACTTTGGGCTACGGCACAAAACTCACTGAACAACAAGGAGACCATTCAGGCTCTAAGGTTGTGGAGTGATGAACACAATTGTATGCCTAAAGCCATCGTTGGTGATGAAGCTTTCTTTCAAGAAGACTTTCTGACTTATTACCGAACTCATGGTATCAAGGAATGTCCCTGTGGTTCAAGAACCCCATGGCCTAACAGAGCTGAATCAGCTGTCAGACTTTTCAAACGACAATGGCAAATCATGTCCAAGAACCTTGAAGATGATAGGTTCAAAGGAATCACCATCAGAGAAGCTGTGAAGCGTACTGTTTGGGCCAGAAACACTCAACTCACTGTTAGTGGTTATTCTCCTTTGGAAATTGCCACTGGTAGAAGACCACCAGATCTTCTGGATATTGAGACTTCTGATCCTGCTCAACTTAGTGTTGACCCTTTACCTGAAGACAGAACACAACTCGAGTTGCAAAGGTTAGCACTGAGGGCACATCAGGAAGCCAGACAAGCTGCTGACCTCAGACATGACATGGCCAAACGAACAATGCCATCAGATGGACCTTACAAACCAGGTGACAAGGTTTTCGTTTGGAGTTCCCCTGTCAATGCTAATGCTATTGCTTCAAAGGCATGGAAGAAGGAAAGATGGATCAGAGGTACTGTTATCTCTCAAGAAGGTGCTATGGTCAATGTTCATGTTGATAACGCAGTCATGCGTGTTAATCAATCGAAGGTGAGACGTGACCATGATGAATGGCATGATGTTGCTGTTCCTGGACTTGACACATCAGAACCTGTTCCACTTGCAGTTGAAGATGAAGATGACTATGAGCCAGATATCGCTGAATATGCTGAAGCCTACTTAGGTGAACAAGCTCACTGGTTTAGTCAAACTGGCAAGTGTGATGTTGTGGAACTTTTCAGTAGCAACACTGGTCTTAGTTGGCACATGGCACGATTGAACATGAAGGTTGGTGAACCCATTGACCACAAGCATGGTTGGAGTTTCAACAGTAAAAAGAAACAAAACCAAGTTTGGAAACAACTTGAGAAGCTTGATCCTGAATACGTGTTGATCACAAATCCTTCACCAAATTCCTGGAAATACTCGGTATTCAAGTTTTGCCTTGATGTGATGAAATGGCAAGCTGACCGAGGAAAAGGTTTCTTGGTGATTGCACCACCTGATTCAGGATTTGCTCAGTTTTTGGCTTGGAAGAAATTTCAGAAGGACAGAATCAAGTATCACATTGGTTGTTTCAACCTTGACATGACAAATTACTGTCGTTGTGATCCTTCAATCAAGAACTTGCGTGTGTATTACAATCATGATGAAGACTTTGACATGTTGGAACCACAGCATGCCTTCAATAGAGAAGGGAAGCTTTGGAATGATCCACAATGGAAGGTCTTACCATCTTACTTGTGTTCATTCATTGCGCAGTTCACACAACTTGTACCTTTGCAGAACATGAGACAATGTTTCTTGTTTGAAGATCTGTTGGAACATTTTGATGATGGAGCATTGTGTGGCACGTCAATGTTTTTGGACCGTGAACCTGAGTGCTCGTGTTTGTTGCAAGACTTGCATCATGTTGAGACCTCTATTCCAGTGCCGTTGAAGCACATCCTTCCACAGAGGTTTACCACTCAGTTACTTGTTCAAACATTGAGGAAGATTGATCAGTTGCCAAGGAGTACAGAGGCCAGTGTCAGAGAATCAACTGACCCCAGAATCATTGAACTGATTCCTGGACTTCAAGATGTCAGAAAGAAGACATTGCCTCAAATGTACTTTGAAGATTGCAGTGTGTTCAGAGGAACTTATGGAAGAGTGAATCCTTTGTTTCAACATCCTGAAGATGCTGTCTTACTCATTTGGAAACCTGGTGACTATGATCATGTTTACTTCATGTTTGTGTCACAGTTGTATCCACATCATGAACAGTTCAAAATCCATGAATGGAGTATGATCGTCTTTTCACGAGAAACGACTGGTGCTATCAAAAGGAGAGTTGAAGATCCTCCTAGTTCAAGTAGCACACCACCAAATGGTGACGATCCCATTCATCCAGATCAGCATGGTGATGTTCCACCAAATGATGATGAGATGTTGAGTGGTGATGAACCAGATGATCCTCTGGATGATGATAATCAACCTGATTACAATACTGGACCTGATCCAGGTGATGATGATGATCAAGAGTACATCATTCCAGATGATTATGGGCCACCACCTGATGATGATTTGGATATGCCAGGAATACAGGACTCGGGGGAAACACATCAACCAAGTTCACCATCAACTCCGTTTTCCAATCCTGACATTCCAATCGAAGAGATTGCTGATCCTGGACAAGATGACGATTCTCCACCAGGACCTGATCCGACGTCAGAGCCTATCAGAGTTCAAAGGAAACAGAGACAGATCTCAACTGATTCTACTGATGCTTTACCAAAGGCAAAGGCAAAGGTGATTATCAAGAGGCCAAGGGTTCAATTACCAGGTCATGTTCAGCCAATTTCAGTTCCTACTCAGAAACCTCATGAAGATGAAGATGAAGGACCTTCACATGATCCTACTGCCTCAAGTTCACATGATAATACAATTCCATTGCCTACTACTACACCAACATCGTTTACGCCAGGTGACTTTGCGCAGCCAGCGCAACAGCAGTCTTCACAAGGAACACCAGAATTGGTATCATCACAACATGATGATGATGAAACAGAACCATATGAAACAGACGACACTCCTGTTTTGACGGAGGATGACATTGCCCAGCTTCAGGAAGAAGATGTGGACACTGAACCTTACACATCAGACCACTCTCATTTTGTCGATGTTGATGGTACTGTTTTCGTTCCTTTAGGACCAAAGATCCAAGCTGCACCTGAGTTTGGTTCATACGATGTTACTGGATTCAAACAGTTTGAACAGTATCTTGCCAAGAATGGAAAGAAGCAGCCAAAGGCAGAATCAGTTATCACTCAAGAAGTCTTGAGAAAGTATGCTAAGGAGATCAAACAAGCCAAGCTTGAAGAATTCAGAAGTTTTCTGGACTTCACTGCCATGACTTTCAGAGACAAGAGACGTCATAAGATTGATAACTATGTCACTGGCAGATGGGTGCTTACAATCAAGGTTGATAAGGATGGACAGTTCAAGAAGTTCAAGGCTAGATGGGTATGTAGAGGCTTTCAAGATGCTCAAAAGTATGACTTACAGACTGACAGTCCTACTGCTACCAGGTATGGTTTTCGTGTGGCATCTCAGCATGCAGCCTCAATGTACTGGGATTTACTCCATTTAGACTTGACAGGGGGAAACATACGACTTAGACCGCCGCGTTATCCATGTTCAGTTGCCTACTGACATTGGTTTGCCTCCTTACTTGGTTGGTTTGTGCACTCGTTCCGTCTATGGACTTGCGGACGCACCACGTAGATGGTGGAACCGCCTTGACAAATTTCTGATTTCGCTTGGTATTCAACCAACAAGAGCTGACAGGTGTACATATGTATGCTATGATGGTGCTTTTAAGGAGCCAAAACAGGTTAGCTTTGCTGACTCTGAGGCAACAGAACCAGCACCTGTGACATACTACGTAAGCTCACAAGACAGTGAGGAAACGCGTGATGAATCCTCCGACATTGCTGAGGAAGTTCATAAGTCTCTTTTGGTTGAAGAAAGATTGTTTTCAGCTTGCTATCAACAAACCCAAACGTGGAAACAGAGGAAAGAGTTCAAGGAGAAGAAGGTTGAAGATTGTGCTTGGACTCCTGTTGTTGATGAAACTTTGTTGAAGTTTTTGGAATCTGTTGAACACAAGTCTGGTTGGTATCCTTTTGAAAATGGTCATGCTCAAGTTGCCTATCGTGCAAAAGCTTTGAGAACTCCTGATTCACATTATGATCGAAAGAAGTTTCACTTGAGAACTTCTATTGTGAAGAGGAAAGGAGTTTGGTGGTTGCTTGAGATGAATCATGACATGAACAAGGACAATGTTTCCATAAGTTTGGAAGAAGAAGCTGAAGTACTTGTTTCAGTCTTCTTACCTTCAGAGCGTACTTATCTTGCCACGACACCACAGTTGACACCAGAGATTGTTGAACAACTCTTGGAACACTTCATGGACCCTGTGAATGGCAGTAATGCCAAGGGAAGAAAACCTATTGGCATGTGTTGTTTGCATGTTGACGACTTGTTCATTACTGGAACTCCAGAGTTTCTGGAGAAGTTCAAGAAAGTTGTCAAGTCACAATTCAAGATTGGTCATGAAGATGTGAATGATTTGATGTTCACTGGTCAACGTGTGAAATGGATCATTGATGAAAAGACCAAGAAGAAATCACACATCACTGTTGAACAATCATTTTGTGTCAGTGAACTTACTGAGGTTGTCATACCAAAAGGTTTGAAGGATGAAGACAAATGTGACAAGGATCTCCACACTGCCTATAGATCACTCTTAGGTAGTATCAACTGGTTACAATCAAGAACTCAATTTCAGTCATGTTATCAGTTTTCACGTTGTGCTTCTGCCGCTGCTTCCCCCACCATAGGTGATTGCAAAACGCTGAACAAACTTTGCAGGCAAATTGTAGGTGACCCGATGGAACTTATGTTCTGGCCACTGCAAGGTGATCCTAGATTAGTTGCAATGCCAGATGCAGCGTTTAGGAACAACAGCGACAAATCCTCACAGCGCGCAATGGTTATTTTCATGGCTGAACCGAGAAAGGAAAAGAGCAAAAACACCAGAGGTTCTCTTATTTTCTTTGAATCAACCAAAATCAAACGTACCACGTTGAGCACAACTGTTGCAGAGTTGTATGCACTCATGAAGTGTTATGGTACATGTCAAATGTTGAGAGGACTGATCAAGGACATCACTGGACTTTCAAGTGAGATTCATATGAGGACTGATGCAAACAATCTTGTGACTACTGCCAGCACTACTCATGTTCCTGAACAACAAGAGACCATTCATATGATTCAGATGCTTAGGAAAGAAGCATGTTCAGGTTCCATTGCTGACTTGTCACATATCAGAACTCAATGGTGTTTAGCCGATTGTTTGACCAAGAAGTCTGCCAATCCTCAGAATCTTATTGATGCTGTTCGACAAGGTGTTCTTAAGGAAGTTGATGCTCATCCACCATTCAGATCATTACTGGAACACAAGGCTTACCTCAGGTCATGGTTGCCAACAGTTTGCAGTCATGTTGATTTCAGACATGATGTATTTCTGTTAGGTGACACCTTGAGGGATTCTTGACTATTTTTTGAATTTGTGCCTGCGGCTCAAAAGGCAGAGTCTCGAGGATCGCACTGTTTCTTCAACATGTCGAGCTCTAGCCGGTGGAACAGGGCCTCAGCCGCAGCATCTAGTGATCAGGCACAATCGAACACTCGAGGTCAAGAACATCAAAGCTATGATTTTAGTCGAAGACATTCAGCTGATGGATATGCTCTGAGAAGATCAGAGGAAATCCCAGCTGACCAATTTCGAACACCATCGACATTACCCAATGAGGATCATTTATCATTTTGCTATGATTACAGGCGCCAAACAGATTGGTTTCAGGCTCACGAGCAAGTGAGGAAGAAGAGAGAGCGCAATTTACATACATTGATGGGTCCACACAACATGAGACCAACTGACAGACATGAAATGTTCATGGACGCAATAGCTTGGATTTTGCACTGGGGAACTAGTCATGGAGAATTTGATGAATCTTTGAAATGGACTTCAAGTTTTCTGAAGTATCTCTGTGGCTTTACAACTCAGGCAGAAGAAAACTGGTTTGATGAACGATGCAATGATTTCCACGTGGACATGACTAGCTCATCAAGGAGAAGTTATTATCTGTCATGTAGCAAGAGGCTATCCAATGTGTTGAGACATTGCAGAGACAAAACGTTATTCACTGCCAGTGGAGCTATGAACATTTCCTTACTGTTTGATCAGATGCAAGGAGACAATCCAAAGGAATATCACATGTCTGGAGCAGATTTTGCTGCTATGTTACTGTGTAATCCAAAACAACGTTTCTTTGTTGAGATCTCCATGAGATGGCAGTGGTACCCATATAGCTCAATGGCAGAGTATCCATTCGACGTTCGTCTTGGTGCTTTTCAAGGACATAGCAACCAAGTTGTCGATCCCACTGTGGCACACCACCAACTGACATATGATGAGGCTATGAGTTTGGCTGGATTTTTCATGTCACTGATTACATGAATTTAGATTCCATTCAACAATCAGGCCTGAAGACCTTTGTGAAAGGAAGTGGAAAAGGCAGAAGGGATGCAGTTCACTTCATGTACCACAATGACAATGGTCAGGGCTACATAAGGATGGCAGAGGGCACGAAGCCTCCAAGAAACTACAGGCGACCAGTGTACCTCGTGTTGGATCCAAGTTTTATTGTGGACAACCAACTCTATCTGACAAAGAATGGTGTCATTTTATTTCATGGTGACATTCCTTTCCAGTACCTCCACGTCAAGGAACAACTCCCTACCATTGCATGCAACGTTGTTCATCAAGGACGTGGTCACTCTCTACCTCCATCGGTTACAGGTGGTTCATGGCACACCAACACAACATGGAACCATGTCATGAAGGAGAAAGGTCCAACATTTATTCCTGGACAAGACATTCCTGAGGAAGTCAGAATCACAGCATGGGAGTTCATGGGTCAACAGGTTCCACAAAACTATGGAAGATTGGTTTTTGGTACACCACTATGCAACGAGAATGACTTTGACCCGGTTGTGGAATCAATCTATGGTGCTGCAGCAGAAGGCTCTCGAGAAAGAGAGGTATCTGCGCAGGCTGATGAAACCATGGAAAATCCATATGAACAACCATCAAGAAGAGGACGCTCTCAAGAAAGAGAGGAACCTCAAGATGTATGGGAGCAACAACGCTCCTCATCAGGAAGTCCAGAATCACCACAGCATGATGATCCTCAACAAGATGCTCAAGACAATCAACAAGAGGAGCCATCAGTGGACGTCCATGACGACCCAATGGGTGAAGAGGCTGTCAATCTCTGGGAAGCAGAAGATCCACCAGATGATATCGAAGACCCTGTTGTAGAACAGGCTACCAAAAGTTCAATTTCTGCATCGAATCCCTGGGTCCTGTATGAGGCAGGAATTGTCTGTGCAAGAGAAGAGAGCGGTGAACTCATCAAGAACTCCTCAGGAGAAAAAGTGATAGTTCTGCGTGAATGGAACCTACTACTCTCTTCACAAAAGATAGCACTTCGTAGACAATCGATCACTCGCTCAGATTGGGAGAAATTACCATGGACAGGACATCTATGCTTACTCTTCACAAGAGCTTGGGAGATTGGACGCATGTTGGCACACTTCCATCGAGAAAGAGACATTGACGCCATGGAAGGTTACATGAACTCTTGTCGACAATATTGGACAGACTGGATGCGAGGTCAAGTTGCCCCAACAGGTTGGGAAGACAGACACAGTATCAACAGAGACGAATGGAGAGAGAAGTTCTTGCTATACGAAAGAGACTTAGCAATACAGAAGGACATGGAGTATCTCTCAGAAGCAGTCTTTGTCTTTTACACCAAGCATCTTGATAAGTTCATTAGAGAGAACAACAAACTCTGGGGAGATTTCTGCAAGAGAAAGAAAGACCGTGATGGTAACATTTTGGACGCACTGGAGTTGAACACACATGGGTATGACATGACTATCCAAGGAATTACAGTTCCCATGAACAAGAAAACAGTCATCCCTGAACCTGAACGGCATTTCTCGTTTTCCACAAAGATGATGATCATGGCAATCGATCTGTATGAAGATGAAGCACCTGCTAGCTTCAGCCATTTCACAGTTTTTGCTTTGAACAAGCTTCGACAATTTGTGGATAGCAGAAAGGAATTGACAGCTCAATCCTACAGATTCTTTGTTGAACATGCCTACAATCAATTCTTTCAGCATGAAGCATTCCATCAATCTGCAAGAGCAAGGACAAAGGTCAGGGAATGCGGTTCAGGTGACTTCCACACATCTACAAAGCTCGATGGCTACATCTGGGTAGCTGGAAAGGACAAGATTGCTCACATCCCAGAATCAGAGCAACAGAATGTGGACATGGAAGATCACGATGATGATGATGCTGAAGATGATTTGGAGTTTTTGCCAAGACTACAAGTTTTTGTCAGGAAAGAGGAGGAAAAGGCATCAGGCTCTCAGGAAAGAGAGGAAGAAGGTGTATGCTCTCAAGAAAGAGAGGAAACACAACCACAACAAGAAGATGAGGTATTACCAGATGCAAATCCTCGAAGAAATATGGAAGATCGACAGGGACTGTTTTTAGTCAGGCAACTCAAACCAGAGCACAGGAGGATCCTACAGGATATTACACTTGCAGGCCAATCAATCCTCACAGAAGATGATCTTGAAGGAGGTCAGCCCCTTGAACGTGGTGACATAAGCTTCTTCTCATTATGGTTGATGATGTCGGCATTATCAGATGCTTCCTTTTCAACATTTATGGAGCAGTATGCACCTATGATGGGTTATGAGATCTCTTACGACAAGTATCATGAGTTCAAACTGGATATTGACCAAGTTCTCAGGGAGAATGAACACCTTGGCGCAGAAAATTTCTTTGGAGCAGAGGATCCTGATTTGGTGGACGATGATCCAGACACTCCTCTTCCAGATCTTCAAAGACCAGGCGCAGGTGATCCTGAGTACAAACATACTATTGAAAGTTTGAACATTGAGGACAAGCATATCGTTTTGGAAACTGATGATGACAAATTGGTTGAGTGTACATTGAAATGGATCAGTATGTGCAATCAGAATGTTCAACAAAAGATCAAGGACAGTTTTGTCAAACCAGAAGAACGACAAGAGAAAGAAGAGGATGAAGAAGAGGAGATTGCTGTCGAAGAAAAAGAAGAAGAAAAAGACACACAGGAGCCACATGTCCCAGCTGAAGGCTCTTCAGAGAAAGAGGAATCAGCTCCACCTGAACGCTCCTCAGAAAAGGAGGAATCAGGGGAGAAGAAAACAGACATTCAAGATGATGAGACAGCTCCTGAAGTGAAACCTGCAATTCGACTTTACTATGGTCAAGATATCACTGGAAACGAAGATGATTCAGTTTTTCGAAAATTGAAGGATTGTTTTTCAGATGATTACCATGGTGAATGGGCAGGATTTTACAACAAAGGTTATCCAGCGTCTTCGAAGCATCGACACATGTTTTGGCATGTCAAGTACAGAAAGACCATGTCTCCACATCAAGATTATTGGTACCATCTTACAGATGACCAGTTGATGGTTGAGTACATTGCCAGACACAAGGATCAAGATCCACAACTAGAATTACAAGAACTCAATCAGCGCATTGAATATGGTTGTAGTGATCCTAGGATGCATCCTCTTCATCAAGACAAAGCAGAAAGATCCTCAAAAGAAGCAGAAAAGAGGATTGATGACGATTTTGGAAATCTCACAAGGGTACTCCAAGATTACGTTGAGGACCACAAGGTCTTGCCTTACTGTATGATCTTGCATAGCTTGGCTTACAGGTATTTAGGTGGAGGCCAATCAGACCCAACGTACAAGGATGCTGAATTTCCATACAGATCCTCTCCACAGATAACAGCAATGTTTTGGAATTTGGGAAACTGGTGCAGAAACAGATTTGAAAAATGCCCGGTTCCAGAAAGATTTCAACAATTCATACCACACATTGACTACACCATCGATGAGGATCATGAAAAATTTGATGAAAACAAATCACAGTTCAACAATTACTTCATCAATGTCATCAAGAACTTTGGAGGACATCTTTTCATGAATTGCGAGGCTGGTTCATTGTATCCTCACAGAGAAAGACTCAACGAGGTTGACTTTAAAACTTGCTTCAATGACTATCATGACTTGATGGTGGCAGCTCGCCTTGGAAAGGATGGCTATATCAAGCAAATTGCTGGATATCACACAGATGACAACGACACACGAGTTCGACAAGTCTCATGGGCAATCTTTGAAGTATCTTGGGGAAAGACAAAGGATCGAGATACAGATGAGATTGTTGACTTGACAAGAGCTAGGATGAGAATGACACGTGTGTGCGTTTATCACGTCGGACAGAAGTATGCATCAGACTCTGCTGGGATTGTTGGTGAGTGCTTAGCTGTTATGGCTTTTGAGTGTGCCAGATATCAAGTTGACTTCATCGCAGGTGATGGAAACAAGGCATGCTATTACAGCACACCAAAATCTCCAGGTGTCCCTACATACCAACACAGCCTTATCCAATTCTGGATCAACAGAATGGTAGGTGTTGCAACACAAGCCATGCGCAAGTATTTTGATTCATCTTGCCCTCCAATCAGGGTCAAGCATTTCATTTCTTGCAGTTATCGTGACTTGGATTTTCTTGCAACGCACTTGGATGGCATTACAACAGCAACATACACCGACGAGCTCATGAACAAGACAAATGGTAAAGGTGATTGTTGTATGTTAACAGTTGTTGAGTGGGGTCATTCACGTTTGATGTGTGAGGAACACCCAGAAGACTTTGAGGATGAAGATCACATGAACTATGTGGGTGAATTTTACTTCAAGGTAAATGAAACTTGCTTACATGGTGATCACAACATCTTCATGGTTGCCCCAAATGATCGCGATGCTCATAATCCAATTCTTATTCATCTTGATCCTTCTGATATGTCATGGAATGAACGACATCATTACAAACAGGCCTACAAGAAGAAGCAGTATGCTGATTCAAGAAAGGAAAGACAGAAGGAGAAAAAGAGAAAGGCATATGAAGATCAAGCATCGACGTATCAGGGCAACACAGAGTGGGGTGGATCCTCATCTTCTTCGTCCAGACCATGGAGATCAAGCTTTTGGCTATGAGTGAGTGTATACTTCTTTAATTGAAGATAACACAGCATGAGAGGCCGTGTACAGTTTTTCTGTGCGTTCAACTTATTTCACACAGATGGCATATACTCTTTTAGATAGAGATAATGCCACAAGTGTCTGAACTTCAATTTAATGTAAAATAGAGACTCTTGTAAATAGAGATACTATATACATTTATCTCCATGAACCATCCGGCGAGCAGACCACTCCGAATGGAGCGAACTCCAAAAATTACCAACTTCGATTTCAGTCCATTGTTTGCTTGAATGAGCAACTTTGGAGATCCGCTATTTCCGTTTATTTCGTGATTTGGTCAATTGTTTTTCGTATGACCTGAATTTCTGAATCTTGCGAACCCGAACTTTTCAATTCGAACTTTCACCGGTAGAGCAAGGCATTTTGCCTATGGAGAGACCGTGCGCGAAGCACCATTGGTCGCTACTGGAAAAATTAGCGAATCCGCTGTTCTTTTTCGACATGTCCTTAGGACATTCGCTGCTTTCACGTGTTTTTCAATTCGAAGCCACTGCGTAACTCCGGTTTCTTTTGCTATTTGCCATTGTGTAGAGAAGTCAGGAAGATACTCTTAATACCAATTGGGTACGGCAAGGCGTAGTGCTCTACTCATTGCTTTTGAATTTGTGCCTGTGTTTTTGTTTCGACCTAATACCTACATAGGTACATGCATGAGTATTGAGCACATTTATATGCGCCCTTCAAGGCTCAAGAGGGATATAGAGTAACCCTGTAGACAAGCACGGACCGGCAACAGGCTGAGTAAAACAAGTGCTGTCATTGGGGAAGACGCCTTAGCTGATCTTGAAGTAGACGCTAGGGCCCCTCTTCAGCCCTCCCCCCCAATCCCCCCCTCCCGCTTTTTTTAATTATTTAAATTCAAACTTGCACACTTTTCAATACACTTGTTTGATTCGACTATATTAATATTTTGTTAAAAATTATATATATATCTAGACATATATATATATATAGACACACGTATACATATATATATATGTATATGTATATGTATATATTTGCATTTATATATACACTTATATTTATATATATTCATGTACTTATAAAAATGTATATATATATATACATACATATTAATATGTATATACATATCAATGTATATATATTTATTTAATTATATAACTATAAGTATATATATATATATTATAAATACACATACATATTTATTTATAGATATACAGACGTATACATATATATATATGACATATTTGTGGTTGTTTTTATACACAACTTTGATCCCAACATAAACAACAAATAATCATGTAATTATACCTAATTACATGTTGTATCCCTAAACCCTAAACCACACCCTGCATATACATACATACATGCATGCATGCATGCATACCTACCTACCTACCTACCTACCTACCTACCTACCTACCTACCTACGTACATACATACATACATACATACATACATACATACATACATACATACATACATACATACATACACACATACATACATACATATATATATATATAGATTGATTGATTGAAGAAAACCAAAGAAACCTTGCAGAAAACGATGGAAAATTGAAGAAAACCATGGAACAATTGAAGAACACTATGGAAAAATTGAAGAAAACCATGGAAAACTTGCAGAAAACCATTGGAAAACCATGGAAAATTGAAGAAAACCCGGGAAAAATTGAAGAAACCAATGGAAAAATTGAAGAACACCATGGAAAACTTGCAGAAAACAATGGAAAATTGAAGAAAACCATGGAAAATTGAAGAAAACCATGGAACAATTGAAGAAAACTATGGAAACATTGAAGAAAACCATGGAAAAATTGAAGAAAACCATGGAAAAAATGAAGAGGCACGAACCCCAAAAAAAATTCCAAAACTGTAAAAAAAAAATACCAAAAACAATTCTGCACCCATTTACTTGTATGGGCGTAACTATCAGGGTCAAACAGTTAGTTACGGTTAGTTGGGGGATGGTTCCGGTAATTTGTTGCAGTTTGCCATTGAAAATTGCCATAGAAATAGTTGATTTACCCCAGCTAAAAAATGGTGATGCCCAGGTTGCTGGCGATTTCGTGTTTGTCAAAAGCGCAGCGCCCCGGCGAGGCGAGCCCTGTGGAGGCATCATCTTATCACTTGGAGGGGACCCCCATTGCAAACATTGGTATAAACTAAATCCGGAGTTGACATGATCCAACAATAGTCCCAGATTTTTGGGTGGATTTGTCTAATTTGCAGGTTTTCCCAGATGAATCCATTTTTGACGTAGCCCCAAAGAAAGATTTGAAAAGTAAACAGCAAATTATAATTTGGGATCGGCATGTACGAAACTCTGCATTGAAAAATTTTCGGGATTTTAAGAGACATGCTTACCCTCTGGTAATTTAACGTAGCTATTGGAAATGGCCATAGAAAGTTCGTTGATTTACATATTCAAAAGTGATGATTTTCCTTAGCTATGCTAGTTTACCAGAGGGTAACACGAATAGGAACCTACGCATTTTCCACAAATCCGATTGGGCTTCATCCTGGTGGTGAGTTCCTGGACTTTCCCGCCACTGAATTGACATAGAGATTGAACCCCCATGACTGAATGAGACACAACTATGGATTTCCATCTTGTTTTGTTGATCCACCGGAGGGTATGGGAATTTCCATTGTATCGGGAATTTCCATTGTATCCCACTAAAAAGTTGGTGGTATACCCCAGTCCTTGTCATTGGACCACCAAAAAATGGTCCTCACATACCAGTTGATTGTCATTGTTTAGTCAGGTCTTAGCCTCCGGTATTTTAACATAGCCTTGAAGATCCAGCCCGTCGAGTTCGATGATTTAACTATTAAACATGGTGATTTTCCAGTTCGCAAGGTGTTAAAATACCAGGGGGTACTCTCCGGTAATCAACCGGGGGCAATATGTGGTTTGCTGGAAAACCCAGTATGCCTAGATGATTTCTCCCAGCTATAAACCTCAAGTCGGTTCGGGGATTTCCAGTATTCTTCCTAGTTAAACCATGTTTGAATCATCATTTTTCCTAGTTAAATCCACCATTTGTGATGGTAAAAGTTGGTATATAAATCTCCATATCAATCAGGGCCGACCCCTCAAAGGCCCTGGCGCTTCTTCGGAACTTGATCGACCAAGGTGCGGGTTTTTATTGGTGGATTTGCCTAGGTCAATTATTGTCAACTGGGGTTCAGAATGGATATCCTGATGAATCTATAGTTGGGGTTATAAGATGTTATAAGCCAACAAACAGAACTGGGGCGTGCTCGAAAGCCAATGAACATGAGGGTCAGTTGGGATATTCATCTTCAGCACTCCATGGGACTATAAGCAAGGACATTGCGGGATGAAACTAGAACAGAGCGACTCAGAATCATCAAATTTTAGCATGTCATCATTTTTTAGCCCATTAGTGTGAGGATCCGAGGGAGGATGCAACCAACATCAACCAACAAAAGTGGGTCATCAGATTTTTCTTTAGGTCAAAGCTGAACGCCTCGATCATGAGCTGGCCTTCAATATCAGCTTGGCCCATCTATGAGGTTGAGCTGTCAAACATGGTAGGGTTTGTTGGCCATGTGTGCCATGGGTGCCATGGTCAAAACACGTTTTTTTTTTTCCCGGCTGACTTGCCGCCCCAGAAGGGTTGTCACTTTGTGTTCTTTCTGTTCAACAGGATGTTGTGCAAGGTATGCTTCGGTCTTGTCTGTAGCTTAAAAAATATCTCTGTTGATTCCAACCAGATACTGTCGCTTAACATGTGCGATCATCTGTTGTTTGACCATGGCACATGTGAAATTGCGGGAAAAATTTGTCACTTTCCTGACATTCTGTGATCCACTGCACGCGAGGTGCTCACCACTTGTGGCTGGAGGGTGCAGCCGTCGACTTGTGGGGAGGCCCTGCCTCCACGACCTTGGAAGTTTCAGAATTCATAGCCTTCTGGTCCATGAAAACATAGCGGCAGCTATGGTGATGTCCCATTTTAAAAATTAATTGCCTGCTCAAAAGGATAATTTTGCATAGCTATGTTAAATGCCAGAGTGCAAAATCATAAGACATACTTAGAAAATAACAGTATGGTTCAGTTTCTGTTGATGCAAATTTCATGATATTATTTCATAAATATGGAAGAAACTGATCTGGGGATACATTGGGTTGATTTCCCCAACTCATTGTCATTTGTGGAAATGAAGGTGCATGAGATCGTTGCAAGATGCATAAATTTCTGACACCATCTCGGATACCGGCAAAAAATGTTACTTTTGAACACTGGCAAAATCCAGAAAAAACAATGCTTTCAGTTATATTTTCCTGGATAAATGTCAATGCCGAGGGTATTCATCAAAACCCTTCACTGCCTTCATTCATATTGGAAAAGAACACACTATACCGCTTTCATGGTGAATTCCTTGTTTGCCGCTGTCGTTTCAATCATCTTCTGGACCATTACCAAATGCTACGGGGTGAGTTCTTGAAGGACCACTAATTTGGTCCTGTGTAGTATTAGGCGGGTAAAATTTGGGAATTCCGAAACCACCATCCACTCCTGATCATGCAAAAACATATCCTGCAGAAGATACAATGCTTTTGGGAAAAAACATCACCCAGCGGTTATATGTTTCAACATACCATGTTGTATCATGTTGTATCTACTTCGGGACGATTACAACTGCACAACTAGAAACCAAGGACAGCTGAGGCAACGATGTAGACTCAGGTAGACAAGTCAACATTAACGAGGTGAGCGACAAGGTGAGGAACCAAGCTTTACGGTACCAGCAAGGCGATGAATATGGACAGCCCATCCAAGCCACTTGCACAGGGATGTGTCGACACACATGCAGATGTAAAACAAACAAATTTCAGGCACATGATTTTTTGTTTGATTCCGTCTCCTTTCTTCTCACGGAGAAGGAGCAACAACATTCGTTTCAAGGCACTTGCGAGGCTCTTTTCTTGTTGAAAAAACATTTCCATGCCAGCAATTTTTTCCTCGTTTTTTGTTTTTGGGAGGCTCAACGGAAATGGCTATAAAACCGACAGGTGTCCTCTATTTAACTCTATTTCTGACGAAATGAACCCGCCCAAGCGGCGCAAACAAGATTGAAAGGGAAAAAAGGCATTTGCCTGCGCGGGAAGTGCTGGCTGAAAGGTCCCTCAAGTGTTTGTCCACTACTTCAAGCATCATCTGTTTTCACCAGAAAACACTTTCCTAGGCCCCGACTTTTTTTTTTCCCGTTTTGGGGTCCCTTCATGAGCTATGCATACTTAGGTGCAACTATATAACGAGGCGAGGCCACTATTTCCCAACGCTATGTAACGAGGCGAGGTGTTAAACCCCAAGTTCACATGTAAGTCACGAGGCAGACGTGGCAAGAAATAAAGTAATCCCAAATTAATCCAAATGATATTTATCATTATTTTATCAATATATCATATATCCATTATACCCCCTCCTCCAGACGCGGTATGCCTCTATGGGGGCGAATCCTTATTTTGCACAACAAAGCGACCGTTTTTACTGACAAACTGCAATTTTATTTTTGAGGAAAACTCCAACTTTTTCTGCAACCAAACGTTTTGTGGTTTATTTCCACGTCTTTGTCTTTATAAACTTTAAATCAATGACTTTCTAAGGATCACGCCATCTTAGCAACAGCATTTACTTTGTAATCCACACAAAAGACAAAACCACCAGGTTTGTTTGCAAAATATGGCGCGATCTCCCACTTTTTGCTGGTTTAACGCGCGACTTTCCCGGAACACAATCCCAACAAACTGTGGGCCCCGCCGAGGCATGGCCTTTCAACGGAAGTGGGAGTCGTGCTGGCGATGCTGGCACTGATGGAGCAGGCTTCCCTGTTCAAATGGTTGGGGGATGTACACGATATGTAGCCCATTTTCAGACCAGTTTTTTCGGTGGATTATCCACTGGCTCCACTGGCTTATCCAAGAAAGAACTCATCGGATTTTGAGGATTTCTTCACCGGAGCTAAGAATTGAGTTTACCACATGATGGATACAACGAAAACCATGACTGAGGATGCGATTTTGGCATGTAAAAAAGGCACCTTTAAAAAAATGGAATATCATGTGGACATCATGGGATATATCAACAACTGGTATGTGAAATCACATATTTACTGGTTGTAATATCCAAGTGGTAGTAAGTAGTACTATTACTACCAATAGTAGTTGATGATTGGATATAGCCTATATTGTCACTGTACCACTTACCTGGTAATTCAAAATAGCTATGGTATAGATGGCCTGTGGAGTGTTCCATGTGGTGATTTTGCATAGGAATGTTACTATTATTTCAACTCCAAGACGGTACAGATAGGACATTTCGACCTAAGTATTGACCAGACGTGACCAAAAAGGGTGATCTTTCCAAGAGAAATTGGGGGTTTTCTAACACAACTTGGGGTTCAACCAACAAAGATGTAAACATGATTGTTTTACGCAGAAGCATGGGCGTTTCACCAGTAAACACATTTTTTTCAATGAAAATGATGGTTGAACCAAGAAAGATAGGGATTTAATGTGGAAATCAGAGGAATATCCTCTGCCCATGGAGGGTTTCCAGGCTCGATTACTGGAGGGTACACAAAAAATAGTGGAATTTCAAGACTTAGAGAGTTGTTCTCAGGGAACTTCACCTAGCTATGGAACATCTCCCATTTCTAAATGATTTACCGTAATCAAACATGGTGATTTTCCATGTAGCTATGTGAAATTTTCCCGGAGGGTATAGCGATAGCGCATTCCACCAATTTTCTCTAGCGAAATCCACCATTTTTCGTGGTTCTCCGCCATCGAGGCCTCAGGTGGAGAGCCGGGCGATTTGGTTCTCGTCACAGGGAAGAGGTCAGGATGTGGCTCGTTGGTTCTGATGTACCCTCTATGGTAATGATTATGATACCCAGTATGTAGATTACTTAGATTAAACCCAAACTCAAACATTCGATATTAATCATCACTTCATATGGAGGTTTCCTCAAATGGGGGTAACCCAAGACCCAAGTAAGTCACCATAGGTTTTAATACAAAAAAATGGTCATCCATGACTTGGATGATTTGGGGGTAGCCATATTTTAGGAACCCCCCAGAAAGCTATGGTAGTTCGATGGCCCACTTTGTTCGATTCGAACCCTCCGGACAATGGGTGGATTCTCATCGATTTTCCATGGGATAAAATCCATCCGGTATGAACCAGTTGAGCCATGGCCCATTTATGGATGAATCCCTATACTCACCTATTGAGATATGCTGATTTTTTCCATAGCTATATTCTATATGTTAAATAATCAGAGGCTACTATTCATCATATTCTGATCTTTCTGTCAAAATGTTGGGATTAGAACTCTAGACATAGAACGGATCCTTTTTGACGACTCGTGGTTCATCACCGTTTTGAAGGTGGTTCTTGATGTTGGCACCTCAAAGGGGTGTCACACTGTTCATAACTGGCATGCAAAACAAACTATATACATAATTAGCATTGGTGGGTAAAAATACTGCATATGTTTTTTTTGTTTTAAAATCATATAAAATCCCAAACCGTGCATCAGGTAGAACAAACATTTCCACGTGCAAATCTGTAGAACAACAGATGAACCAGACAACACTGCAATGACGTATTGGCGTCATCCCATCGGCCAATGCTCCACTTGTCCAGGCAGCATTCGCATCATGCCGACGCTTCTATGCAGGAAGCGGTCTCTAGGCTTAAAATCCCCAGTGTGTACTGTTGGTAAAGCAAGAATCAACATCAACCACCAATATTTTGAGATATTTTGATGATTTTATGCCACCCATTGATGTTAAAATTCGGGATGGTAAACACTGTTGCTTTACTGACATTACATCCATTGAAGATGATATCCGAAAGATGGGAATTTTCGCTGGAACCACGATGGATTCGGCTGTGGAAATGGGCTGCGTTCCCCAATTAATATGGCACTTTTCAGGGGAAATCAATGATATAAACATAATTACTGGATTTTGGGCATGTGCCGAACAGCTACAGCTATTTATCATTATTTATCTTATTTATACATATTTACCATATTTTATCCCTATTACCCTCTGGTTATTTAACAGCCATGGTATAATAGATGGCCCTAATCGAAATAGATGGTTTACCGAACTTAAAAATTAGGTGGATCTTTCCATGGCAAACTGTGAATGTCATAACCAGATGGTAATCATATTCATATATATATATGTCATATATATATATATATCATATAACTATGGGAAATCACCATTTTCAATGGGAAAACTCACTATAAATGTTCCGGACATCGACCCATGACTTTCAGACCCAAACCAGACCCAAACCTCCTCGAGGTTTTGGAGCTCATGAAGGACCGGAGATTTTTGGAGCGACGATTTTGGACCGTTTTCAAGGTGATTTCGCTCCAAAAAGATTCGGAAAAGGTTCAAGTTACCATTTATATCCATTCAAAAAAACCACCACTTTATAAAAAAATATACCATTTAGGATCGGTTTTGATGGACCTCTATCTTTTCTTTGAGGTTGTTGTAAATGTTTGTAGGGCCCCCGGCTGATTTGGTGCCACAATTGTGTCACAGTGTCGTGCAATGTTAATGTCGACGTCAAGCGGTCAAGCTATGGGGGTGACCCAGTCATCAGTGCTCTAAAACAACTGATGGCGACCCGTCTGAAAGATCGTTTCAACATTCATCAAAATTGAGAGTTTTCTGGTTGTCTGTTTGGTTGTTTCAACATGTTTCATTTTTCCTGAATGCGTAGCATCCAAACATCGCCGAAACTGGAAAAGAGTTGTTGCAGTTCACACTCTGCTCTTTACACTTCAAGCATCACATTTTTCTTTATGCTTTCATGCTTTGCTTCAGGCAGTACGCATTACACTTCACGCTTCACGCTTCCTGCTCTACGCAGTTTCTTTTGCCACTAATGCTGTGCGGTCCATGTCTTGCATAACTATGACTTCCAGGGTTCGTTATCATACGTGTGAGCATTCGGGTTCGTGGGTTGCATCTTGTTTTCCCCTTTTATATTTTATTTGGGCTGATCCCCAAAGACCAATCTGTTCCAGAGGCTTGAAGACAAGCAAATCTGGGTCGAAGCTTCTGGCAACTTTGTTGACGTGAAATGAGCACATTCTGAGATTCCTTTTTAGACGAGTTCACCAGCAATTGAGATAACGGATAAAAATAGCGGTTCATATTCCCACTCGTGGTCTTTCATCGTTTCAAAGGTTTTACCGTGCGTTTAACCGACCAGTTTCTGTTGGATGAGTGGGAGAGTCAACCGGAAACCATGGTTTCAAGTTTCAACCTTTCTAGCCTAAAATCATACATTAAACAATAGGATTTTCCATCAGACCATCCATTTTTGGGTACCCAGAGATAGAGATAGACCCAAATCATCCAACGACCAGTTTAGTATTGAAACAAATTGAAAACCATGATTTTGGGGTAGCCCCTTTTTTGGAACCCCCCAATATCACTATATTCACCATTATGAACCATTGTTCATGATTCATCACTATTATTCACCATTATAAATCCCATTCAATCCCATTATTATTCATCACTATTCACCTCTATTCACCATTATTTTTATCACTATGAAACCACTATTTATCACTATTCACCACTATCAATCACTATGGATCCCATTATTTATGGGAAACCCCCCTTCATTTTGATCGCAGGAGTTGGAGATGGACTGCCACGTTGAAGCTTCCAACCACGGTCGGGTGTGGAGACCCGTGGAGACCTGTGGAGATGTTCAGCGTTCCAATGATGTGCCATGGGAAGGTGCTGATTTCAATGGAATTTCACAGGATTTCAATGGGATTTCAATGGGGTTTCATAGGATTTTACTGGGGTTTTAATTGCATTTCATGGTCCCCCAAATCATCCAAGTCATGGATGACCATGACTTCGTATTGAAATCCATGACTTGAGGATCATTTATTTCTTAAAATATGCGATATTCCCAGCAATCTTCCCGCTATCTTGGACCCATCATTGTATAATGGAGTAAACCCAGTAGAAACCAATGACCGCATACCCATCAGATTGTAATCCTCATATGTGCTGATGAAATCAGTTTAAATCCCGTTTTGGCTGGTTGAGTGCACATATACGTACGGTATTTATATACGTGCTTACGTACATACATTTCATTTCATTCCATTCCATTGCATTTTATTACATTACATTATATCATACATTCCGTTAATGTTACATGACATTACATTTAATTGCATTACATTACACTGAACTACACTACAATACAGTACACTAAACTGCACTCACTACGTTACATTACATTACATTACATTACAGTACATTACAGTACATTACTAAATTACAGCACATTACATTACATTACATCGCATCACATTGCATTTCATTTCATTACATTACATTACATACATTGTTATTATTGTCATGATTTTTAATTATTATGACCCTTATTCATTATTATTATTATTGTTGTGTTATTCTTGTTAGTGTCCTTCCGCTTGTTATTGTAAATGATATATAATGCATATCATGTGTTGTGCATACACAAATATGGGAGTGGGTCAAAGGCCGGTATTGTCAATCTTAGTGGGATGAACATCCATTTACCAGCTATTTTGGGGTTCACTAGGTGCCATGCTTTTGACCCATAGCCATAGCCATACAGACACAACACCCTACTACTCTCTCACTGCAGGTCCGAGTGCCTTCAGTACTGCGTCAGCTGAAAAAATCCGCGTGGATCATGGGATTCTAAAAGAATGCGGGCTTTACTTAAATTAGATTATAGCTATTAGGCATGCAAAAATATGGGGATATGTATATGTATATATATATATATGTATATATATATATAATAGATAATTGTATATATATATATATATGTATAAGTTGATATGATTTTGAATTGATGGCTTTTATGTGTTGATTGTGGCATTTGAGGGGATTTAACACTGCATGTTAGGGGTTTTAACGGGGTTTTATCAAATATCAAAGATATTGGGATGGGTATCTTTGGGACTTCAGCTTTGAAAAATATGTTGATATCATTGATAAGTGATGGTTGATTCGTTGCGAAACGGGAGGTTCGTAGCCAGCCTGGTCTACTAGCCAGAAGCCAAGGGATGGGCCCCATGGGTATGTTTTGTGGCTTAGCTGAAGCATCATTCATACGACTTTTCATGACGCTACTGTACAATACCAATCTGGTTGGCGAGTTCGAAAATTCTTTATTTTCAACCTTTTTTTCAATGATAATCCCAAGTGACTAGTGTTCTTTAGGAGAATGACATCACCAACTAGTACCCTCTGGTAAATTAACATAGACCCTGAAAATCACCAATTTTTAGAGGTTTCACAAATCTTCCAACCCCTATCTACCAGGGTCGAACTGTTAATTTAAAGGACATTTCGATGAGAAACTTCGGATCCTGCAGCTGATGGGGATCAAGCAGCTGAACGGCTAGAAAAAAAGGACCCACAACGGGCTGGTCATCGCGGTGTGATGCGGTGATGCCCTGAATCCTTAGCGAATAATTGGGTTACAACATGTTATAACATGTTATAACTGACAGAAGTGCTAGGTTTATGGATGTTTATGGTAGATATATGATATGTCTATTGTTTACCCTCTGGTTATTTAACATAGCCATGGTATAGATGGCCCTAATCGAAATTGATGGTTTACCGAACTTAATAGCATGGTGGATCTATCCATGGTAAACTGTTAGTCATAACCAGATGGTACATGGGAATTACAAACCAAGAAACACAGGTGGGGAATCGAGCGATTTGGTGTTTGCACATGGGTCGAGAGAGGCGTCCAGCCTTTGCCATATTTTGTCCATCTGGGGCCTACTTGATCTCGTGTGTATGTATAGAGTATATATATATATTTATATGTATGTATGTAATGTACAGAATTGTCTTGTAAGCAGGTGATCGATTCGTTCTTGCTGCTCAAGCACCTGATGTCTAATTTTGGGTCGTGGGTTCAGTTTGCCTTCCAAGCTGTTCACTCGAATTTCTTTGGTTTGGCTTGTCCGGTTTACTGTACCCAGCCTGCTGTTGGTCTGCTGCTTTTCTGTGTCTGTTTTGGTTTTGGTTTGGGTGTCTTGTTCTCTGTCTACCTTGGTTGGTTTGCCCTTGGCCATCTTGGACTTTTGCCGGCCACTCCTTGTGCGCCTCGTCCTGCCACTGTTCCCGATCCGGTGCTACTGAGGTGGGCTCGCCTGTCTCAGTACTTGGATGAGCCGAGGTTCCCACGACGGCGAAACAATTGAGCTCTCCTTCAGCTACGACGGCCTTGATATCACTGTTCGTGGCTCTCCCCGCAAAGCTTCGAGATTCCTGGCCTCTGTCACTTCAGGATCCCTTGCTGGCCGTCCGGCCTCGCCGAGTCCTACCCTTGGTTCTTTTGAGCGGGTTGGTAGTGTCGTTGGTGACCCTGTTGTTTCTGTGCCCCCTCGCTTTGAGTCTCGTGACGCCATTGCTGCCGGTTTTGTGCCTTGTCCTGGTCGCCTGCTTGACTCTGCGTCGAAGTTGTCGGGTCCAGTTAGCAGTGCGGAAGGAAGGATCCGTCGTGCCTGGGAAGCTGGACAGTGGGCTCGTGCTGTTCTTGCAGAGAGGATTGGTTCTCCTAACCGTACTCCTCCTCTGGAGATTCGGTCCAGGTTCTACGCTGTGGCAAAGGCAGACGGCCTTCTTCATCCCACCATCTTCAAGAGCTCAGGCTCTTACTTCAGGGCAGTCGGAAACTTGGTGGAAAGCTCCAGTGTGTCACAGGCATTCCCCTCAGAGCTGGAGGCTCGGATCTACTTGGAAGCAGCCGGCTTCCACTCGAGCATTGAAGTCCGACCTTGATTTAGATGGCTTTGGAAACCGAAGGCATGTTGTCTCTGGATTCTCTTGTCTCTGTGGACGTGGACTTGGAACCCTACGTGTTGACATGGCCCACACATGCTCCGGATGGCGAGGACGGCTCACTGGAGGTTTATGGACTTGTGGTCTTAAAACGCCAGGGTGGGCTTTTGCTGGCCGTTCCTGCTCAGGTTTTGCCTCAAAGGGATTTGGACTTGGGAAGGGTTGGTACAGGAATCTTAGGTCCTTCCACCGAAGCAGAGGTTCCAGCGGTTATCATGGATGGAGGAAAGGTTCATGCTACTGGAGGTGCAGTGAAAGTTGTTGTGGTGGACTGCAGTTCCGAGGTGTTGCCCTTGTTGCGTCTTCCCCGTGCGTTCGAAGAGATTGCCTATGGATTCGATCTGGACTCTCCCTTTTCTCTTCCAGACCCGGGTGTTCTTCAACAGGTTGCCGCAGAGTGGATAGAAGATTCAGGTCCTCAAGGTCTTCTTGGGTTTTACTCAGCAGAGGAGCCACCAGAGGGGTTAGATCCGGATCTAGCCGCAATCCTAGAGCCAGATGGTGCCCAAAGTCCTACTGTTCAGGGGTCAGCCACTCCCGGCTCTGCAGGTCCACGAACCCCGGCGAGGGCAAAGAGATCAGCAAAGCCAAAAACTTTTGCCAAGCCAGACACTCCACAAGCGCCTGGCGTTGGAGGCGTGCCAGGAGGAAAGCCAGAGAAGCCAAAGAAGCCAAAGAAGGTGACTACTGCAAACCTAGCTGTGTCCTTGGATCGTTTGTTAGAGATAGTTCCATCTCTTTCCAGTCAAGTTCAAGATCTTGCCTTGAAAACCAAGAACCTGGAGAGCCAGATCCAAGCACCTGTTTCAGCTGCGTGCCCTGTACTCCGTCGACCTCTTTCTCACTCGGTGGCAGGTGTCCCTTCGGTGCCTTTGGGTTTGACTCCGGGCCTTCCATCTCCTCCTCGGACAGCAGCTGCTCCGAACCCTGGTTTGTTGCGTTCCCCTGCGCTGACTCAGCCCCCGGAGTTGAGAGCCTTGGAAATGGACAAGCCTTTGTCACCAGACCTTCCAAGCGATGCCCATTTGGCAAAGGCAGTGTATGCTCAATCCCAGGCTTTGACTTCGCTGGTGTCTCAGATAGCAAGCAGTCATGCAGACCCCCTTGTGGATTTGAACGGAACTTCCTCTTCTGGTACCCGGGGCTCTCTAGGGCGTGCAAAGCTTCAGATGGAATTGGCAAGCCAGAGAGGCCAATTCTTCGCCTCTATGATGTCATCGATGGCCAGAAGGATGAATCCAACAATGGTCCCGGATGCTTCTCCACAGCGCCTCATGGAATTGGGCGTTTGTGGGACAAAGTACCTAGAACGTTTCGGGGGCTACTCTCGCCACAGGGAGCTAGGTCAGTTGCAATATCAGGTGATGCAGATTCTGGACTTTCTTCAGATGGAAAACCTAGCCGCTGCCAGGGATCACACAGCTCTTTTGGCAGTAACCATAGAGCAAATGGTGATGGACAACGGAAAGATGGACCTGGCCAGCGTTCTGTGCCTTCAGGACGATTTGCCAGCCGGAATTTTCCAGAACCGAAACGCAGGTGTCTTGGCCAGAAACAAAAGCTTTTCTCCTCTGGCGGACCAGCGGTGGATCACTGTAGCCATCGCGTACCTGAAAGAGATGGACACGATAGCAGCAAAACGGAACGAAATCGCCGGAGCAGCTCCTGCGAAAGCAAGCCCTGTTTCAAGCCAACCTGGCCCAAAACCAAAACCAGGTCCCAAGAAAAAGGGGAGGGGAAAAGGTGCAGCAGCTCCCCTAGCCGAAGAGCAAGAGGAGGTTTAGCCAAAGCTGCCTCTGCATCCGATCTCCCAAAACCCCATGCCTTGACTTCCAGCTTGGATTTTTTGCATTGGGCCGTTTGCCTTCCCAGGTGGATCCTTGCTTCAAAAACCAAGTTTGGATGGTTTCTATGTAAGAGTTTTCGTGTCTTGCGACATGGTGATGCACCCATGTCAACCACAGCATTCCCACTGCCGGTGCCAAAATGTGGAATTTTTGCCGGTGGTGGCCCCGGGCTCTCAATGAAAAAGCTTCTCATTTTGTGCAAAGCTAGGGTCCTGCATGTCATTGTGATGTGTTTGAACTATTTGTACCTTGGGAGGTTTCCGTCAAATGATGAGCTTGGGAGGCGGCCAAATGAGATCCAATGCCAGATCTTTACGAGGCTCCGCTCGTTCATTGCTGTGTGTGGATCGACTCGGGAGCTGTTCCCTCTTGCCCCTGGTCGGTCCGGTCCTCAATTAGCTGCAAGTTTGATGCATTTGGAAAGCTTTGTTGAGAAGTGCTCTGAGTTCAAAGATTCCTATCGCAGGGCCGCTTCCTCTGAGCTTTATGTCGAAGATTCCAGCCTTCTTCCTGCCGATGACTTTCCCCAGCTTGTTCCTTTCAGACCTTTAGACCCTGATCGGTTGAAACTTTCTGGAAGAGGCCACTGGGATATGCAGGAGTTCATACATGGCGTGTTGTGGCTGCCTTTTGTTGAACCGGCTTTTCTTCGGCATGGTGGTGACTTGTCTGGTGCTGTTGTGCCCAATTTTGAGAATGAGAACCCTGAAGCGAACTTGAAACTTGCAAAGCTTTGGGATGTGAATGGGCTTTTGGCTTTGTTTGATGCTCCTTGTTGCCCGGGTGCTTACAGCCGTGTTTTTCAGGTCTACAAAGATGCACACCGAGACCGTCAGATCGGTGATAGGAGGCTCCCTAATGCAATGGAGTATCATGTCGCTGGCCCCAGCAAACATTTGCCACCAGGGCATCTTTTGGCAGAATTGCATGTGGATGTAAAGCACGATACCCTTCGGGGCTCAGTGACCGACCGCCGAGATTTCTATCACCAGAGCAAAGTCACTGATGCCAGAGCAAAGTCAAATTGCCTTTCTGTTCCTTTTCCCATTTCTGAGTTTCATGGCTGCGCTGCCTTTGAGGACTATCACAAAAAGAAGAACCTGGAGTCCTCTCGCCGAAAGTCGCGCTTTGAAGGGGGTGATTACCTTGCTGTATGCAATGAATCCTTTAATTCATTTGGCTCGGACGAAGTCTTCCCTGCCTTTCAGAGTTTGTTTCAAGGTGATCACCTCGGAGTTGAGTTTGCTTTGGCGGGACATGAAGGTTTGCTTTTGCATGAAGGCGTGTTGAAGAATGAGGAACGCCTCCTTGGTCACCACCCAGTTCCACCAGGTCCTCGCTGGACCGGTTTGATCATTGATGACTTCTTTGCCATAGGAGCTGAGAAAAGAAGTTTGCCTAGGGAGAAGTCTTTTGCTTATAAAGCTCTTGCCGAAGCTCGGCTTGCCTATGAAAAACACCGGCTTGAGGGCTCACCGGAGAAGGATGTTGAAGCTGAAGTTTTCTTCAAGGCAGCTGGGGCTGAGGTTGACTCTCGCGAGACCACTTTGCGTCAGAAGCTTTGTCTTGTCAGCAGTCCTTTTGCGAAACGTTTTGCCTTGTCAGCCTTGTCATTGCGTGCGGCCCGGCTTCCAGTCATCACTCCTCGGCTTGCTGCTAGACTTTCTGGAAACTGGGTGTCTTCACTTCTCTATAGAAGGTGTCTGACTTCGATTGTGGATGAGTTTTTCGGAGTCAGTGCTGGCCTTGAACTTCCTGGCGCTCCGAAAGTTGTGCCTCTGAAGAGAGCGTGTGCCCAAGAACTGTGCCTTTTGTCTGCCCTGGTTCCCATGATGAGCGCAAATGTTGGTGCAGCCTATGCTTCTTGCGTGTACGCCTCTGATGCGTCAGGTGAAGGTGGTGCTGTGGTGTCCTTGCCTTGTGAACCTTCGGTTGTGCGTTCTCTTTGGCATGCCTCTGATAAAAAGGGGAGTTACACCAGACTTGAATCCTCTGCCAGAGCTATTTTGAAGAAGCTCGTCCACGAGATAGAGCTTCCAGATGACTCTTTTGAGGAGATTGCTGTGAATGCTGAAGGAGGGCCTTTTAAGGCGCCATTGATGAAGTTTGATTTTGTTGAAATTTGTGGGGGAGCCGGTGTCATTTCGAAACATGCGAGCAACCTTGGACTTGTCACTGCTCCTTGCCTCGACATTAGTGAAAGTGCCCATTATGACTTGCGTGGTTTGCGCTTCCTTGAGTGGGTAATTTACATGATTGAGGATGGACTTTTTGCCTCCTTTCTGATTGAACCCCCTTGTACAAGTTTTTCAGCGGCTGCCTGCCCCAGTGTTAGAAGTTACACGCAGCCTCTTGGTTTTGATCGGAAGGAGGAAAAGACTCTGCATGGCAACACGTTGGCTTTCAGAACTTTTGTCCTCTTGAAGGTTGGTCGGCGGTATAAAAGACCCTGTGGCTGTGAACAACCACGTCGCTCAAAGATGATGTGGACTCATTTTTGGGAGACTCTTCGGCGACTTGGTTTTAGGGACAATATAGTAGCCTCATGTCAGTTTGGGAGCATCCACAAAAAGGAGTTTGATTTCCTTCTTTATTTGTTCGACTGCATTGAGGCAAAGTGTCCTGGCGGCCATTCTCATGTGAAAATTGAAGGAAAATGGACGAAGGGTTCTGCCACCTACCACCCTGAGCTTGGACTTTACCTTGCAAAAGCTGTGCGACGTGCTGTTTTGAGGGTCCGACGTTTGGAAAATGACGAGGTTGAGGTGCTTGGTCTTGAGAGCTTGGTAGTGAATGACTTGATGATTGCCAAGAAATGGGATCTTGAGAAAGCTTGGACTTGGAAGAAGACTCGATCCCATATCAATGTCCTTGAGAGTTTTTCTTCCGTTGCCGCTCTCAGCCTTGCTGCCTCTCGCGAGCCTGACACCAGAGTTCCTCTTGTAGTTGATTCCCAGGTTGCCCGTGGTGCTTTGTCAAAAGGTCGCAGCAGTTCGTTCTCCCTTCAGCCCAGTCTGAAACGGGCTTGCGCAGTTCAATTGGCTTTTGGACTTTTCCCGGCTTGGACTTTCTGCCCGACGCGACTGAACTGCGCAGATGATGGTTCCCGTGGAGTAGAGACTCGGGGGGTTTCGACTTTAGCCTCAATTGTGGACTTCTTGGATTTTGGTTCCCTTGTCTCCCTCCACGGAACTGGGCTCAAGCGTTTTGCGGCAAATTGGATCAGGCTTGTGGTGTTGGCCCTCATTGTTTGCCCTTCATCAGCAAAGGAAGCACAGCAGAATGGACTTTTTCTCTGTCCTGAAATCTCCTCGGCTCCTCGGTTTCTCTCTGTCTATTTGATTTCGTGCGTTGCTGTTTGGACTTTCATTGTCTGTTGGCTCTACCGTACGTCTGCGCTCTGTCGCTGGGCTGTTTCCCAATGGATTTGGTTCCTCCGTGTCTGGGCTGGCACTTTATCCGACTCGAGTGTGCTTGGTCTTGGACTTTGCCTCGGCGCCTCCATGTCTCTCTGCTGCTTTGGATTTTGGCTCCTGGGTGTCACCGGTCTTGTTTTCTCTGCTGGACTTTTCCCAGAGACTCTTGGCCTTGTCACCGTCCCTGCTTTGCGCTTGGTTGGCAAACATCCCCTTAAGATCCTTTTTCTAACTGTTCAGGGATTGCCCTTCGGGTCGCGTGGATTTGGGGCGTATGGGGCGTATGGAGCCATGGCACCTCAGAGTGAAGCTGAAAGAGCCCGAGCGGCATCCCGCAGACCGCTTGAACTCCCAGCTGACAGGCTTTTGAGAAAGGAGACAAGGAACAGGCGCATGCAGCTCTTTGCAAATTTCAGGGCTTGGCTTTGGAAAAACCACAGGGTTTCCCTTGCAAGTTTGATGAAACAGAGGCCCCCTGACGCGGAGTTGATTTCGCATTGGCTGGTCTGTTACGGGCGGGAGATGTATGCTGCTGGAAAATCTTATAACCAATTTTCTGAAACTGTGAACTGCATAGCGATGTTGAAACCGCTTCTTCGAAAACAGCTGACTCCGGCGTGGGACTACGCTTTCTCATGGCTGTCAGATGAACCGCATCAACATCATCCAGCGCTTCCAGTTTCAGTTCTTCTGGCTATGATGACAGTAGCCTTATCTTGGGGATGGATCTATGAAGCTTGTGTCCTAGGTCTGACCTGGGTGGGAGTTTTGCGGATAGGTGAAGTGCTCCAAGCATTTCGCCGAGATTTGGTTCTTCCTCAAGATACAGCTCCTGGAAATGCCTACGTACTCCTCAGAATTTCAGACCCAAAAACTCGAGGACGTGCGGCCCGCCATCAAGCAGCCAGGGTTGATCAGGAGGACATAGTGAAACTCCTGATTGCCACGTATGGAAAAGCAGACAGGGATGTAAAGTTGTGGCCACGTTCAGCCGCAACTTTGAGGAGCCGTTTCTCCGTGCTTTTGAAGACTCTGGACCTTCCTACTCAGAAGGTGGATGGTCAGCGCCCCTTCGACTTAGGATCGCTGCGTCCCGGTGGTGCATCTTGGATGTTGGACGTCACCGAGAACTCAGAACTGGTACGTAGAAGGGGGCGCTGGCTCAGCAATAAAGTCATGGAGATTTATTTACAAGAAGTTGCTGTTGCCACTTTCCTGCAGAAGATTCTGCCGAATCAACGAGAGAAGATCCTGTGTTTTGCCCAGCGTTTCGAAAGTGTGCTGACCTTGGTTCTTCATTATCTCGATTGGGCAGTCCCACCTTCTGCATGGTATTACCTCATGAAGGCTCAGCGAGTCGAGGAGATTGGGGAAGAGATGCATTTTCATAGCACTTTTCAGCCTAAGACGGCTGGTGCTGCGGATCATGGAGACTCCTAGCAAGATTGCGAAAAGTGAGCACTGCTTATATAGCTACATATGATTATATATAGGCGTGTTTCCCAACACACAGCTTTTAGCCTTTTTACGGCAAAGCATCCATTCTTGGGAGTGTTTTTCGTGCTGTAAATCACAACACCAAGTCACTCAGCCTCCGAAGTCAGAGAAACAGCTGCGCTAAATTTTTGGGTGCCTTAGCCCATGCTGGAGTTGCTTCGAAAAACACTTTAGGCGGGGACTGGCGATGGGTTGGGACTTGGGCAAATTTCCTTTTTTCGATAGACATTTTTGAAGCTGGGTAGTATTAGTTTATATGTCTAGTAGACATATAAACTAATACTATCCATCTCAAGATGGTTGTTTTGCCGGGTATCCTTTATGTATCTAAGATTCGCCATGCATTGCATGGCTTCCAGTTTTTGGTCGGTGCCAGCGCTGTTGTCAGGTGCGCCATGAGTCAAGGTGGGGCGGTGGGGTTCAATCCATCGAAAGTTATATGTTTGTTAGGTGAAATCCATCGTTTTCGGATGGTTCAATCTCCACTTTTGGATGCTGAAAAATCATATCCAATATAGTAATATCCAGTATGGAACCATATGGTATAGTAATACCCAATATATAGTATATAGTAATAGCCAAGATAGTAATATAATATAGTAAGCCGCAAGGGCTTCTGATGCTCCAGCCGCTGCGAGGTGTTCGGGCCGCGCCGAAGCGCAAGAGTGGCCAGGTGACTAATTCGCGAACAGGAGTTGGGTAGTTTCGTACCACATCTTTTGCCATTTTCATGGGCATTATACATGTGTATATATATAGAGAGAGAGAGAGAGCCAGCCTGACATCCTGGAGTAGATTGTTTCCATTTCAGCGATGTTTTTTTTGTTTACTCCAGGACTATATGTATACATAAGGATGTCAGTCCAGCTGTCCTTCTCCAGATGGGCGTGTTGGCAAAAACCACCGCTTCATTGGGATATTATCGGATTCCATGGGGATGAAATCAACAATATGGGCTGTGTTTTGTTGAACATGAGGGATTTGCACCTTTTTTTATGGCAATTCGAATGGGGCAGATGATCATCAACGTAGCCTATGTTCAGACCAAGCCATGCAAAACAAGCGATGGAGTTGTTCTTTCTTGCCACACAAATATGCTTGAAGAACCAGCGAACGTCGGCATGGCACCAGGCTTTGACATTCCTCTCCTTTTCTTGTGATCAACGAGATCCAGATATTCTTAATACCCTTTAGTGTCATCAAACATGGCTAGCAGCGGCTAGCTAAGAAGTCCCCAGTAAATGGAGATTTTATGTTATGGACAAATCATTGAACCCAATGGTGAAGTTTCCCCTCTTTTTTCACATTTTACTCAGCAGTTCCACTTCAGGGGCACGGCGTGGGGCCCGGGTCGCATAGCCCTCCCAGCAGGGAAGCCCAATCGGGAAAGCCATGGTGGATTTTTGGGCAAGCCATGTTTGATTAGCACAAGGTACCCCCCATTTATAGCAGTTTTAACAGTTTAAAACCTACAAAAATTGCAGTTTTGATTGAAAAAGTGATGGCAAACCAGGATGGAAAGGGGTTCGCTGTTGTACCTGTCTTTTGCCCAAATGCTGGTTTAATATTGGGAACTAATGGAAATCATGCCAACTCCATGGGAATCATATTTAGGCAAAGCCCCAGACCTGCTACATATAGGACCTGCTCATGTGGGCGGATTTTTGAGTACGTATGGGACCCAGCAACCATCAGGGAATTGTAATGTGATACTGCAAGTTTTCTCATTGCGATGATTTTGGTGACTTGAACATATCATGCTCATTCTTGGTGTACGTTGAATTTCATTCCTGTGTGGGTCTAGATTGCAGGCCTCAAGTTGAATCTGTTTGGACTCCCCCCCATTTTTTGTTGGTCCATCGATAGTGATCTGTATCCCATAATTCAAACATATCTTAAACATCTTCTAAACTCTTAAGGGATGTTTTTGACCCAGAATTCCATTCTTTTTTAAAACCCTTTGGTTATTCAGCATAGCTATGGTATAGATAGCCCATTTATAGGCTATATAGGTGATTGAAATGATGATTTACCTATGACATCCTATAAAACATGGTGATTTTCCAGTTTTCTATGTCAAACCATACTGGTAAATCTCGTACCAGACAAAGATCTTCAAAAATCCAGCCCTAAGGCCAACATCGCGTACCTGCGCGCAATGTCCTTGTCTCTCCGCCCGGGACCTGAGGATTTTCCCTTGGGGATTTTAGATTCCCCAGGATTCAGAACATGTGAAAATTGCTGCGAAATTCTTGGGCAATTTCTGGACAGGAAGAAAAAATATTCGGATTTTAGATTTTGATTTGCCACACTGTGCCAAGTGGTGGGGTGGGAGCAACCCTGTAGGACGTGGTACCATTAGTTGGTTTGAGCTGTTACATTATATTATGGAAAATCAATGAAAATCATGGGTGACGTTCCATTGCCATATTTGATTACCAGAAGGTACCCACTATATATATGGAGCACACAGAGCACATTTTGTAGATAATACTTTGTTTTTTGGTGATTTTGGTGATTTCAGATACGTAAATTGCCCAAATATCAAGTATCCCACGAGGTTGCCAGATTGTCAGTAGGCTCAATGGCCAAATCGCAATGTTGTTGATGTTTTCAACTCCACTCCCCATATTGGGCCGGTAAATCATGGTAAATTCATTTTTTGATCGCAATCTTTGGTGGTTAAACGCCACGTTCTTTCGGTTGTGCAACGCCATTTTTACGGGCTGAATCCAGATTATTGTTGGTGAACTCTAATTCACTTAAATCACATTTGTTTTTCCGGGTGAACCTGGAATTTTTCACGGCCTCAGGATTGGGTCTCCTCCCTTGGGGGGTGCCACTACGCCACTGGTGGCCGAGGCGCTCCACCATTTTCTGATTGCACACCACCGGTATATGATTCTACGCAAAGATGCGTGACTCTATAGACTCTAGAACATTGACAAAACCACGATGAATGGGGAGATCTTTCCGATTGATTGTTTTGAAGAATCTTTGGAACCACTTTGGAATATCCAACATTCTCCAATTTGTTACGATTTTACACATTTTCAAGCGTGTGTGTGTGTGTCTGAAAATGGGGCCCTACCCGGCATTTGTCACATTCATAGGACAAGATTATGATTCATCAGTGGATCTAGGGTTTTACCCACTATTTTCAGACAAACCCTAGAAATTCCATCCCAATATCATAGTGTTCGTTATGTATTCCCGTAAAGTTATATCCCAATTATATCCAGACTACCACCATAATATCTCCATCACATCCCCATTATATCCTCATTATATCATATCCAATATATATATATATTATATAAATATAATATCCATATAAATCCATATACATATGTACTGTATATACATACATAATTACATGTATATATATATGTATGTATGTATAATTATGTATATATATACATACACATCCATATGTACGTACATGTATATATATATATATATACACATACACCTATCCGCATTGCACTCATGTTTTCGACCGCTTAGATTGTTATACAGATTCAGGATAAACCACAGTTAGGATGGTTTGTGAATCACATTGTTCAGTTTAACCATATCCCAAGTAACTATGCTTAATTTTACATCTAATTTTTGTCGGTTAGATCCCTCATCAACCCCAGTAAACTAAACATAAATACAACCATGAAGCACCATACAATGAACATAATAGAATCAAAATGAACCACATTAAATCACCATCAAATCACCATAAATAAATCCGCATAGAAACACCATTCCTTCCAATAGAATCACTATAAATCATAGTAAGCTTCAGCATAAAATCACCATAAAATCACCATAAAAGTCACAATAAATCACTATCCAATCCCCATAAATCAGTGTGATCGGAATGCTGATCCCACTCAAGACTACCATCTCCAAAACGTCTCGCAGATCGCAGACCGATCTCTGAAGGCACTGGGGTCCGAAACAGGGGACCTGCTGCGACCAGCCTTGAGGGTTTCAGCCTGGAGCCATGAGTTTTTTTAAGATCGGACCAGCTCTGGGGGCTATTTCGTGCATTTTTGTTGGGAAAAATGGCGCATGGCGAGAAGCCCAGATACATTATATGAACATATTATGTACCTGATTCACATGATTATTAGACACATATATGTGGAATATATATGTGGAATATCCTCTATATGTGGATGGGTACATGGATTATGAAGATTATGAAGCACGTGCCGGATTCCTGGGGCCCCGGGCTGTTTCGAAGGAGCAGCCGCATGCGGTGCGTGTGGAACCCCAGGGACCCAACATGGCCGTTGCGATGAAACCAAGGAGGATTTGAGAAGGATTTGAACCATGGGAGTTTGGTATAAACTCGATCTGATTGGTGGTTTCAAACATTTCCTATTTTCCATAATGATTATATGGGATAATCCTTCCCATTGACTAATATTTTTCAAGATGGTTAAAACCACCAACCAGCGATTGTCAGACAGACCCACATGATGCGAAAAACCTCATCATCTCCCATATGTCAAGTCAACCTTGGCGCATCTTGGCGTTATTCACCCTGCGGTCAACACGATTCCAGGGTTGACATTGCGGAATATTGGGCAATTACCATTGGCCAAGTGCTGAAAGTTATGCTGTTGAGCATTACTATGGGCGTTTCCATAGTCATGGGGATACACATGGGTATGGGTCAATACCTATAGATACATTTTTAGTGGGATGAACATCCATTTACCAGCTATTTTGGGGTTCACTAGGTACCAGGGTTTTGAACCATCCCCACATGAATGGATAATGAGAACATATTTTTTTTTGTTGTTCATCGCTGACATGGGGATGATCCCTGACGTTTCGAAAATTCGAAAGAGTATCTGGATTGAACTCCTTTCTCACTCGGTGTGACAACAAAAATACTCCAGTTTCCAATCATTTACCCTCTGGTAAACATACAAAAAACCATGGAAAATCACCATGCTATTAATGGGTAAATCCACTATTTCTATGACCATTTTCAATAGCAAACTGTTAGTTTACCAGAGGGTACATCAAGGATCATTTGGAGGGTGTCTTAAAATGGGACTGGCATGGTCCTGGCAGAAGCCTGGCATGGTCCTGGCAGAAGCCTGGCATGGTCACGCAAGCGATATATCACAGAAAGCATCAGAAACAACATATATATATATATATATTTATGACATATACCCATTGAAAGATAAAGTGCTTTCCCCTCCAAAAGTCATGGAAGTCATGGTGAACAAACGAGAACAAGAGTCGATTCCGCTCTTAGAAAAGGTGATTGGAATACCCAACGCCGGGGTTCAACGTGAGGCTCTGCAGGGTCTTTGATGGGCAATGTCCCAGACAGGCGGGTACTGCGTACGGTGATGGGAGATACTTGATGACAGGATGAGGATCAGGATTTTTTTCATGGTGACGAATGGTGACAAATGCTGATTAATGGCGATGAATGTTGATGGGCGGAGAATAATGCTGGTGGTGGTGATGTTGATGATCCTCCGGGTATCAAGGGGGCATCAACCAACAGTCATGGGTGATTTATCAATCCACAACATTTTTTTAGACCAAGTATCCAATTCTCGAATGAGTACTCAAAAGGGCAATAAGGTAGTAATCCTGAGAAATTTGCCAATCAGCATGGGAACTACATTAGCCACAGGTCACTAGGTCACTAGGTCGATTTTATGGAAAATCTAGAGGACGAACCAACATGTTCTGCCGCATTTGTTTCTATATTAGCAACTTACTGTAGCACCCCAAAAAGATGCACACATTACTGGTTGGTGGTTTGGAACATGAATTTTATTTTTCCATTCGGTTGGGAATGTAATCATCCCAACTGACTTTCACTCCATCATTTTTCAGAGGGGTAGGTATACCACCAACCAGGTTAGTGAACAAATCTACGAACAAAAGTCTTCCGGTTAGCACCTTTCCATCCAGTTTCAAACACCCGAAGTTTCCATCCGGTCACCGAAAATGAACCCCTCTTCAGGCGACCTTTGGCTGCGGTTGCCAGCACCAAGTCAGATGGCAAGGTGACAGTTATAGCCATCGGATTGCAGGATTCAGCACCAAGAAAAGAGGCTAAGATGAACATAAGATTGAACCATAAAGCATGGAAAGCCGCAAAACGGTGTGTGTATATGTGTGTATATATATATAGCGATCATTCAAGAGTTCCAACCCATATGCTGACATACATACGCACAACCCTAACGCCCCCCAACCCCACACCTAACCCTAATCCCCCACAAACCCAAAGGTCTGAAGTTCCTTATGTGATATAAAACACGTGAAACACTGTAAAGAACTCTTGAATGGACTATAGACTATACCCATATATATATATATGACATATTTAAAATGTAAACGAGCAGCATAATGTGGGAGGTGATACCCAGTATTTTGTTTTGGAGACGCTAACCATTGATGATCCTCATTGAACAGTTCACCAGGAAGATGGGAAAGATGACATAGTAAGTGTTCAAGACGAAGCCTGTGGAGTTGATGGGGATCATGCTATCCAATACATTTTGGATTACCATATTCCACCAGGGGAAGCCAGTTCCCAAGCAGCCAGTTGAAAAAGTTGAAAAGTACTCACCCTGAAGTCACCTGCGGTCAAAACACCACGCTGGTGCTGGTAATTTCGAACCATAGTATTTTTTCGGGGCTTTTAAACCAACTTATACATATTTTAAATAACGTGCCAAGGATCATAGAATATTATAATATAATATAGTGTAATAGAATAACATGATATAGTTATATTATAATATATTACATTACGTTATATTATCTTATATATTATACTATAATATACTATACTATATTATATTATATTATGTTAAAATCTAATCTAATCTATTCTATTCTATTCTCTTCTATTATACTATTTTATATTATACAACATTATATTATATTATATTATATTATATTATATTATGATATATTTTATTATATTTAAAAATAGTATATTAATTTATATTCTATTCTATTCTATTATATTATATTATGTTATAATACATTATATTATATTATATTATATTATATTGTATTGCATGATATCATATTATATTGTATTATATTATATCATACTATATTATGTTATATTATATTATATTATATTATGTTATATTATATTATATTATATTATATTGACACGGTACATTTTGACAGGTTGGCATTGCAAATATGTCAGGCACCACCAACTCCGCGCGGAAAGACTGTGACCTGGATGATGATTTACGCGGCGGAGTAAGGTTTGGTGTGGCGGACTATAAGTAAAACATGAAAATCCGGATAGATTCCTTATATGTTCTGCAACGTCCAAAAAGATAGAGTTTAGTAAGATCATTTCCAAATTGATCAATTTCACTTTTCGGCATCTTTTTCGGGGTCGCTTTTGACGCACAGATGTGGGCATCTTCAGGGTCATTTGAGTTACCCCCTGACGGCAATGGGTACATCCAATTTTGACTTCAATATTTCTGTTCCATTATTTTTTAACCAAGCCAAGTAAGCCAAGTTAGATGGTTTCATCATATTTTACGACTGGATATGGACTAAACGTTGGGTTTCACGTGAAATTCAGGGGCTGGAAGTCCAATTTTTTTTTGATTAAACCTCAATGGATGTTTGTCAAACCTCGATTTTTGTTGGTTAAACCACCATTTTTCATGGTTAGACATGTTTAAACCACCATTTTTCATGGTTAAAGCGGTATCTCTGTTGGTTCAATGTGACTTTTTGGTTGTTTCCTTAGACGCGTTGCGTCTCGTGCTCAGCCTCGCCTGCCAAAGAAGACGCCGCGGCTCTCGCCACGTCCTTCCTGGGTGAATGGCCCGGGGTCCCAACGGAGAGTCCAACCGGGGGATGTGGCGTTGAGACGTTGCCATGGTGGGGCAAACAATGCCATTTCTATGGGGGTCTATGCCGGTGTAACTTTCTAAAGGCGATCAATTGAAAATCAAAAATTTGCCAACTTGAAATGTCCCAAAATTGAAAACGGCTGTTGATAGATAGCAGCTATAAAAATGGTGATCTGGGGGATGGTTTATGATTGTTTTACCCACACCCAATTTATCCCAATTTAAACCCAATTCGGGACGGTGTGGCATTGATAGAGTGATAACCAACGAGAAGTTATACGAAGTCAAGAATGGTTGACATCCACAATTATGCTGCCATGGGGATACCCCCTGGTAATAGTGATTAATAGTGATGAATAGTGATGAGTGGTGATCAATAGCGATTAATAGGGGTTAAAAAGTGGTTTGTGGTACTCCAAATAGTGATTGATAGACCCTCTGGTCATTTAACCATTTCTAATAGGTAAATCATCAAATTAAATGGGTCATTTCCCATTGCTAGAATTAGACTCTCAGAGGCTAATCGGAGTTAATGGAATTAACATTGAACCACATTTTTGTGGGGAATTTTCATGGGATTACAATATATATATATATATACATATATAATGAAATGATGATTTTTCCGTAAATACCTATAAAAAATGGTGGATTTTGATGGTTATGTCAGATTGCCAGAGGAGGTGTAAGCAACACCCCGCGCGACTGAATCTGTCTGGACCGGAGAACAAAGAAACAATGTCATCATTTCTGCATGAACTTTTCCATAAAAACATCATCATCAGACATCATTGGTGAATTTCCTAGAACATTGGTTCACACATTTTTTTCAATTTAATAATATTTATACCACCCTTCTCGTTAGTTAGATCCCTTCTTAACCCCTAGAACATATTCATTTCCCCATGATATCCCCATTTTAGATGGTTGGGTTTCAACCTTGGATAGCAACCAAAAAGACTATGAAACCAGGACGGACATTTTCGGCATCTGTTTGAGGGTCATCTCTACCATACTGGAAACACGGATTTTCCCCTTGAATTCATCAGGTGTCCGACTAAAAAAAAACTTTTTTTGTTAGGGGGGGTTACTGTAGTCAACCTCCATGATAGAGGATTTTCCAGCCGCGTTTGATTGTGTGATCTTCCCCAAACAAAAATTCCCATGGTAAAAATCCCCAGCTTTGTTTAGATCGGGCGTCGCCATGTTGCGGATCCTTTCGGCCTTGTCGGGCGAAGTGCTGGTGGAGCTGGCATTGGAGGAGGTCCAAGTTTTATCGTCGATTCGGATGCTGGGATCGAAAGCGGTGACGAATTCAGCACCACATGGTGACGAACTCAATGGATTGGTTGGAAAATCTACGGGACTAGCCATATTTTTTGACCTTGAATGGGTTCCCATCCACGGTTTCCTGTAGATTTTCCTGCCAATCCATTGATATAGGTACTGTAGTATCAACAGCCATAAATCCAGTGAATCCCGCCATGATTTTATTTTTTTCTAAAACTGAGAGATTAAATGCTAGCATGTGAGAAAGAACAACCTGTTGGAGATATGGGTTAGATATGGTTAGATGAATTCGTGGCTTACAACAGAAAATGCCTAGGAAACAAAAACCAGTGGGATGAATGGGTTAGATTAGGGGGTTAAGACAGTGATAAGAGTTTCATATGGTTCATCATATGAAAAAAAGATGAAACAATGAACAGTTAGATTCATGGAGATGTCCCAATGGCATTCCCTGTTAGTTAATGCTTAACTCCCCCTTTTAGGAAGTGACCTGCCCCCAAGTTCTACCGCTCCATGGGCGATCTCAAGCGCAACGTTTGAGGGATCTCAAGCGCTTCCTTGTGCCGAAGACCAACTTCACGGTCTTTCAGCAGCGCTTGTTTCGGGAAGATCAGAGCGACCCGGCGCAAGCCGGGACGAGGTTTTTCGAGGTAACCAGGAACGGGACGAGGGAGAGGATTTTTTAAACATATTTTTCTACATGTTTTTTTTTAATGGTGGGGATGATACTTAAACTCCAAGATTAATGTCAACAAAAGCCGAATCTTTCGTGAAACCAAATTTCTCTGACGTGAAAAAAAAATGGTCGAAGTTAAATGCTGGAAATGTGTGCCATTGTGTGCCTAGAACTTAGCACCGTTTCTCTTTCAATTTTTTAGATCCCCATTTTCTTGGCTTTCCATTGGTGAAATTCTGGGGCTGAGGCGAATGTTTGGATGAGGATTCGTTGGAGCCCCGGTCGCTGCAGCTGGTGCTCTTAGCGTATCCTCCTGCAGATGCTGCTGAAGACAAGAAACTCTTTACTGCCTGCGAACAAGATCAACCGGAGGATCTGAGTTTGTGTGAAAATTTTGGGGAAGAGCAAAAAAAGCTCCTAGTTTGGTTCGTCGTCATCTTCCCCATTGAAATCAGACTCAAGCGATCACGAAATGTGTGGGATTTATTTCCAAGATGTTGCTTGCATACTCTGACAGGTCAAGTCAAGTGTATGGGGATTTTTTCAGCAAGATATGCTCAACTTTCAGATTCTTTGGATACCTCATGATAACTCCACCTTGAATCTGAATGGCTTTCATTTAAACACAGATAGTGAAGATTTGCCATAATTCAAGGAGAGCCAATCGTTTTTTGGTGGCACTTTGTTCATTTTGATGTAGGACTGTGGTATATTTCATATCTCAGTACTGACACGAAATTCTGGCGCAGAATTTCCAATTGTGAGAAGTAAACGGTTCGGATTGGCATCCGATTTGCCATCATTTGCTGCTGAACGCGGGTATTCATGACCTTACCTGGCCTTAGCAATAACAATGGGGTGACTCTATGGATGTTCCTCTTACCCAAGCTCTGGTTGGCAGCTTCCACTCTGCCAACGGCGGGAGTTGGTGGCACCCAAACACCATTTTTCTGTGGATTGCCATGTAATTCCCATTTTTCCCCAAAAAAATCACTCCACGACGCCAAAAATTGGTGGAGGACTTCCCATGTTTTCCCCGCAACAAATGCCACAAATGATAGGTCCCCATGGTTGCAAAAGGCACCCACAGGTAGCGAATCTTTGCCACGTGCCACCAGGAGTTGGAGCAGATTCTTCGATCCCCCCGGGATCCTCGGGTGGTCCTGGCTGGCAAGACCGCCTTGCACGTAGCGGCACGGCACGGCAGTGTGGCCTGCATCCAGCTACTCGTGGAAGCTGGGGCGGAAGTCGAACCAGAAGAGGCGGTGGAAACATCAAATCTGCGTGGCCACCATTTTTTTTTTCGGAAAAGTGGTGATTTTGGGGGCAAGTTCCATCAAGCCCAATGGGTTTTTGAAGCCGTTTCGGGCCGTTTCGATCAACGCCATTTGTGGAGATCTCCAGGTCTACACCTCGCCCCTGCATGTGGCAGCTCGCCACGGTCGTGCGGAGGCTGCGCGCTTGCTACTGGACCTGGGGGCCGAGAAGGACTATAGCAGCAACATGCAGGACCGGTGCTGTGCTGAGGTTTTCTTGTTTCCATTTGGATGGAAAAATGGGGATACCCAAGTCGCTATATAAAATTGGGTTTTAAGACTCAAATACGCTGACTTGAACTTGGGATGATTTGGGGTAACCCCCCGGAGTTGTGGAACCCATGGACTCAAGTTCTCCAAAAAAAACTGGGTCATTTTGTGATAGACTTGCCAACGATGAAAAGGAGCATCCCAATTTAAAGAACATTTGCTATCTCATCCAAACTGGTGAATCTGGGACTCTGTTCTAATTACCACATCTTCGTTTCTTTTCCGCCAAGGAAACGCCCTTGCATCCTGCGAGCCGTGAGGGCCATCTGGAGGTTGTTCGGGTGTTGCTGGAGCGCCAAGCTCTTCCCGACCAGGCGGATGAGGATGGCTTGACGCCACTCCACCACTGCGCGCGCAGTGGCCACCTGGACATCGCACGGCTGCTGCTGAACGCCGGGGCGGCCCGGGATCCGCTGACGGCGGGAGGGGCAGCGCCACTGCACTGGGCTGCCGCATATGGCCATGTGGAAACCTGGAGGATGCAAGCTGAAGGTGATTTTAAACGGTTGTTCCCATGGTGAATGGTACCAGATTTTGCATCCAAACCGTTGGTTTTCTCCTCATTTTGGAGAAGATTGTTCTATGGTCAATTTTCTCATTGGGGCCTTTGGCATCCGCACTTTTGTTTGCGTTTTTTTGATGCCTTTTCTGTTTCCACCTTGGGGGAACCATTGGTTCTGGACCTGTTTTTTTTTCCCCAGATTGCCCCAGGGTGTACCTGAACATGGGGTATATCGGTATATCTGTCAAATGGCAATTTTCATGAGGTGAAAGACAGGGAAGGGGCCCACAGATCAAGTGTAATACGGCAATTTTCAGGGGGATAGTGATGATTAAACATTTTGGATTCAGGGTTACCATATTTTCAAACACTCTCATCTTGTTATTTTTCACCATACTCAGGAAGTGGTGAAGTGCTTGGTAGAGGCAGGGGCGCGGATAGACAAAGCTCGAGGAGACGACCGTAGAAGCCCACTGCATATGGCAGTGCAGCATGGTCAATTAGAGGTGGTACGCTTTCTGCTGCAGGTGCAGCTTCAACCGAAGCAACGGGGAGGGTCAAATTTCTATCTTGCTGCAGTTCATGCCCCATCTTTGTTAAGGTTTGATCCGGCATTTTGAATTTATATATTTTGGTCACTTGTATTCCCATTCCGGTTGCTTCAGTCCATATGGGTAATATGGGTGTTGGTTCCATCCACAGATACCTCTTTTACTTGACTTGGGAAACCGTGTTAGGCTTTGTCCCAGTAAAAAATATTCCTCAAAGCAGCACTTCAAAAACGGCTCAAAACCAGGAGTTCTGTGGCAGACATCATGATTTGCTTGTAAATTTTAAATCTCCATGATCTCCATGTTTTATTGCTCAAACAGCCAGCCCGTTTCATGGGTAGAACATGAAACATGAAACGCCACGCCAGGGGGGTGCGGACCACAACAATGCCACCCTGGTGGAGGGCGCGACTCCGCTGCACTGGGCCGCAGTGAATGGGCACGTGCAGATGGCGAAACTGCTGCTGGAGGCACGGGCCGAATTGGCACCTCGGAGCGGATTCAGCGGTTTTCAAGGGGGAGAGAAGGGGGAGATCATGGTGGATTCAGTTGATTCGGTTGTATTCTCTGGTGATCATAGCTACTAGTATCGAAAGAGTTGCAGGGAACGGATCTGAACAACCAGTTCAAGTAGCATATGGATCTGAACATATCTGAACATGCTCGGCATGCAGAGCCAAAATCCAACGTCCCAGTGCTGGAAGAAGTTGGGAAAGCCTCTTCTAGACAGTAGCTAGTAACAGCTATAGCTTGCGCATGTAGTTCGATGATGTAGCTATGAAACATGGTGATTTCCCACAGCTATGTTACATTACCAGAGGCTAATGGACATTTAATCATCATCCTTGGTGGTTTTAACATGTTTTAACATGGTTTAACCATCATCTAATACTGGTATAGGAATATAACTGATAAATGCTGGTTTGTTGATCATGAGTTTTGGTGGCCGTACGAATCCCTTTCCCGTTCATATTCGACAGAGCCCAATAACCCATGGTGTAGTAGGGGATGAAACAACATATTTGCGGGAGTCTAGTATTAGGATGGGGGATTATTCAATGGGGATTCTCACAATCCATATACTGGGTTCTGAACCAACCAGGACGAGGAAAGGTTTTGAACGCTGCTGAACTGGGGCATTGAAAATATGAAGAAACCTTGTGGATATTATGATATCATTGGGAAACTTCGGATATCAACAATTTCTATTGGGGAATTGCAGTTGGATTTCACTTGTATCAGTTGGATATTTTGTTGGTGGTTTCAAACATTTTCTATTTTCCATAATATATGGGATAATCCTTCCCATTGACTAATATTTTTCAGAGGGGTTGAAACCACCAACCAGTGTTTGTTTATTGGGGGATTCCTCTGTTTTTTTTTGGGGGGGATAATCATCCCAACTGACTTTCATATTCTTCAGAGGGGTAGGTCAACCACCAACCGGGATATTTTGTTGCCCCAGTGGCTTAACATGGCTTAACTATATGGCGCCCCTCGGAATCGGGCAATCGGGCCGATGTCACGAAAAAAACAAGTCCCGGAAATGGGATGATCCATCTGATGGGAGCGAGGTAGATCTCATGTTTGCTGGGATATAAATATATGTATATTTATATATACAAATATATAAATTATATATATAAAATATTATATATATACACATTATTATATTATATTATAATATATTATATTATATTATATTATAATATAGTATATTATATTATATTATTATATTATATTATATTATATTATTATATTATATTATATTATATTATTATATTATATTATATTATATTATATGCATATGCATATGCATATGCATATGCATAATATATATATATAAATGTTATATTATATGTACAATATATATATATATATATATATATTATGTATATTAGACGTAGTTTATACAAGCTGTATACTGGGAAAAAAACATATAGCCCAGGAGAGAAAGACCAAGGGAGGCTTCAGTGCGATGCACATGGCGGTGCGCACAGGCAGACCTGGGATGTGATTCTGAAAGGACATTGTGACACATATTAATATGAAAAATATGTGTTAATGTTGGGAAACATTAACCTTGCCTATGAAAGTGATTAGTGATATAGTTTTTGATTAATGACTAAGTCGCAAAATAGTGATAATAGTTTGTGATTAATTAGTGATTAATATAATGATTGATAGTGCTTAATCATGATGAATCATGAGGAAAGAGTTGCCGGCAAAAATTTGGAACCATCGAAGTAAATGGGGAATTATAATCCATAAAGATTGGGATTTTCCGTAGGATTTCATAAGATTAAGGGGAAATCCAACATTTTCATGGAAAATGTATGGGATAACTTCCGGCAATCAAACCTAGCTGGCTGGAAAATGACCATCATTTACAGATGGAAAAACTCCCGTTAAAGTCGCTCATTTGGGTAGGTCGGTAACCATGGATTTCCCATGTTTGAGGACACCGGAGGGTAACCATTTTCAATGGAGTTGATTCTCCATTGATGAAATGATGGGAGGGTGAAGTTTGGTGTTCAGGTACTGTAGTTTAATACTCAATTTACTCTAAATACGGGGGTTGGTAAATGTCCTCATTGAACATATATAACCCAAATATTGGGGATATAATCTTCAGATATTTGAAAGTGATGTGAAACAAATCCCCAAGCCATGGGACATCTACCGAGCCCTGTCTTTGATTTCTTGCCATCAATGGGAAGTATACTCCGGTGTCCTCAAAGGTGGGCAAAATCCTCGCGGTTTGGGGAAACTCATAGAACTAGGTGGGGATGGGGTGACCCGCAAGGAACGAGGGACGGATCACGGCGGGAATCACACGTGGCGTGCAGGAAAATCAACCATCTCTGGATGGTTTTCCCATTCTGCTGCATCCGTTTTTGTGATGGATTTTCAACTGCTGTCTTTGACGGAGGGTACCATGCAATGCACATGTCCAACATGACAACGTTTGCGAAAACCTCCATTTGTGCCGTATATCTTGATTCTACTGAAGAGGATGATGCACTGCTATTAAACATACCAGCCGCAATTGGTGATGAATCCATCAGTTGGTGATCGCCATCGGTTTCTGGGGATAGGAACCAACACAGTTGGACTCTGAATCAGAGGTTTGTTCTTGTTTTTCAGTTCCTTGGTCTATGAAACATGGGGAAATGGAAGGGTTTCTGAAGGTGTTGGATGGTTGATGATTGACGGGTTTTGGATCGTGAGTTTTGGATGTTGCCTGATGGTTTGGGCGTAGTTTGGGATGGGTGAAGCTACCTATTAAATTACCATATGTATGGGGGAATAAACATCTAGAATTCCTAGCTATAACTTAGGGTACCTATGGCACCAGGGTTTTGACCCATTAGCCATCTGACGTATCCGCGGAATATGGAAAATGAACGGGAACTCAAAGATTCAAATGTGACCAGAACAGAAAATCGCTTGGAAAGAAGAGGAACTTCTGTGTAAAGATCACTGGATCCGACCCGTTTAAACCGCTTGAACAGCCACATTTTTTGCCTTCTTCAAGCCAGTAAAAGCAGCATTTTTGCTGCTGAACCCGCCATTTTTGCATGTGAAACCATCATTTTTGTTGGGAATGCTGAACGCCGCGTCAGGGAACATGGCTTTGATGCGCTTGCTGGAGCGTGGCGCCAACGATGCGCGACAGAAGCGACGGAAATGCAGCGCAGGGTAGAAAAAAATCACGCAATGCACTATGGAGTTCACTTAGCATAGATGTGGAATCTGGAAAATTACCTATTTATAGATGATGAACTATAATTTTCATGGTGATGTTGCACATCTATGCTAGTTTACCCTGTACAGGCTTTGTATGTGCATAGATTCATAGACTGAGGTCAATTGGAGGTTAAGAGACGAGACTTTATAATTGTTTGATGGGAGTGAGTTTTCATGGAATTTATCATGATTCTGGGTAAACTGTAACGGCCTCACTGTTCTCCCTCACTGGAATCATGGTTAGATTGCGGGAAATCATCTCCAAATGGCCGAAGAATTCAGGTTAGTGACATATTATAATTTACCCAGATGATAGATTTCAAATATCAATGAGGATATCAAGAATCTATCAATAGCTGGTGGCTATTATCCCCTTATCAGGATAAATAAATCATACACATATGTTATCCCAGATGATATCCTGCATCTTCCAATGTATGTAATCGCCCTCTTGGAGATGATATCCTTGGGTGAAACCCTCAAATGGAACCTCAAATTTCAACTTGTTTTCTAAAAGAGATCAATTAAAAAACATCATAAACATCATAAACATGCCAACTTTGAAATTTCCCAAACTTGAAAACAGACCCTAGATTTTGAATAAACAAATTGGGGTGTACGTTTAGTAATTAGCTCATAGAAATCAACAAATCATGAACTTCTTCACATGATAAAACGTGGGTAAAACAACAATGCCATAAACCAGCCATGACTGGGAACGGTTCATAGCCATAATATTACTCATAGTCATAACCATAATATTACGAATAGTCATCAATCTATGGTTCGTTTATGGTTCATACTAATTCCCTTTTTATGGGTAATATTACTATAGACTATAGAACTCATTATATAATCAAAGTCATAGTTTATGGTTCAACTACAGATAGTAATAAATGACTATAAATGACTATTGAATGACTATTAAATGACTATAAATGACTATTGACTGACTATTAAATGACTATAAATGACTATTGACTGACTATTAAATGACTATAAATGACTATTGAATGACTATTAAATGACTATAAATGACTATTGACTGACTATTAAATGACTATAAATGACTATTGACTGACTATTAAATGACTATAAATGACTATTGAATGACTATTAAATGACTATAAATGACTATTGAATGACTATTAAATGACTATAAATGACTATTGACTGACTATTAAATGACTATAAATGACTATTGAATGACTATTAAATGACTATAAATGACTATTGACTGACTATTAAATGACTATAAATGACTATTGACTGACTATTAAATGACTATAAATGACTATTGACTGACTATTAAATGACTATAAATGACTATTGAATGACTATTAAATGACTATAAATGACTATTGACTGACTATTAAATGACTATAAATGACTATTGAATGACTATTAAATGACTATAAATGACTATTGAATGACTATTAAATGACTATAAATGACTATTGAATAACTATTAAATGACTATAAATGACTATTGAATGACTATTAAATGACTATAAATGACTATAAATAACTACAAATGACTATAAATGACTATAATTATGGTAAATTACTATAGCATTACTATTATTAATCATAGTCAACCATAGTAATCAACCATAGTCATCCAAGGTCCAGGGCCCAGCAATCGCAAAGTCCTGGAGGAGGTGCGTCTGAAAAAACCTGCGACTTCGGGATTTTTCCGTGCAGTGAATGGGATTTCATGGTCGAACATCGCCCAGACAATGGTGATTTAGCCAAGAAAATCCAGATTTCGCTTGGATATTGCTTGGATAAAATATGGAGGTTTCGCCCACAAAGCAATTGTGGTTTTGTTTCGGGGAATTGTAGCTGATCAATAGCTGATTTTCCATGTGGCGCCATTTCTCGGCCGCCCTGGCCTGGGGAAATCGCTTGAGGAAGAGAAGCGAAGGAGACTTCGACCGGAGGCACCGGGTTGAAGGGTTGAACATGAGTTGTTGAAGTGTCCAACAAAAAGTGGAGTTTGAAAACTGTTGAACTGTTGAACCAATACCCTCTGGTATTTTAACATAACTATTGAACATTGCCATAGAAATAGTTGATTTACAGATTCAAAATGGTGATGTTCCCTAGCAAACTGTTAGCCATTGGCCATTTATGAACTGAAAAATCCCATTAAGTTCCATTAACTGAAAAATCCCATTAAATCACAATTTTCCATAGTTTTTCCTATGTTTACCAAAGGGTAGACTTGTTGAAGAGCTCCTCAGTAGCCTCCAGATCCTCCAAGTCAAGATGGTGACTTCAGGGTGATTTGATCATAGGTAAATAAATATATATATATATATACAAATTTAATATATCTATACAGTTGTAATAGATAGATATAGTTATATAGATATTCATATATATATATATATTATATTTGAATATCTATATATTTATTCAGTTTTTTTTTGTCCGGGAATATTATTGGATATATAAGCAACAAACCACAAGCCCTGCGGCAATCAAACATGGTTGGAACTGTTGATTCTCATGAAACCCATTTTCATTAGTGATGACTATTTGCGGCCCCAAACGGGTTTTCATATTTTCACCAGTTCTTGGTTGAATTCCATTTTTTTCTGGAATGCGAAGGGCCGAAGGGTGCCCATTTTCGGGGGTTTGGGGGTTGATCCATGTTTTCGGCTGTCGTGTTGCTTGCAGGGCCGTCGTGGCTTTTTGCAGTACTTTCATGGGATCGCACTTCAAGTATTGGGAAAGTCTGTGAAAGATCATTCAATGGATTGGTATGGATTGGTTTAAGGGATCATCTACCCTCTGGTAACATAGCTATAGGAAATGGACCATTCAGGATTTACCGTTCTTAAACATTAGGTGATTTTCCAGTTCGCTATATCTTAGTCATTACCAGAGGGTAAAGGAAACCATGGATTTTCAGAGATTTTCGGGGTTTCGCAAAGTCGCAGTGCCTGGTCATCCGCTTTCAGGTCAATGAGGATCCCAATATGCGAAGGTGCTGCCGATTCCAAGTGTTGGGGCTATATGGCAATATCGATGGCAACCATGGAGATATCGTGGGTATTCATGGAATATGAAACGGATCAAGAAATGGGGTCGGAGGTAGACTCCCATTCTTTGGTCCCAGTTAGATTAGCGTTTTTTTTCCCTGGGAAGAAAATCGACCACATGGTTTCTGGGGGTGTTTAATGTGAACGGGGATGGGACTACTCTACCAACCAATGACATGTGGCCAGGAGTTTTTGAGTTGTTTCGATTCCAGCATGGGACTTGCTTTGGGGTTTTCAGGGATTTTTTTAAAGGAATAATGGAGATGTGAATGCAACGGTGTTTTTTGTTTTTCATTGTTTTCAGTTTCTTACTTGTGTTCTCAAGATAATGATATGACGGAGTTTTCAAGTAATATTGATAGTGGATTCGCGTTGAGGTGTTCTTAGAATTTGTTGGATGAGTTTTGTGAATGTTATGTGTGAGATGGGACTTCATAGAAATTCATAGTCACTATGAATTTCTATGAAGTCCCAACTCATAGTCAACTTATAACTAGCAGGGGCCATACTTGCACTGGAAGCTAGCGGAAGGTCTGGAACTTGGTCTCTTTTTCGGCGGTTTCAGGAAGAGGGACTTCATCTCCCAAAATCATCAGTGTTGTTGTTGTTGTTGTTACTCAAGTCTCCTTCGGTGTTTGGATCCAGATTTTCCCTTTACAACTCCGCATCGTCCTGGTGATTTTTTGTCCTGGTGAATCCTCATATCGTGATGAAATCACCAAAATCCATCATTTTCAGCGATCAACATCAATCTGCTGCCAGTAAAATCACCAGAATCCACCATTTTTCCAGATTTTTCCAGATCCAGAATGTTGTTGGAAACAGTACATCAATTAAAACAACATCAATCTGTTGGCTTATGATCTCGATTTCAGATCGGCCAGGTCTGCTTCAGGTTCGCAGATGGAAGGCAGGGTGAACTGTTATAAGCCAGCCTGTATATGGGATAAACGGGATAGTTATGGATAGTTATATAATTATATAACATTATATAACTATATATATATATATATATGCAACCCTCCCAAGACCTACCTTTTGTGCAGCAGATATGACCTTGAATGCCTTGTCTTCCTTCTTATCTTATCTCCTATTGTAGCACTGCATCAGGAAAGTATCTTGGGCGCATGCGCCTGGACACATCCTGCCCACATATGTAGCTACAGCATAGGGCTGTAACATCAACTGTACGTATATTTGACATATTTTTTTCCATTCCATTTAATGTTTTCTTTTTTATGTGCTCAGACATTTTTAATATATCAACACGAATTTTATATCTATGATCTGATTCTTGCAAGTCTGCTTTTTCAATAACTTCTACAACATTTGGTATTTTTACATAAACTTTAGGATTTGCAGTAATATGATTAGGGGAATAGATGGATTGAAATTTTGTTATCTGTCTTTGCAACAAAGTATAGCATATTATTTTATTTATTTTAATTTTTATCTTTTTTTTATGAATACAACTTTTTGTAAGGTAGTTTTTTTTTCTTTAATAATGACTACTGGTGGAATTCATGGTTACTAAATTTCCTGTAGCAATTTGAAACCTTTTAGCTTCTACCAAAGCTGAGCTTTGTGCAGGATTTTCATGATATAGTTAGTGCATCTTGAGATTTCACATTTTTATTTATATACATCAGATTTTGCAGATAATAAAGGTGTAACAAGTACAATGTATAAGACTGATCTCCAGTAATAATTTTTAGACACATTGATTTTATAGTGCAATTACCTTTTTAATCCTGCTACAATTTCATAACATTCCATCAAGCTTTGAATAGTAAATTGACAATAATCACTCATATTCTCATTTGATGTTAATTGTCTTATTTGTTCTTGTGAAGCTACGTTATTTCCATTAGCTTGCTCTTCAGCATCTACAATCGTTTTTTTTGTAGAAGAGTTGATATTTTTTTGCTGTAATAATTAAGTTTTAAATTCTGTATAATGTAGAAGATCTTGTAATTTCATTGCTTTAAATCCAGGAGTGCTTGAGTTAGACATATTATTTATTAAACAGAAATGATTTTGATAATAAGTTAATAAGTAACAACAAACAAACTAGATCAGTTTTTAATGTATTTGTCATATTATAAACTGTCTTACTTTTTTTTATAGTTCTTAATTTTGTGATATGTTTAAAGGTATTATAGGAGTTTCTAGCATTGGGTGAATATGTATTTTTACTTCGAACGATCCTATATATTTTTGGTTCTTTTAGCTCTATATTCTGAGGATCTAGTTTTAAGTTATTATTTATTTTTTTTTGTCTTGAATATTTTTTTCAGATTCATTTGTTTGTATTTTTTAATGATAATATTCTACCAGGTACCATTTTTTGATGTGAACTTTCATGGCATTTCAGGGTTTTTATAGTCTGTTCCCTTTTTCCTAAACATAAATTGCAACCATGTTTTTTAAATAAAATTTTCTTTGCCGATCTATCTGCAACCCTTTCTAATACATTTTGTTGGGACGGTTTTGATTGATCTATAGATAAAGAGGTATTGCTATTGGATGAGCTCACGTATTTTTACTTATTATTGTCTAATTTTTCCTTCTTGTTTGTTAAATAAATTACTGTTTAAGATTGCAGCAGGTTCTTTTTCAATTTATTTCACTTTTATTATGATGAATCTAATTACCTTTATTGCATTTTTAAAAAATGCTTTTTGTTATTTTTTGCAAAAGTTGGTTGATTGGCTTGGAAAGCAAAGAACAAATAATGGGCTTTAGAATTTTATTTTACATGATAAGCAAGTTGACTTGAGGAATGTTAGCGACAGGCCGATCATTTGCAAAAAAAATCGTAATAAATTGCAGTTTCTGGTGACTAATATTATTCTATCTGGATTCAAGATTCAAGATTCAAGGCTCAGACAAAATTCTTCAACCCAACCTCTTTGGAGTCAAGATTCAAGGCTGAAGGCCTTCGGATTCAAGAAGTTTTTTTGGGACCTTGAATCTAGAATCTTGAATCCGATGTACTTGGGGAAGGGTGGGATGGGAACAAACTTGCAAACATTTGCAATTTTTGATCACCGAAAAGTGCCCTAAGTTTTAGAGTTCAAAATGTTGAGAAAAACACTGTAAATACGACTAAATTTGCTTGAAAGGTAGGTCTTGGGGGTACCATATATACATATATATATATATACAATATACATACGTATATATATATATATATGGATATAAAGATAATATATATATATATATATCCAAAAGATGGATTATTCGGGACTTATTATTGGGGATTCATTCGTCCATTAATCACAGGGATATACATTAATCAATAGGAATATGATGGCGATACAATGGATAGATCACCGAATATTTGGGTGTGTCCAAGAATGGGAGATACAACCAATGTATAGCAACTTGAATGCGGAAATTATGATAAATCATGGAACGGGGTACACTCTGTTCAGACGGACCCAAAAAAAGGGCCCAAATTATAAATCCAATACTATACTAGACGTGAGATAACCAGTTTCTTATTGTGGTGAGATGTGGTGAGTGATTTTTGGCGAAACGGTGTACAGGGCCCGACATAATTATAAACAAACAACTAGGATGGCAACAGTACGGGAACATAAATGTAATTTTGCGATCCTCATTGGCAGTTTGTTTTCTTATTTTGGAATATTTTATAATTAGAGTATATAATATTTGTTTGCTCTATAATTCTGTCGAGTCCTGTTCCATAATTGTAATTGTGGGTATCAGGCTCCGTAGCAGCTTGTCTGTAGCATGTTACCACTTGCACATACATACCCCCATATTTACATACTATACAGACTATACAATACAATCTTCTACAATGCATACCCCGAAGGGGTGATAAAAGTGTAGTTCACTCAGCTTTGGGGCTGGGGTGTTGTGTTTTTTTCTATTCAGCGGCTTATTGGCCGTTTTGTTTGGGACATACGGAAGTTAATTGTATGTAGGTTTTCTTGCAGTGACCCCGGAAACATATTTATTGAACTTGCAATTTTACCAGGCGGTGCAAAATGTAGGGAAACATAGGGGAACCACAATGAGTTCAAAAGCTGCACCAGAATTTGATGAGGGAGTGGATATATGGCCATGGATCAATATCTATTAATACCATTTTTAGGGGAATGAACATCCATTTACCAGCTATTTTGATGTTCACCAGGGGTACAAGGTTTTGACACACTGCCATATGGCCATGGGAAATCCCATTAACCATTTTGGTCAAACATGTGCGGGGAGGTCGCGTCCAGAATCTGCTGAAATGTTCAGGATGTTCTAGACAATGTTTACCTGCTCATTTCCAGGTTTCGATGGTTTCCCACTTGTTTGTTGGTTTATAACCCACATGTACATATATATATGTATATATATATATATGTATATATATATATATATGTATATTATATCATCCCAGTCAGTATAGACTTGGTTTCAATCACCCCCACACGTACATACAGATGCCACATGTATATGAATATAGAATCTAATGTGTATATATGTATCATACATATATACACATTATGTTCTATATTCATATAAATGTGACTAGGGGTTTTATCCATATATCACTGAACCAGGGTCTAGCACCTCTTTTCAGAGAGGTCTCCAATTGGAAGCCCGGCCGTCCGCGACGCAGGCAGAATTCTTATGGGAATTCTTTTCTGGGACTGGACAGAATTCTCTAACGGATTCTCTTTTCTCACAGAATTGGATGATGGGAAAATTTACAGGAAACCCCTATATCTGATGGTAAAAACCATGGTTTCCTGTAGATTTTCCCTTAAACCAATCCATTGATTTTCTGGATTTGTGTTCGATGATTTTTGACTGGTGCTAAATGTAGGAGGGAAATCATATGGAATGATCCAATCCATAACAGACAGAACCATCGTCAATGTCTGGTGTCCCTCCAGACGTAGACCTTTTTTGACTCCAAAATCATATTATTTATTTGTCCAACTACTGTATGTATATATATATAATATATATATAATATATATATATAATATATAATTATATAATATTCACATTATGTCACATTGATAAAATCATATTGACTTCCCTGGGAGATTTGTCCAACTACTGTATATCTTTGGGGAAAGAGATGTGGATCACTACTCCAAATATCTTCATCCAAGATATGTTTCGCCATTTTTTTTGCGCCAATTCCCTTAAGCGTCTACAGTGTTGGTAAACTTATCAACACGTAACTCCGCAAGAGTAAACCTACTTAGTAGGTGAATACGCCGTACATGGATTTTGGATATGCTGGTTTTCATATTTGGGAAGCGTCAATTTCATGAATTCAACAGATTAATTCTTGGGTTGTCATCCGAATGTTCCCCCATCACAATTAGTTCAATTAATTGCTACCACAAATCCCGCAGTTCGCCTAGGCAAACCAACTTACCCATCAGAAATCAAATTTAAGTCCATGAATGTCTATATTTCTTTTTCTGGGTCAAATCACCATAGGCACTATTTTTTGCTGATCACCATGTTGGACATTTTCGATTGGGATTTTCCATGAAATGAACCATGATGTGACATGACATTTCCATGCGTAAACTGTTCAATCATGTGACATGAAATATTTGAAATAGTTTTTGCTGAAAATCATGAAACATGAAAACTGACATTCAATACTTTGACATTTTATGCTGAAAATCAGCCATCATCTGAATCATAGTGACCATTAAATCATGTAAACCCTCCATTTCATGTTTTTGCCCCCCCCAGCAGGTGACAGGCTACCCGGTGGTGCAGCCGCCTGAGGCGGAGCTATGGTGATCGAAAGATAGGGAGGATTCATGGGAGTTCTAATGGGGTTATATGTATACATATATATATACACACACATATATATATACACGCATTAATCATGAATATATCATCTGGTATATGATCATGTATCAAGACTCATCCAGAAATATCAATATCACAATCATATATACATATCTGGGTAAATTATAACGGCCTCACTGTTCTCCCTCACTGGAATCATGGTTAGATTGCGGGAAATCATCCCCAAATGGCCCAACAATTCAGGTTAGTGACATATTATAATCCAGTTGGATAGATTTCAAATATCAATGAGGATATCAAGAATCTATCAATAGATGGTGGGTATTATCCCCTTATCAGGATACATATCAATACACATATGTTATCCCATATGATATCCCACCATAATACACTAATGGGTATATACATAAATAATATTATATCATATGATATCCCATTTGGTTGGTGGTTTGGAACATTTTTTATTTTTCCATATATTGGGAATGTCATCATCCCAACTGACGAACTCCATCATTTTTCAGAGGGGTAGGTATACCACCAACCAGCCATAAATATTATACATACTTTCTGGCTATTTAACATAGCCATGGGAAATGACCCATAGAAATAGATGGTTTACCGAACTTACACAAATGGTGATTTTCTTCCATAGTTATGGGCCATTTATAGTTGATTTACCTATTAAAAATGGTGATTTTCCATAGTTATGGGCCATTTATAGTTGATTTACCTATTAAAAATGATGGTATATCAATACATATGTTATCCCATATGATATCCCATCCTAATACACTAATGGGTATATACATAAATCATATGATATCCCACCTGGTTGGTGGTTTGGTTTTATGTATCACTATCAATAATCTATCAATAGATGGTGGGTATCGTCCCCTTATCAGGATAAATATCAATACATATATGTTATCCCATATGATATCCCATCCTAATACACTAATGGGTATATACATAAATCATATTATACCCTCTGGTAAACTAACATAGCTATTGAAAATTGCAATTTAAAGTGGATTTTCCCATGAAAAATGGTGATTTTCCATAGCTATGTTAGTTTACCAGAGGGTATCCCATAAATATCAATACACAAGCAGAATCGAGCCCAATGATATCCCATCAACCAGGCAGCTCATCCTCGATACCCCGGCGCTTCGGTGTCAGGCCGGGACTAGGGAGAAACGTGGGGAGAAACCGTGGCGAAAAACCTGGGGAAAACGTGGGGAAACACAGGGAAAACCTGGGGAAACATGGGGAAAACACTTCGAAGCCTGGAATTTTGATGAGAATTTGAGAAGACGATCGGTTTTTGATTGATAGATTACTGCCTTTTTGGGGTGGAATGTGCTATTTTTGGGCAAAAAGTGAGCCATGAAGTCATCTAGGATGGAAAGAAGTATTGTCAGTGACTCATGCGATTTCCAGGTTCTTCTGGGATATACACCTAGATTTTAGGAGAACATTTTTCACCTTTTGTAACACTTTGATCCTTCGTTGCCACCCGAGATGATTTCCATACTTTCTCCGAGGGTGTGTTGACATATTGCACATTCTTCTTCCTTGAGCCCGAAGTCGGCATGTTGGTCTCATTTTGGCCATCATATCTTTCAGTGGACCAGCTTCAATCTTGTTGACAACCTGTGCCAGTCCAGATGGGCTGAAGAGCCAAAAATGGATGGTTCGCTTGCTATCCCGTCCTTCTATGATGTATTTCCATACATTTCCCAGAATTGGCGGAAGGGACAATTTGCAGGAACGCCTATGATTACTGGTAAAAGCAACGGCTTCCAGCTTCGATTTTAACTTCGACCAATCCATTGAGTGTTGCCCGAGGTTTTTCGGAGCACAGTTTGAGGGGTGATGGGTTCTTTCTCGGTTGTTGATGAGTTTGCAGAAACTCATGGGAGCCATGGTTCCTATCCTTACCTTTTAGTTATGAAACTAAATGGGAACGAGTACACCTTTGTACACGCCAATGAAGGTGTACTTGGAGGTGCACCCCACATAGATCCACACAGTATTACACTTTACAAATTTTTACAACCTACCCTCTGGTAATTTAACGTAGCTATTGGAAATGCTCATTTATAGTGGATTTTCCCATTAAACATGGTGATTTTCCATAGTTATGTTAGTTTACCAGAGGGTATATCATGCCATATTAAATGCCCATACACTCCTGAATTCGAACGTGGAACTGCAGGCTATTCCTGAGGGCACCTAACATGAACCCATGGTACGGTCTCGAGTGGATTTTGTTCCCCAGGAAATCATGCAACTAACTTTTTTAATAAAATCACTCCAAAACTGACATGGAACCCAATGCGGTGCAATGCAGGCCCGAACTGAACCCAAACTGCACCCTGAAACAGCCAACATGGAATTTGAAAAAGTCACCGCAAATCGATCTGCAACCCTGAAGGAACCTGGAACCCAAATGGTTTTTAAGGCGTTTCTCCTGAAAATTCCATGTTGGTCTTGCGGGCGACGGTGTGAAAAAAACATAATTACCAAAGAAAAAGGTCAAAACCTGGGCGTTTTGCGTGATTCTACCTGGAGACCCTTCATTCCCTTCAAAAAAACTATTCAGAGGTTTCAGGTCTTTTTTCGGGGGAAAGAACTGAAAGCAAAACACCTCCAAGAAAAGGTTGTGTTGGGTTCCAATTTGATGGTGAACTTACTGGAGCAGGTTTTGCCAAAAGTTCAACCCCCAACTTCGGCGAAGTTTATGGCGGGTTGAAAGCCACATGAGTGGGTCAATTTAATCTGGTTGGTGGTTTCAAACATGAATTTTATTCTCCATAATATATGGGATAATCCTTCCCATTGAATCATTGACGAACTCATATTTTTCAAGATGGTTAAAACATGTTAAAACCACCAACCAGTAAGGGGTTAACAATGGCTTAGTTTAATGGTGAATATGAAGGTGTCCGAAGTCGGTACCCCGAATTCTCATCCAGTCGGTCACCAGGCTCCACTACCCCGACAGATGGGGGTGAGGGAGTTCCCTTCACTCTCCTCTCGCGTGGCTCGGCAGCAGCTTGTAGGAACCCAGCCTTTCTTGAAAACCAGGGTAGCTATACAGACAGTCGTCCGGGTTGGACATCAGCCTTTTAGCCAACAACTTACCAATTTACATTTTTTGGTTTGGGTACTAGATTCACAATTCTATGATTGTGACTACATTGATATTTGTGTCAAAAAGCGACTAATTATTATGGGGGTGGCAAATAAACACTTCTATATTCATCAGTATCTTAAGGACCCCCCCATCGAAAAAGAAAATCCAACTAGATAGTAAAATCCCACTAAACTAGTGATAATTTATGTGTCTATCTTTTTGGTGGTTACCACATACACACACACAGCCTATAATATATATATATTTATCGCTACATAGGATGATGTATGATGTAGTCATCAAAACATGGGGTCACCATGGAACAATATATCGACAATATATGCACAATATGTCCACACAGTTTTAAAATGATTACCACACTTTTTTTTTTCAAAAAAAACAATTAACAATAATCAGTGTTCTCATTAATAATAATTAATCATTAATAATGATCAGAATGATAACTTTTCACAATCATCATCATCATCATCATCATCCTCATCCTCATCCTCCTCCTCCTCCTCCTCTTCGTCTTTGTCTTCGTCTCCATCTGCATCTTCATCTTCGGTTTACCACATACAGTATATATTTCATACAGTCACCAAAGTATGGGGCTGAACTATCTCGTGGTTCGAAGGGAGCGGTTCGGAGCAGCCCTTCCCAACCCAATGCCTCGCAGTCCATTTGTGTCCCGATATATCCACAATATATCCCTATTACTATCATCATTGTTAAACACTGTACATTGTTGAACTAACAATCATCATTCTTAGCATTAGCGATCATGGATGAAATACCTATTTTGTTATATTTTGTTCTTGTTATTATTCATATATATATATATTCATATATCATTATCATCATTGTCAATGAAACTCCTGCGCTGACATCCAAAAAAAAGCTCGAAATCCTCCCAGGTCTGCGAAACAACCCTGTGCTCCAGGCAGGGGACGATATATAATGTTGATATATATATATATACATAATATGGAATGATATAATATAGTATAGTATAATATAGTATAGTATAGTATAGTATAATATAGTATAGTATAATATAGTATAGTATAGTATAGTAGAGTATAGTATAGTATAATATAGTATAGTATAGTATAATATAGTATAGTATAGTATAATATAGTATAGTATAGTATAGTATAATATAGTATAGTATAGTATAGTAGAGTATAGTATAGTATAGTATAATATAGTATAGTATAATATAGTATAGTATAGTATAGTATAATATAGTATAGTATATAGTATAGTATAGTATAGTATAATATAGTATAGTATAGTATAGTATAGTATAATATAGTATAGTAGAGTATAGTATAGTATAGTATAGTATAATATAGTATAGTAGTATATATAGTATAGTATAGTATAGTATAGTATATAGTATAGTAGGTATAGTATAGTATAGTATAGTATAATATAGTATAGATAGTATACTAGTATAATATATAGTATAGTATAGTATAGTTATAGTATAGTATAGTATAATTAGTATATAAATATAGTATAGGTATATAGTATAGTATAGTAGTATAGTATAGTATATAAATATAGTAGTAGTATAGTAGTATACTATAATATAGTATAGTAGTATAGTATATAGTATAGATATAGTAGTATAGTATAGTATATAGTATAGTATAGTATATAGTAGTATAGTATAGTATAGTAGTATAGTATAGTATAATATAGTATAGTATAGTATAGTATAATATAGTATAGTAGTAGTATAGTATAGAGTAGTATAGTATAGTATAGTATAGTATAGTATAGTATAGTATAGTATAGTATAGTATAAGTATAGTATAATATAGTATAGTATAGTATAGTATAATATAGTATAGTATAGTAGAGTATAGTATAGTATACTATAATATAGTATAGTATAGTAGAGTATAATATAGTATAGTATAGTATAGTATAGTATAGTATAATATAGTATAGTATAGTATAGTATAATATAGTATAGTATAGTATAGTATAATATAGTATAGTATAGTATAGTATAATATAGTATAGTATAGTAGAGTATAGTATAGTATACTATAATATAGTATAATATAGTATAGTATAGTATAATATAGTATAGTATAATATAGTATAGTATACTATAATATAGTATAGTATAGTAGAGTATAGTATAGTATACTATAATATAGTATAGTGTACTATAATATAGTATAGTAGAGTATAGTATAGTATACTATAATATAGTATAGTATAATATAGTATAGTATAGTATAGTATAATATAGTATAGTATACTATAATATAGTATAGTATAGTATAGTATAGTATAATATAGTATAGTAGAGTATAGTATAGTAGAGTATAGTATAGTATAGTAGAGTATAGTATAGTATAGTAGAGTATAGTATAGTATAGTATAGTATAATATAGTATAGTATAATATAGTATAGTATAATATAGTATAATATAGTATAGTATAGTAGAGTAGAGTAGAGTATAGTATAGTAGAGTATAGTATAGTATAGTATAATATAGTATAGTATAGTATAATATAGTATAGTATAGTAGAGTATAGTATAGTATAGTAGAGTATAGTATAGTATAGTATAATATAGTATAGTATAGTATAATATAGTATAGTATAGTAGAGTATAGTATAGTATAGTATAATATAGTATAGTATAATATAGTATAGTAGAGTATAGTATAGTATAGTATAATATAGTATAGTATAATATCATAGTATAGTGTAATATAGTATAGTATAGTAGAGTATAGTATAGTATAGTATAGTAGAGTATAGTATAGTATAGTATAATATAGTATAGTATAATATAGTATAGTATAGTATAATATAGTATAGTATAGTATAGTAGAGTATAGTATAGTATAGTATAGTATAATATAGTATAGTATAATATAGTATAGTATACTATAATATAGTATAGTATAGTAGAGTATAGTATAGTATACTATAATATAGTATAGTATAGTAGAGTATAGTATAGTATAGTATAGTAGAGTATAGTATAGTATAGTATAGTAGAGTATAATATAGTATAGTATACTATAATATAGTATAGTATAGTAGAGTATAGTATAGTATACTATAATATAGTATAGTATAGTAGAGTATAGTATAGTATAGTAGAGTATAGTATAGTATAGTAGAGTATAGTATAGTATACTATAGTATATAGTATAGTATAATATAGTATAGTATAGTATAATATAGTATAGTAGTATAGTATAGTATAGTATAGTAGTAGTATAGTATAGTATAGTATAATATAGTATAGTATAATATTATATAGTTATATTATATAGTTATGATATAGATATAGATATAGATATAAATATAGATATAGATATAGATATAGTATAGATATAGATATAGATATAGATATAGTATAGATATAGATAATAATATAGATATAGTATAGATATAGTATATAGATATAGATATAGTATATAGTATAGATATAGTATATAGATATAGTATAGATATAGTATATAGATATAGTATAGTATATAGATATAGACATAGTATAGATATAGATATAGATATAGTATAGATATAGATATAGATATAGTATAGATATAGATATAGATATAGATATAGATATAGTATAGATATAGATATAGATATAGTATAGATATAGATATAGATATAGTATAGATATAGATATAGATATAGTATAGATATAGATATAGATATAGTATAGATATAGATATAGATATAGTATAGATATAGATATAGATATAGTATAGATATAGATATAGATATAGATATAGATATAGATATAGATATAGATATAGATATAGATATAGATATAGTATAGATATAGATATAGATATAGTATAGATATAGATATAGATATAGATATAGATATAGATATAGTATAGATATAGATATAGATATAGTATAGATATAGATATAGATATAGTATAGATATAGATATAGATATAGTAATAGTATTATATAGTTATATTATTGACAATGTCGATATATGTTGATGATGTCGATTCTGTTGTCGATGGTGGTGATGGCACCCTGGAGCCTCACACAACGGCAGCCAGGGTACCCAGGGTACCCGCCCGAAGCGGTGAAAGGGGGATGGTTTCTATTTACCCTCTGGTTATTTAACTGTTTGCCATGGAAAATCCCTTATAAATGGAGGTTTTAATGGGATCTAATGGTGATTAATGGAGGTTTAACCTCTGGGAAACATACTACAAACTATGGAACATCACCATTTTTAAGTTCGGTAAACCATCTATAAATGGACCATTTTCCGTGGCTATGTTAAATAACCACCGGGTATATCCATTTACGGTGATGGTTTATGGCATTGGGCTTACCACAGTATTTGTTTTGCGTATTGAGGGCATGTTTTAAAATTATTTAGGGACATTTAGGGAGTACCGATCAATGATGGACTAGATTCTACTCCTATCAGTTGAGAATCTGACAATGGGCAACGTTTGCAAGCTTTTAGCCCATGAAGTCTGGATCCAGAACAGCAGAAAAGGCCTCTTCTTGAAGCTGATCGGGAAACCCCTGGACAAGAGGACCCCCAGCCGATCAAGTTGAATGGTTAACAACCCCTCCTTGGCACCCTGCCAATAAGGTTGGATTTGGTTGGGTATATTATATTGTCTTTGGTGCAATCATCTGCTCGTCAAATGCCCATGAAATATATTATTGGTCAACTCCCAATGTTTTGCTTGCTTGAAGTACCCGGATTTTGGTTGGCTGAAGAATCCTTGAAAGGTGGAAACATATATCTGCTGGTTTTGAACACACCGCAAATTCGCAGGTTTGTCTGAACATTTGCGGACAGCCCATTCCATCCACTCTTGCTTAATCATCATGCCCGGTTAAAATTGAATAATCATCATATAATCAGCATTTTCCCATATTTTCCACATGAAAAGTACCTTCAACCAGGGGGGCAACTCGAAACATGAAATAACCCAATTGGATTTTTCGACAAACGCCGCAGGTGCAAGACTCGCGAATCATGCGGCTCATTGGGAAGAGGCACCCACTGTGAGTTTGTCTTTGAGTCTAGGCTCCATTCCATCCATTGGATTATCAGGATTTTTTATATAAAAATCCATTATATCATTAAAAAAAACATTCATAAGCCTATCATCTAAGATTTTTTGAGGTAACCCATTTTTAGCGATGGCATTTCAGTGCGCAAGTCACTGGGGATCTCGATAAAAATTGGAAGGATCCTCCAAGATTGGGTCATGTTTTCCATGGGATCAGCAGATTTCCATGGGGGATTTCATGGGGAGAGCTTAAGCTACACAAAAATGGTGGTGATTACTCCCCCTGAAATGGTTCCAAGATGTCCCTATGTATGTATAAATCCCCTACTAAACCATGGTTTCGGGAGAGTGTTTGAATATTAGTGGGAAGGGATTATATTTGTATGATACATATACATATACATCTACATATATATATACATATATATAACATCACATTTAGATACATAATCTGGGCAAATTATAGTGACCTTATTGTGACCTCACTGGAATCATGATAAAAAAAGGAAATCATAACCAAGAAGAAGCCTTACTTGAGGTTAATGAAATATGATCATTTACCCGTATACGTATGTAACAGTACATACTTGGTGGTTCATCCCACGAATCGTAAGTAGCTTAGTTCACCATTATAAATGGAATAAGTAGAGTTAATCCACTAATATACAACTGGAGTTACAACCCAACTTGGATGAACCACCAAACATATATATATATATATATATGTATATATATATTTAAAGTAAGGTTTCGGATCACGAGGGCCCCTCGACTCGTGTTTTCTGGTCACCTAAGCGGGTGTGCCACCCGCGGGCGCTCATTGGCCCTTCTTTTCGGCGCTGGGTGTTTGCACTGAACTGGTTTCTACCCTGGTGCGACATCTTGTGCTCTGCTGGATTGGCACACCAGCATCACCACGCCTTTTGCAGCCACGTCCTCTCCCTGCACCTTGCGGCGATTGGCAACGAGCTCTAGGCGGTGTATGAGTACGGCATTATTCATCTTCCTTTTCCTGATTTTGATCACTGACTTGGAGGATTTGCTCTTTTTGGTTCGCCCTCACAACGACTTCGGATTCGGCAAGGCGCTCGCAGCGCCGTCAGAGAGCGCGAGCGCGCTTAAGTTGGCATCTTCATCGCGCCGGGGTGGTGCCACTGGATTATTACCAACTGCGGCGATTGGTCTCGGCTCTCTCCAATCACCATTCGAAGGACAGAGGGTTCATCAAGGTCATTACCAACGCCATGAAGACCTCCAATGTACCATGGAAGTGCATTCACTGCCGACAGCTGCGCAAGCACAACGTGACGCACTGTCCCACGTGTCATGCTCCATGGCAGACAGCCATGGACAGGAGCTATGTGCACGGAGTGAAACAAAATCAACAGAATTGGGGCGGATATCCTACAGGGAATTTCTATTACCAGGATCATCAACAGCCCCGCCAGAGATCGCAGAGCCCGAGGCAGAGGACGCAGAGTCCACGTGGCAGAAAGAGCCCACGCAACAAGGGAGGTGGCAAAGGCTTCGATCAGTACAGCTTTGCCCCATTCCCGCAGTTCCCGCATGGACCCTTTCCACCACAGGCTCAACAGATGGCGCCGCCATTGCCCCCACCATCGACCCCACCACCGTGGATGCAGTCACAGGTGCCTATGGTTCACATGATGCCCATGCCCATGCAGGCCCCACCAATGGGAAGCAATGCAGCGATGCCTCAGCAAATGCACATGCCTGCACCGACGTTGCAGCCCAGTGCACAGGAACAGGCACAAAAAGAGCTCATTGCCTACCTCCAGAAGCGCTCTGCAGACCTCCCCCCAGACATCCAGCAGAAGGTGCACAACACTTGCAGGAAGGAGGGGAAGAGAGTCATCAAAGATCTCGAGACAGCTGCCAAAGCGCTTGGAGAAGCGCGCACAGTGTACGAGGAGGCACTCTTGGCGCGCTCACAACATATCAATACCTGGAAGGTATTTTTGGCAGAGGCAGTCAAGAACTGGTCAGACTATGGCAAGCTATTCGAGCAGCACGAAGAGGCACTTCAAGCCAGGATAGCGATGGCCAAAGAACAGTTTCAGGATGCCAAGGACTGCATGGAAGCCTCCAACATTTCAGTTGGGAAAGTAGTGGTGCAAGAGCTGAGCGACGAAGAGGACCTGCCTGGGGACGCAGGAGCGAGTGCGATGCAGATCACAGAGAGCATCCAATCGCTTTCGACCTCTCTCCAACAGCTCTCCAAGGCCACAGAAGCGATTCAGATCGAAGAGCAGGCGGCAAAACGCCCGCGATTAGACGCCTCAAAAGGGGAAGCAGAGGCTGCCTCGCATTTCAGCTAGGCTGGTTGTGGACGACCTTATGGTGCCACAGCCGACAGCCAGATGTTTCTGATCTACCAGCGACTCAGGCACTCAAATGGAGTCATTCCATCATGAGAGAGAGTACCTTCCTCTGTGAATGTGGGGCCAGAGAGAAGGCACAGAAGCTTGCTTTGGAAATTGCTCTTTCTTGTCATCACGTTGTACCTTGTGGGCACTTTGCGCTACCTACAACCAAAAAGTCGAAGTCGTCACTGCATGTGGGTTTTGCAGACAGTACGGATCTTCACATTTGGTTTGAGGATGACATACAAGCGCAGACCTTTTGCCTACCTGCGGACTTCTTTGATGGCAGGTCAACACCTTGGAGTGGCTGTCCACTTGTTGCTGACATGAAGCTCAGCAGATTTCAAGTTCGTCCTTGGCACGATGGTGGTATTGTACGAAGTTATGAGCCTCTCGATGCCCAGGACAGCAGAATCACGGCCCCCAAGAAAGGGATCTCCCAATTCAAGATCACAGATCATCATTTTGATAACCCTGCACGTCGGCTTCAGCAAGAAGGACCTGCAGAAGAACCTGACCCGGATGTGATTCCGGACATTCAAGATGCACCACCTTTTGCACAAGACCTACAAGCCTTGGCGGACATGCACCAGGCATTTACAAATCCAGATGGTGAGGGCATCCTCAGATTGCGCACATGGTATCTTCATCATGCTGATCATCTGACCAATTTTCATCCTCGAACTGTTGAGCTTGATGAGGACTGGAGGCGCTGGGAGAACGACATCATTGGAGCATGGAGAACACATCTTCAAGCTGGAGCCAACGTTTTTCTCCACCTCGCTGCACCAGATCCCTACAGAGGCTATCTCAACAGAGAGACGCATGGCGACATCATCATCACCCAGGGCAATGATCTCCCCAGACGTGCGGGACTTGTCACTGTGCACTACCATGGAGGTGAGACAGAGCCGCACTCTTATGCAGTTGCGTGTTCCCTGGAGCTGGTCGTAAGTGGTTTTCGTTTTGCAGAGGTCGCAGATGCAGGTCAATGGTGTCATCTACCACAGAACCGATGCATGCTTGCGTATGGCTGGCAACAGATACCCTTTGACCACCTGCCCCGACATCAGATGCACAGCGGAGATGCCATCACCATCACCATCACTCGAACAACCACGGAGAGTAGATCGCGTCAGTCCCCTCAGCTTCCCCATGAAGATCATCAAATTGAAATTCAACAACAAGGCAGTGATCATGACTATGAGGACGCAGGGAACTTTGACTTCCCCACGGGCACACCACAGCCCCCTGAACAGTCTTCATCGTCATCTGAACAACCAGAAGATGAAGTCGGAGTGCACATATACAGACTGGAGAAGGCAGATGCTCACTGTTATCTGCGATGGGGGACACGTACAGAAGAATTTTGCTTGACATCGTGCGTTGCTTACGACTGCCTCGCAATGACATTGTCGGCTTGCACTTTGTCCATGCTCTTCCGATTGGAGTTCATCCCATTGCAGGCAGAGCAGTGATTCTCCAATCGAACAATGATATACCAGCGGGATCTGGAGAACAACTTGTTCTCATTGACCAGGAAATCCACTTCCATGCGCTTCCCTCCGGACTTTTGGTCCCACCGGCCTTCAGCCGGAAAGTGCTTCGAGTTTTTCCTCCTCTACATCGATCCCAGATACTACGATTGCTTGGACTTCATGAATACTGCGAACTTCACTCAGACAAATGCACCATCTTTGAGAACAACATCCTCTGGCCAGCCCAAGATCGCACAGTACATGCACTGACCCACGGTACATACTTGCGGGTCATTGTACCTCCTCCAGATGACCCTGCACTGGACACGGAGGTTGCAATCGCGATCACCAGAGACCTTACAATCGAGGAACCGGCATCCCCTACCTCTGCTCCGATTGCCACTTGCCAGCCTGGTCCTGCAAGACCAGTTAGTGAGGGAGATAGCAATGCCTTCTTCCAACAAGCACTACAACGACATCAAGCGACATGCCGTTCTGCATTGCGAACACTCAGACCTTCACGCTGGAAAGTCGCACCAGAACATGTTTGTGGACACCGGCTTCCAATCTCTTCAGAAGGATCAGTGCCACCACCACAAAATCCTCGACCATTCAGCAGGTTTTCAGGCAGAGACTTTGACACCCTGAACAACCTCTTCATGTCCCAAGCTTTGATCGAATGTGAAGAAGGGGGACCCATCGCCTACATTGACACATGGTACATTCACCACGGTCGGCAGCGCCAATGTGACGAACCAAGAGCAGTCAAGATCTTTCAGGATCCAGCCACGTGGATCTCAGACATTCTTCAACCTTGGAATGAAGAAATTGACCACACCATTGACATCTTGATCTACCTGGTGCGACCAAAGCCGCCGTGTACCCCAATGGAATGTATGTTGGCTCATCTCATCATAGAACAAGCACCCAGACCTGACTGGACTGTCGTTCTTGTCACTATACAGGATGCAAGCTTCAGAGGAGCCACTGTCAATCACAAAGCGTTTTCCACTTCTTCCCTCATGAATGCCAGGACAATCATCCGACTTGCAAACATGCAGTCAGTGTGCGATGCACGTTTCTGTAGTGTCCGCAGAGGCCATATCCCATATGATCCAAGAGAATTTGACATTGTTGAGCCGGGCAGCAACCTTGTTATTTTCCTCAATGCTCACGGACCCCTCGGGCCCTTCTTGGACGATGAGGCGGACATCAGCCATTTCATGCAGAACTCAGCAGCCCCCTCTACAGCAAGGCCAACATCGGATGCTTTCCAGTTCAACCCCAATGCGCCACACTTCTGTCCTGGTCAGCCCTTACTGAACTCTTTACCAGAAGGACTCCAGGACTTGTATGACCACTGGGCGAGATACGCTTTTAGCTGGGAGGGTGAGGAAGCATCAACTTCGGTGACCACATGGTTCATTGATCAACACCATCAGCATCTTCACAACTGCTGGGTGCCACGACAAATCCAATTGGCGGGTGATTACAATTCCTGGGAGGAGACACTCTACAGAGCTTGGCATGATCTTCGTCTACCAGGAGCTCCAATCCTGATCCACGTTGTTCAGCCTACACCCCCCAACATGGGATCTGAGACGGCGGCACACGTGCTTTTGATTCAGAATCCACAAGACACTTTGTCTTCCAGCGTGGTCACATTCTTCAATTTAGAACGACACACAGGTGAACCAACGCGACAGTTTGCCATCACCACGAATGAAGGCATTCTCCTGGAACATCTCATCTATGGTTTGGGCCTCGAAGGCAGGTGTCTTCTTCCGGGAGCGACCTCAATCTGCACAGCTTCAAGCGGCTCACAACAACTCCATTTGGGACGTCCATACTTAGGAGGGGATGGCACTGGCATCACTCTATGGATGAACAGAAGACCTGAGCCACTGGCGACAGCAACGGGCAACGCAGCCACCAACCTGCTACAAATAAGTGCTCGATTGCAACAGAGGGGAGAGAGGCGCCTAACACATGGGCAGGTGGCTCACACCCATGGGCCTCTCCACCCCCCAACTTCATCCAGCACAATCCCCCTCAAGCTCATCAATGCGGGAGACTACACTACAGTCTTGCCACCCTTCATTGAAGTCCCATGGCCTCCCGATGAAGCGACAGTTGCAGCTGCTCTTTTGGCTTTTGGAGTGCAGGGTAAGATTTCCATCCTTTCAGATGACCATACTGTGCTGTGGTGGTCGCTCGAGGCCGATGAAGAAGACATCTCCAGACATTGCGTGTTCGTCTCAAAGAACTCACCCTTTGAATGCATCCTCCACACTTTGTCCCAGGCAGCTCAAGAGGATGAATTGCATTTCATGCGCACACTCTACCAACTGGGCTTTGAGAAAGCAGTCATTCTGGACATGATCAGGCATTCTTCGGGCATACTTGAAATCACCTTCAAGGAATCCACAGGGGAATTGCTGTCAGCAGAACCCAAGCAGAAGATTCTGCCGCCGTGGCCAGCACGACAAGAGCGAACCCTGCGAAAGCCCATGTACCAAGCGACACGTGATCAACCAGTACCGACTTGCTGCCTCAACTGTGGAGTGACCTCTGATGACCTGTTCAACTTCTTTCAGTCTTCCAAGAACACTCTTTGCACCTCATTTGAAGGTATTGATCTTCCGGATTTCTGTCATGAACGACTGCGCGGCCTAGCAGCTCACACTCATTTCGACCGGTTGATCATTTATACAGATGGCTCCTCACAATCACGCAACAAGCACATCTCTCCACTTCTCAATGAGGAAATTGGAACTCCAGACTCATGGAGTTTCCTTGTTTTGGGCGAGACATACCTGCCAGATGGAGACCACGATCTCACACTTATAGGATGGTCTGCCCACCAGGTGCGTTCAGACCCCAACAATGATTGGTACATAGGGGCAGACAGGATTGGATCAGCCATTGCCGAGCGCGAAGCGATTAGCTGGGCACTATTGTGGCGGATTGGCCAGAATTCCAACATTCCCACCGTCCTGAGGAGCGATTCAATGTTAGCCCTTCAACAGGCCAACGGCGACATCGGGAGTCTTGATTGCGACACCTCATTTCAGATGATTAGAGGTTGTGCTCAAATCCTTGAAGCAGCTCTTGGACCTGAAGGCCTGCTATTTGATCACGTGCCTGGCCACGCAGGGGATCCATTCAATGAAATCTGCGACCACATTGCGAAACAAGAAGGACAAAAGGGATTTCTTCTTCCCAGACCACGACTCCATCTTGAGAAATGGCGCAGATTGATCCCTTTCCTTTGGCTCCTCTTTGGTGAGAACAAAGGTGCACCGAGGTTTCAGGGCACAGGATTCAAGGTGCATCCACCAGACCTTCCACCGCTGGCCGTTCCTGAAAGAAGAGCGACACATCGACCGAGAAGACAACAGCTTAACTTTGTCATCTCCATCGCCACCGGCAACGTCCAGTCCCTGGGAATAGGTGCACAAGGATTCACCGGCAAACTGCAATATTTGCGCACGCAATTTGCGGCATTCAATCTCAACTTCATTGGACTGCAAGAAACGCGTTCACCTGAAGGCCTTGCTAATAAGCACGGCATCCTGCGACTCTCCTCAGGTTGCGAGAAAGGCCAAGCAGGAGTAGAATTATGGTGCAATTTGCAACAGCCCATTGCAATTGCTAACCATAAACAGATATTTCTGCAGAAAAAGCATTTTCTTGCTGTTCATCGAGACCCACGTCGCCTTCTTGTGCGGATTCAACACCCCCTTTGGGAAGCATGGTTTTTTGTCGCATATGCCCCGCATAGTGGCTATAGTGATCAAGACCGAGCTCAGTGGTGGAGCGCGACACAAGCCATCGTCCAGGATCACTATACAGAGAACTCCCCACTCTTTGTTTGTCTGGATGCAAACGCAGGACCAGGAGAACCAGACGGAGAGCACTTCTTCCAAGGGGGTTTTCGCACATCCTCAAGTACCAAGTTCTTGACAGCTTTCGCGAACGATTTTCACCTATGTGCACCCATCACAAGCTCCGTTCACGAGGGCTCAACATGCACATGGACTTCACCTTCACAAGAAGAGTTCACTATTGATTATGTTCTGATCCCACAAACATGGATGCCTCACTGCAGTTTCTCCAGGATCCTTGAGGAGTTTGACCTGGGCAATCAGCAACAGGATCATTCCGTTTATGCTTTGGAACTGAGTTGGCAAGGACAAGGAACTATCCCAACATCAATCTCAAGCAGTAGCGATGGTTTTGAGCGATCCAAGGTGAAACAGCAAATGCCTTCCCATTTTGAAGATTTCACCATCAAATCATGGGACACGAATGTTGAAGACCATCTTCAGCACATCAACGACAAGCTGCACAGCATGCTTCGAAGCCACTGTCCTCGCCCACACAGAGGACCAGAACGTCCTTACGTAGATGAAACCAGCTGGAATTTACGAAAGGCCAAGCTTCACCATCGACGAGAATTGAAGCACATACGGCACCTCCTTCGCAGAGAATCATTGGCCAGAGTCTTTGCGGCCTGGAAGCACAAGCACACATGGGATGGCGATGCATCCTTCTGTTTTGGCAGCACATTGCTTTCAGGAGTGCTCAAGCATGGATTTGGTTTTCGTGTCAAAGCTCAAGCACTGCGTAAACATCTCATTATGAGCAAGAAAGCCACCCTTCAGAGCCTCGTGAGTGAGTTCAATCACACAACTGCGGCTTCAGAAATTCAACAGCGCTTGAAACCTTTCATGGGACCCTCACACAAACTCCGACAGGGATTGGCTCCGCTACCATTGATCAGAGACGCAGAAGGTTTCCCATGTACTTCTCAACAAGCGGCCCTTGATCGCTGGATCAGCTTCTTCAGCGAAATGGAAGGTGGCGAAAGGGTTGATGAGCAACAGCAGCGAGAGCTCTGGCGAGAGAACCTGGCGACCTTGCGCTGCACCAACCTCGAAGTCGAGATTTCAGAGGTACCCTCGCTTGCAGAGCTCGAACATGCCTGTCGCCAAGTTGCAACAGGCAAAGCATCTGGAATGGACAGAATCCCCTCGGAGCTTCTACGCCATTGCCCAAGATCTATGGCCAGAACGCTTTACTCTTTGATGTTGAAGGTCTATCTCCAAGGGCAAGAACCGCTAGCCCACAAGGGAGGATACCTTGTCCCCATCTGGAAGGGGAAGCTCAGCAAAGATGTTTGTGGCGCTTTTCGGTCCATCCTCATCTCATCCATGGTGGGAAAGACGCTTCACAAGGCCATGCGCTCAAAGCAATCAGATCTGTATCACAGCTACCTTCATGCCCAACAACTTGGAGGACGCAAAGGTGTGTCTGTTTCTCTGGGAGGACACCTCATCAGAGCTTTTTTGCGCATCTTCAAGGATCGCAATCAGCCGACGGCAGTCCTGTTCATAGATTTGCAAGAAGCATTCTATAGGGTCATTCGCCCCCTTGCAATTTCCGGCCATTGGGATGATGCCCAAATCGCTTCTCTTGCTGCACGACTGCACTTGGATCACAACATCATGCACGACCTCAAGGAACACCTCCATGAAGCTAGTGCCATCGATCTTGCCGGCATGCAAGGAGTAGCCAAGAGAGCCATCAGAGCACTACATACGGACACGTTTTTTGCCCTTTCGGGTCAACAAGACTTTGTTCGTACGAGTCAAGGCTCCAGACCGGGCGATTCTTTCGCTGATGTGGTGTTCGGATACCTCATGGCCAGGGTGCTGAAATCTTTCGAAGCCCAACTTGCGACCAAGAACATCTTCTCCAGCTTCCCCGGCGACACTCAGCCTGACTTCCATGCACAAGGTTTCCCGGAGCAATCAACAATGGAGTTTCAGATGATTGGTCCATGCTGGATGGATGACTTAGCGATACCACTCACGGCCAGCACCAATGAAGAGCTGCTCACGAACCTTGGAATTGCTACCAGCACCATACTGGATCTTTTCCAAGCACATGCCATGACCCCGAACTTGAACAAGGGCAAGACCGAAATCCTCTACAAACCAAGAGGCAGAGGGTCGCGAGCAGTTCAGCGACAACTTTTTGGACCCAATGCTCCAGGGCTCTTCTCTGCCATTGGAGAATATGGAACCTACAAGGTGAACATTGTGACGCAGTACCTCCATTTGGGTGGCACTACGCACTTTTCAGGAGACCTACGTAAAGAAATTAAACGTAGGATTGCCATCTCCAATCAAAGCTTCAACAAACACCGAAAGTTGATCTACCAGAACACAGACCTTGCCCCAGCACGCCGCACTGAGATCTTCAACAGTCTCATTCTCAGCAGACTTCTTTTTGGAGCAGAAACGTGGTTCATCCAGGACCAGAAAACGAAGGACTACCTGCACAGCGCCATCATGCGCCTTTACAAGCGACTGCTCAGGTGCCCTTCGGATTCCCACGTTTCTGATGAAGAAGTTCTTCATAAAACAGAACTTCCAGCTCCTCCAGTTCTGTTGAGACTAAAGCGATTGAGCTATCTCAGCTCACTCATTGCGGTTGGACAGTCTGCACACTGGGGGCTCCTCAACCAGGACACAGCTTGGATGAATCTTCTACGTGATGATTTACAATGGGTCTGGGACCAGCTGAGCCACTCCTGCAATCTTGGGAACCCAGTCGAACACACAGACAGGTGGCTGGAAGTGATTCGTCACCACAGAGGCTATTGGAGAAGACTGCTGCGGAGAGCCAAGCAGCATTCATCTCTTGTGGCCTCCCGCCTCTATGTGTGTGCCGCAGCTCACCTTAGAATCCAAAATCTCCTGAGTACCCATGCCTGCTGGAAGCTGCCGACAAGGGAACCAGGGATCAAAGAGCCGGAGGACAACAAAGTCTTTGGTTGCATGCAATGCGAACTCAGCTGCCGAACCCTGGCCGGAGAGGGAGCGCATATGAATCGCAAGCACGGTCAATTTCATCCTGTCCGTACCTTGATAGATGGTACGCAATGCGGTCACTGCCTCAAAGAGTTCTTCACACATGGCAAGCTTCAAGCGCACCTGATTCGTTCTGATGTCTGCAGATGTCAACTGGTTGGCAGAAGAGTCCGTCATCAACCTTTACCAGGTCTGGGATCCACACAAGTGGCCCTTCAGCATGAAGTCTGGGATGGACGTCTTCCGGTTCTACAAGCAGAAGGACCCTGTTTGGAGCCGGTCATCCCCCGAGACTTTGATGACGAGCACCCTGCGTTGCTGGAAGCCATCACACTTCATGTGGTCGAGATGTCGGACGACAACATCAGGGACTTTGAGCACATCATAAGAGCGACCATCAAGCAATATGCCATCTCATGGACACTCTGCCAAAGGACATTGCGACGCATCATTAATGTGTTGGAGGAAGCGGAATTGGAACAGACCAAAGAGACAGTTGACCACATGAAGCATTGTTTGATTTCATTGTGTTCCTCCAGAGCATGGCCTTTCCTGCTGCACCATCAACTCCCAGTACATGGCCGCTTTGATCTGGCACAGATTGAGGAGGACTTTGACCACGCGCTCATTGAGCCTACACAGCCAGAGATTCCGCACCCATGCACTAAGGAGAGGATCTTCTTACATGTCTTTTCAGGGCGGCGCAGAGAAGGAGATCTGCAATTTTTCATGGAGAAGCTCTATGATCAGCTTTGCGCAGATGGCACCACACTTTGCGTCGTGTCATTAGACTTGATCATCGACCAGCAATGGGGCAATGTCAGACAGGAGACCACTCAGAACTTCTGGTTGGAAGGGGTCAAGGCAGGATGGGTCTACGGTGCACTTTGCGGCCCACCCTGTGAGACGTGGTCGCAGGCTCGCTTCGTGGACGCAGCCCCAGACCAACAGTCTCTACCTCGACATGGTCCTCGACCTTTAAGGGACATCTACGAGCTGTGGGGGTTCAGTTCGCTTAGCATTCGCGAAGCGTTGCAGGTTGCCACAGGAAATGAACTCTTACTCTTTTCCATTGAGCTCCTCTTCTCCCTCGCATGTGCTCAAGGTTTTGGCGTCCTTGAGCATCCACAAGAGCCGGACGATGAGACTAGACCCTCAATTTGGAGATTGGCTATAACCCGATTGCTGCTGCGTTTTCCCAACGTTGAGCATATCGACCTAGCACAGGGACTTCTTGGCGCATGGTCCCCGAAACCGACGCGTTTGCTGGCGCTGAATTTGCCTTCTTTGAGAACGCAGCTGAGGGAGCATCAGATTTCCAAGGACCTGCCAAAGCGCAGTGCCATAGGCAAAGGGAAAGACGGATCCTGGAAGACGTCTCCCCTGAAAGAATACCCACCGGCAATGAACCGAGCATTTGCGCTGTCATTTTGCCACTGGTTTCAAGCCCATCCCCATTGTGCAGATCAGGGCATTGACCAGGTTTTTTTACCAGAGGTGCTGTTCGATGATATCACGAACTTTTGGCACCCACTTTGGGCCAGACTTTGGAGGCCACTGAGCTCAGTCTGGGAATTCATCAGAGCTCGCAGCGACGTCAGTCACAAAGAGCCGTGGGAAAAAAATATTTAAAGTTACATATATATATATTTAAAGTTATATATATATATCCATATTTACCACTATAATAACCACTTATAACTGGATCTCAGCCCTGGCTGTTTTTCAGTGGGTTTTCAGTGTCCCGTAAAGATCACCGAGCGGCGCTTTGCCAGGTCAGGTCCAAAAGGTTAATCTATGAAATATCCCGGAAGTATCAGATTATTGGGTGATTTTTATATATAATCTACTAGATATGAATGATAATATTGATATGATATGATATGATGATCTGTTACATTGGGATGATAATCATGGGATGATGATCTATAAATAATCCATGCAATCATTTATTATCCCAATAGAATGGATTATTATCATCCCATTATGAATATGAATATGTATATATATATAATACACATATTAATGATTGGGACATTTTTCCCATCATGATTATGACAGATTTATCCACTATTAGCCCATCATAATCCCATTAATATGGGTAAAACAATGCCATAAACCATCCCCCAAATCATCATAAATAGGTGGTATAAACATGTATAAACTATAATCCATTCCCAGTCATGGGTGGTTTATGGCATTGTTTTACCCACAATATTCCAATTGTCAATCAGTTTTAACAAGTAACCATTATTAACCATAGATTGGCTAAATGGGTAGGTTGTTATAAACCATCATTAACCATAGCTATATGTTAACCATTATCTAACCATTGCTATATGGCTTTAGATCCGTCCACGTGCTGCAGGAGTGTGTTGAAGTCGAATGGCGAGATCCAATCGGTGCGAGTTTTTTGAAAAATCAGCTGTGTGGGCAGAATGAGAAACCCATAGCTTTGAGAAGGTTGGTGCTTCCAAAAGAAATATTTATATATATATAATCTCGATCTATGTATATATATATATAATAATAATATAATAATATAATAAGATATATATATATATATATACACATGTATATACATACATACATACGTACGTACGTACATACATGCATACATTACATTACATTACATTACATTTACATTACATTTACATTACATTTACATTACATTTACATTACATTTACATTACATTTACATTACATTTACATTACATTTACATTACATTTACATTACATTTACATTACATTACATTACATTACGTTAATCCATACATCCATACATCCATCCATCCATCCATCCATACATACATACATACATACATACAATATGTTATGTTATGTTATATATGATTGTATAAGACACTCACATATACATATATATATAACAAACAATTAGATATATGATTATATTTATAAACAATTATATATACGATTCTATAGGGTTATAGCGAGTAGTTCCATGGAGAATTGTTGTGCTTTAATATTGGACCCCCTATCATCCAAGAAACATAGGGATGGGTCATGCCAGAGAGTGGGTCTTCCGATGTTGATTTTCCGCTAAACCAATCCATTGAATGAGACTTGATGAGATTTTGTTTTTTAACATGTGGCAAAAAAACATCCAATACACTGATGATTCAATGTTTCAATATTGAATTATCCTATTCAATATAATACATCCAATACATCCAATACATCCAATACACTCGTAACTGCGATGATCCAACCGTTGCCGTTGACATTTGGTTGGTGCACATGGAACATCTCTGCACCAAGCCGTGCCAGGTACGGGCCAAGCCGAGTCTGGGCGGCAGCAGGTGCTCGCGACATCGGAAAGCCATGGTTTTCCACGAAATTCCATGAGAGATACCCTCTGGTAATTTAACATAGCTATTGAAAATGGCCATTTATAGTGGATTTTCCCATTGAAAACGGTGATTTTCCATAGCTATGTTAGTTTACCAGAGGGTAGGGGTTTCCGGCAACAAAAATCCAACCAATCCAATGATTTCAAGATGAGTTTCTTTTCTAGGTGGATTTAGGTTTCGAAGGTGTGCCCCAGGGGTTCGCACTTTGAGGACGGCTGTGGATTGGAAGAACCATGTTATCCGGGAATCTCATTCGTAAAAGCACGTCAGCAATTCAACTCCAGGACCTATTCCCCATAGTTCATGTGGGATTCTGGGTCTTCTGCAATGGATCGGTTATTTTTTTTGGTTCTTGACCAGTCAGTGTGCAGGTTTTTTTTTGAGCAGTGATCATATGATCCAAACCACTCCAAACCCGGGGTCTCACCTGAAATTACCTGAAACATACCAGGGGTTTTCGCAGATAATCATTCAAACCTCAATGGATTGGTTTGAGGGAAAATCGGAACCGGAAACCATAGATTTTCCCATTAAAAATGGGGTTTCCTGCAAAATTTCCCTTAAACCACTCCATTGAAAATCGTTTTTTTTTTTTTTCCCCATGTAATTTTTAGCACCAAGTCAGGGGTTCTAAAGTTTCAATCGCTCGAAACATTGAGACAGCCATATGGTTTTTCGCCGAGGGGGCGCCAATGGGTTGATGGTCAGCATCTATTCGGGTATACCGCAGAAAATTGCACATATATCATACTATATATATATGTAGCATAATGACATTAATGTGTATATATCTATATACTCATCATATATTCATATTTTATAGAGGTACTATTTATAAACATACTATATATATATGTATTGTATCAACTATCAACATATGATATTTTTCCGTCGGTATATAGTATTAAATATAACTATTAGATATAACATTGTATTATGATATATTATAATATGATAGAATATGCAATGATCTCCAAGTTGGTGGTTTCAAACATTTTTTTATTTTCCATTTCATATATGGGATAATCCATCCCATTGACGAACTCATATTTTTCAAGATGGTTATTGCACCACCAACCAGTATCATGATATGATATGCAATGATATCCAAGTTGGTGGTATTATAACTATAAAATCTATTAAATATAACATTGTATTATGATATATTGTATATATATATATATTATATACTTTATTATAATATGATACAATCTCAACGATGCGTTCAACGGTAGATTCAACAATCCAACGGGAGACTGATCGAGGCAGAATCCCGCGGAGCTGCAGGCAGGGGACTGGTGTGTTTTACGTAGGGTTGCTGGATGGGTTGCTGGGGGTTGCTGGGATGATTATAGTTAGCCAGTGGATCATTCCCGAAAATTCCCTGCGTTGAGCACCAGTAAGGATTTTTCTGTTTCAAACACAGGGATTTATTATGAGACTCCATCACGACAACGAAAATGAGGAATCATGCACACACACTGAAAGAAAACGGGATATCGCCAAAATCAGTGGCTAAACTTTGGTGAACGTCCGTTCAGATATGAGTGCTATCCAAAGATCGGGCAGCTTTCTCAGGATACCCCCAAATCCCATTTCGAAAAACATGGATTTTTTTCAATGGCCATTGAAAAAGAAGCGATTTATTGGAGGTACCTACATCAATTTTTAAAGGCCTATATTTTTTACAGGCCTCAATTTCAGGGAAGATCCCCAGAAAATGTGGTCCAACTATATGGTACGAACTAACGTAGCTCCATAGGATCCAGCAATTCTTTCCCATGGAGTCCATAGGATGGGATGGGGCACCCGTTGGTTAAGCCGCTTGAAAAGTTGCCTAAAAAAAGTGGCTGAAAAAAGTATGGTTTATGGGAGATAGAATGAACTAGTGAATGAGGGTTTTGTTATGGTTTATAAACCAACGTTCACATCACTGGGGGGCCCCATCCTGTTGATTGGTGGGTACTTGATATCACGCGGAAGGGAGTGTTGATCATGTCATATCTGCTATTCGATCCTCCACAAGCAGCCAAACACTGTTGGAACTCACACACCCATGATTTCTGGATATTGAGGATGTCCCTCAGAGCTTTGATTTTGAATACCTTTTTCTGACCAAGAATTGCACATTGAATAAAATCAGTATATATTCATAATCACATTGCTTCCAGTGATCCCCACCAACTGACATATATTCTGACATGTTATTTGACATTCTATCTGGCATTTCATTTGTCTATCTGACATGCATTCTGACATTCTATCTGAGACACATTCCGGAGTTCCATCTGACATATCCATATCATCTGAGGTTCTATCATATTCTATCTGACATTATTACTGGTGCTTAGTAGGGAATCGATGGGAATGGGGGAATGGGATGATTACTACTAGTGATTATGGATCATTCCCTCATTCCCTGCTAAGCACCAGTAAGTATCTGGCGTCTATTCTGACATTCTATATGACATTTTGTCTGGCATTCCATCTGACATTTATTTCATTCCTGACACTTATCTGACATTCTATCTGATATTTTCCTTGACATTCTATCCGACAAATGTATCGACATTCTGACACATGTTCTGACATCCTATTTAACATCCTATCTATCTGACACTTTGTTTAACATCCTATCTGACAAACGGTACAACATTTTATGTGACATCTTATCTAATGAAGGTTCTGACATTTCATTTAACACCCTATCTGTTTTTTTTCTGACATTTGACCTCCCATTTGAAATCTGGCCTAGTGTTCGGTCCGGTAGAGACCCTCAGCTGCCAAAATCCCTCCTAAAATCAGAAGAAAAGTTGGTGCTACAAACCATCCCCCAGTTTTGATAGGTATATATATATATATACGTATATATATATATATATATATACTGTGAATTCCACCAAATCTTGCAGTCCACATGTCACGTTCCCTCCAAGCGCCAGTGTATCTCAGGTGAAACCAATCAATGTCCTTTAGATTTCGGCTTAGGCGAGCCACTGTTGGCGGGAGGGAAAGGGTTCCATCTTGAGCCATAGGTGACCGAGTTCACCTCCATTTGCTTGAGGGGCGAGGCCGCCCGACCTGGCATTTGCAGCTGCATCCGTTTCGAAGTGTGTTCTGCTTCGCCGACAGGGTGTTCGGCTACGCCGGCACCTGGACTTCTCAGTTTTGGCGACAAAAGAAGTAGACTGCCTGCTGTGTGAGCTTTAGAGAGGGTTCCATCTGGATTACATAACAGTATCAGTGAATCACTCTGGAAGGGGCTTTTCAATACAGACGATCTACATCAATCATCAGGGTCAGCAGGGCTTCTACCAATTGCTCCAATTGCATTGGTAGCGGAGCCGCCCCACTCCGTTTACAGAAGGGGCGGCATCCGGGGAAATGGCGCAATCAACTGCGTCAGCCACTGAGCCCAATGTAGGTGTTAGCAATCAGCTGGCATCCTTGGTACCGACGTTCAATCCTGCATCCGATGACATGACCGTATACCAACAGAAAGTTGAACTGGTTCTTGCTGCATGGCCAAAGGCCAAATTGACAGAGCTGGTGACAAGGTTAATCCTTGGATGTGAGGGTAGTGCTTTCCAAAAGCTACAGCTGCACCAATCCGAATTGTTGACTGGCGAGGAAAAGTCAGTCCATCGACTGATTGAATTGCTGGGTGGACAATGGGGCCGTATTCCATTACAGAAACAATATGATGATGCTGAGAAAGCGTTGTTTGAGTCAGTACAGAAAGCCGATGAAACCAATGATAGCTTCTTAGCCAGGACAGATGTTCTATGGAGCAAGTTGTTGAGTCGCAAGCTGACCATGGAACAGCTGCAAGCATACATCATTCTACGTGGATCAGGTCTCAGTCCCGAGGAGAAGAAGAAGGTGATCCTTGACAGCGATCGTGAAAACTCAGGTAACCTTTCGATGCAGCGTGTGACAGAAGCCATTCGCCTTTTAGGTGCAAGTTTCTTTCAAGAAATGACTGGAGTGAAGAAAGGGCCGAAAGGCAAGGTGTATGACCAAAACACTTTGCTTGCCTGTGATGAAGATGATGATGAAACCGCTGAAGCCTCTTATGTAACTCAGGATGAATGGACAGAGGACAATTTCATTGACTCTCTTCGAGAACAAGGTGATGATGATGCCTGCCTCATTGCCGATTTTGAAGAAACTGCAGTGGAAATGTTGCAAGATGATGCCAATCTTGCCACCGCCTACAGTGCTTACCAAGAAGCACGTGCCCGCCTGAGTGAGAAATTCCGCAACAGAGGTTTCTGGCCATCCAGTCGAGGTTCCAACAATGCCACCAAGGGTAAGGGATCATCCTTCAACCAGAGGGGTAGTAGCAAGGGAAAGCGAGTTCAGCCAAGACGCAGCCTGCAGGACAGAATCATGTCCTCGAATTGCCGTGCCTGCGGCAGACGTGGTCACTGGAAAGCTGAATGCCCGTACAGAACTGGATCAAATCGATCAGTTGGTTCATCAGCTGCCAGCACTGCACCCACCACCACCGTGGTGACGGAGGGGAATGCCGTTGCTGCCAGTCAGAGTTTGCCCATGGAGTTCATGCAGCTGCCCGAAGTGAATGAGTCCGCCATTGATGAGGACGCCAGTGCCATGACAAAGGGTCGGATGACTGATGTTTTTTTGTTGTAGGACTTGGGAAACATAGCCATCGTAGTACTCAGGGGAATCATAATGATTCGGGTAGGACTACTAGCTATGGGGGAACCTAAGCCTTAGTGCCCGTGAGAGACTCCTGGCCCGAATCACCAGGAGTGAGTCGCCATGCATCCGGCCCAAGAGTGAGAGAACAGAGTTAGGATCCGTAGAAGCCAGCCGAGACCAGAACCGTCTGTCCGGCACCACTGTCAGTTCCAGCACAGAAAAACCAGGTATTTCAGATACAATCAATCTGTCTGCAGCCGTGCTTTTTGCCACACATAGCTCCCTCGGAGTGCTGGATCTGGGGGCAACCAAGACGGTCATAGGCAGTGAACATGTGTCTGATTTAATTCACGGTCTGCAGCCAAGCACTCGCCAGAAGTTGTATCGGTGTTCATGTGAAATCACTTTCAGGTTTGGAAACCAAGGAACATTGACCAGTTCCCAGGCATTGGTAGTACCTGTAGGGGATTTTCACCTCAAAGTTGCAATTGTCCCCGGGAGCACACCGTTCTTAATCAGTAACACCATGATGCGAGCGCTTCAGGCCAACATCGATTGCCACAACCAGAGACTGTCAAGCCCATGGTTCAAGAATCCAGTGCCACTTCAGTTGACCAACAAAGGACTCTTTCTCGTTGATTTGAATGACATGATTCAAGCGGCCGACAGTACCAATCCAAAGTCCTCCAAAGTGTCTGCGAAGACCGGCACTTGTCATGAGACTTTTGCATCCGAGGACGGTGTAAACAAGCAGCCGCCGATGTCAGCCAATTCAAGTGTTTGTCATGAAAAATCAACACCACAACATGAAGGGTCAGTTGATGAAATCAAGAAAATCAAAGGGTCACGGAAAGTTAGCCAGTTGATTCAAACATGGGAAGCAAAGGGAAAAGCAGGTGAACTGTCAGGGAACCTGGCTCAGAACGACCCATCACCAGGAAACAGATCCTGTGAACGCACCGAGTCTTGCAGTCATGTCGATGAGCCAGCGTTTGAGCAAGCTGTACCAGGAAGTGACCGTGAAAGGGGAGGACCTGTCACACCTCACACTGGAGGAGCTCTCAGCCGAGAAGATCAAGTTTGGGGAGAAACATCAAGGAGCCACCATGGAACATGTCTGGCGAACCGACCCCGAATGGATCCGGTTCATGGTGAATCGATACGAAACCAGTGTCAAGCCAGAACATCAACGTCTCATGAAGTTCGTGGAATTGAAACTGAAATACCACGAGGAGAATCAGCTCCCAGTGAGAGTTCCCAAGGCCAGGAGCACGGCAGCCCCAATGATCAGCCGCCGTCAGCCCAAGTGCAAGGCAGCGCCTCGCACTCCAATCGAGGTGGACGAGGCCGAGATCTCAGACCTCCAACTCGTCGAGAGCGATGCCACATGGGAAAACATGTCACATATCGAGATGTCCAACCCGGAGACTATGCCCCTGACGGATCTGAACCAGCAGCATGCGGAGGAGTTTCAAGCTCTGCAGACGCGCATGCTCAATATGGAGAATGCCCTGAGCCGAGTGATCCGACACTTGGAGGATCAGGCGAACGACTCCATCCAGGAGAATTGATGTGTCAAGATGAAGATCAGGTGTATCTGACCATGAATGCTGACATGAAAAAGTTTCACAGATTGGTTCAGCAATTTCAAGAAGAATTAGATGTTCAAGTTGCCACCATGTCACCAATGGGTACCCGCATAACCCTGGCTGAAGTGTTTTGCAGTGATGAATCCCCCTTGACACATCAAGTAAAGGCCCAGGGCGGCAGCTGTTTTCGATTTGGATTGTCGCAAGGAGATCTTGCGCAGGCAGATGGCCGTGCCAAATTGTTTAAGCAGCTAGCAGTGCGTCGTCCCCGAAACATTTGGTATAGCCCAGACTGCGGACCTTGGTCATCATGGTCGTATCTCAATTCCTCGAAGTCCATGGAATCCCAGGAAAAATACCAGGAGTTAAGACATAACCTGATGTATCAACTTGCCCTCGGAATTGTGCTGTTTCGTCACCAGGTGTCTCAAGGAATGCACTTCCACTGGGAACAACCGGCCAGATCCCTCATGCTGCAATTTCCAGGAATGGCCGAAGTGTATCAGTATACGCAGACATGCCAATTTGACATGTGCAATGCTGGAGACCTCAAGGATCCATCAAATGGAATGCCAATGAAAAAGGGGATGAATGTAGTTACTACTTCAAAGACAATATACCTATTACTACATGGGAGAGTTTGTCGGGGTAACCATTCTCACCAATCAATAGCAGGGTCTTTCACAACACCTCAAGGAACAGTTTTGCGCAGTCGATACACCGAAGTGTATCCCCGAAAGTTTGCAAGAGAGGTAGCCAGAGCCATGATGCACAACCACCGTGACAGGCCGTTCAATTGGCAAGTAGCCTTTTCCCACATGTGTCAAGAGACTGATGCCGAAATCCATGTTCTTACCAAGTTCCGACAGAAAACCAAGTTTGTCAGATCCGAATTGATCACACCATCCTCCAGGGATGACCATGTCAAACGTCGACGTTTGGGAAAACAAAGCGAGGACCACCACCTTGAAGATTATCAGAACCTCATGACCGAAATCAATCAGATCATTCCCAGGGTTGGTAAGAGTGTTATACAAGAACCTAATATCTTGGAGAAACTTCAGCAAATGTTTCATGACCAAAAGATCATTCATGTGATTGCCTGTCGAGGAACCGACCGAACCCTAGGTCCACCAAAGGGGATGCATCCAGAGGAAGCACCTCTCCGGAAAAGTTTGATCCTTGAAAGGGGAACAGGAACAATCAAGTATGAAAAGGACTGGGAAAAATGGGTTCACCTTGCCAACCGCCAGTTGATTCGACCAGCACATGCCTGTCGAATCAATGTCACGATGTTCGCAAAGCCCTGGCCTGTTGAAAATGACTCGAGCCAAAGTTCCCAAGGTGTGAATCCTATGCCTCCAATGCCTGAGCCAGCAAGTGAGCAGCCAGCACCGAGTCAGACGGAATCAGGTCATGCAGATCCCGTGACAGCAACGCCGCTCACCAGTGATAATGTTCCCATTTCCCAAGAAGCTGAAGTACCAGAAAATAATCCTGAGGGAATCCAAGATAACAACAGTAATCCCACGAGTACTTCTCATGCGGATAATAGGACACATGCAGTAATGCCAGGGGAAAGACCTATCCGACAGACAGGTCCCAATTTCAGAGCTCTTCCAAGGTGGGAACAACGCATGATTATCCAGATGCACAAGAACCTTGGTCACCCTTCCAATGACCGACTGTCACGAGCACTGCAAGTAGCCGGATATCGACCTGAAATTGTTCATGCGTCGCAAGAGCTCGAATGTTCAACATGTTCAGCATGTAGTCCACCAAAACACCAGAGACCAGCTATTTTGAAACCAATACGGGAATTCAACTCACGTATCTATGTAGATGGGGTAAAGTGGACAAACTCTCAGGGCCAATCCTTTCACTTTTACCATATCATAGATGCCGGTTCAAATTTTCATGTTGCAATCACATCACCCTCCAGAGAAACAGAACATGTGATCCAACTTCTCACGCGCCATTGGATTAGCTGGGCAGGACCTCCCAATGAAATCATGGTGGATTCGGGAACCGAGTTGAACAGCGAACAGTTTGCCGCTTTCCTGCAACGATTCAACATCAAAGGAGAGACAACCTGTCCTGGAGCTCACTGGCAAAATGGCAAAATAGAAAGGCATGGGCAATTTCTCCAGGCGATGCTCACTCGGATGGACACTGAAAGCCACATCACGTCATATGAAGAGTTGCAACTAGCTCTGAGCCAGTGTACTCATGCAAAGAATTGTCTCAGTGTACACCATGGTTATGCTCCCGAGGTAATTGTGTTTGGTCGACACTCTAGAGTCCCAGGGTCAGTGATGTCAGATGAATCATTGCCGTCCCACTCCCAAGTAACTCAAGAAGATGACACCATCACCCCAAATATGTTCCGAGAGATGTTGCAAGTCCGAGAGAGAGCTAGAAGAGCCTATCATGCAGCCGACAGCTGTGATGCCCTGCGACGAGCGATGCTTCGCCGGCCATGCCCACAGAGAGGGGTCTTCCAAAAGGGTCAATGGGTAATGATATGGCAACATAACCCGAATAGTAACCCCCAATGGATAGGACCACAAAGGGTAGTACTTCAGGATGACAATCACACAGTGTGGACCACCCAATGTGGTCGATTGTACCGTCGTGCACCAGAACATGTCCGAGGTGCCCTCTCCGAAGAAGGGACACCTGGCCCTGACACAGAAATTCAATGGACCAATTTGGAACAACAAATACATAACATGTCAAGGAATTTCACAAATAGCAATCAAGATGAACTTCCAATACCACATCATGAAAATAATCCCGAACACTTGAATGAGGAAACAGCCTCTGGAAGAGAAGAACCTGATGAAGTTCCAGATAGAATGGTCTCTCATGAATCCATATCACAACCCGAGTCAGAGCAGGAGAACAGCAATGAACTCCCAGAATCCGATGCAACATCAGACACCATGTACCTGATCAGTGAAGACCCTGCCGATAGCCTGGTAGTCTCAGCCGACTGTCCATTAGCGTGGCGTTGCGAAGTCGATGTCAAGCTAGATAGACCACTAGAACAACGGCAACCGACCAATGAAGAAGCATGGACGTTTCTGGCGACCAGTGCCAAGAAACAAAGGTCAGAAATTCGGTTGTCAGAGCTGAGTCCATCAGAGCGCAAGGAATTTGATCAGGCCAAAGACAAAGAAATTCAAAATTGGATTCAAACAGGAACACTAACCAAAGTGTTTCGCCATGAAATTCCCCAAGAGCAAATTCTCAAATGCCGATGGATTTTAACTTGGAAACCCTTGGATAATGTAGATCAACCTGAAGCCGCTTCCACCAACAATCCATCCAGCCGGACCCACAAGGCAAAGGCAAGGTTGGTGGTATTGGGATATTTAGATCCGAAAATAGAGGAAATTCCCAGGGATAGTCCAACTCTTAATAAGACCTCAAGAATGATGATTTTCCAAACGGTTTCATCCTTCGGATGGACACTCCAATCCTTCGACATTAAAGCTGCTTTCCTACAAGGACAACCTCAGTCTGACCGAATAACAGCAATTGATCCAGTTCCGGAAATGAGAAGAGCACTCAACATGCTGCCAAGCGAAGTGGGCAAACTCAATAAAAGTGCATACGGATTGATCGATGCTCCTTATTTATGGTATTGTTCACTTGTGAGCGAACTTCAAAAATTGAACTTTGAAGCTTGTCCGTTTGACCCCTGTGTGTTTGTACTTCGCGAGAAGGATGGGTCTTTAGCTGGAGTTCTTGGAATCCATGTAGATGACGGGGTAGGAGGGGGAAATTCCTATTACCAACAACAGATCGACAAACTAGAACAGAAATATGCGTTTGGATCAAAGAAGAGTACCGCATTCACCTTCACAGGCATTGAAATCACTCAACAACCTGACAACAGCATTCACCTTTCACAAGCCAATTACATTAAACAGATCAAGCCCATTAACATTCCCAGTGACCGGAAACTACAACCTGATCAAAATGTTACTGAACCAGAACGACTTGCCCTAAGGGGAGTGATCGGTAGCCTCCAGTATGCCGCAGTCAACACCCGTCCGGACATTGCCAGTAAACTTTCCTTTTTGCAATCTTCCATTAACAGTGCCAAAGTTGAAAATCTCCAAGAAGCCAACAAATTACTCCATGAAGCAAAGAAACATCACCATGTCAATATTGTCATTAAACCTATTGCACCAAAAGATTTCCGACTGATGGCTTTCTCAGATGCATCATTCTCATCCCATAAGAAACCGGATTCTCATGCAGGGGTAATCATAGTGGGTACCCATAAGAATATCTCAAAGAATCATCAATGTCCAATTAGTCCGTTGTCATGGGGTTGCCGGAAAATCCAGCGTGTGGTGACTAGCACCCTGTCCGCCGAAACCACCGCGATGGCAGCAGCTCTTGACCAATTAGCATGGCTTAGATTGTTCTGGGCATGGCTGATGGACCCCAATGTGCAGTGGCGACGACCCGAAGAAGCGTTGTCCAAGCTTGAACCAGCCATCTCAGCATCAACAATTCAGGAACAATGTGATCTAGCCATTACTGATTGCAAGTCATTGTTTGATTTAATCAACCGAACAGCACCTCCTTCTTGTTCAGAATTCCGGGTGTCCTTAGTAGCTCGAGCAATCAAGGAGGCCATCAAAGAAGGTATTCAAGTTCGATGGGTACATAGTGGAGCCCAACTTGCAGATGCCCTCACAAAATCGATGGAAGCAAGTTTTCTTCGTGAAACCCTAAAAATGGGGGTATACCGGCTATGTGATGAGGACGCATTGCTGAAAGAACGAGCAAAATCCAAGGACAGAATCAAGTGGTTGAACCAATCCAAAGAAGCAACAGATACTTGAGATATAACCTTTCAATGCCACCAGTCACTTTCACCTTTAATTTTCCCAAAAGAAAAACAGAAAATTTTTAACGAGTGTGAATTCCACCAAATCTTGCAGTCCACATGTCACGTTCCCTCCAAGCGCCAGTGTATCTCAGGTGAAACCAATCAATGTCCTTTAGATTTCGGCTTAGGCGAGCCACTGTTGGCGGGAGGGAAAGGGTTCCATCTTGAGCCATAGGTGACCGGGTTCACCTCCATTTGCTTGAGGGGCGAGGCCGCCCGACCTGGCATTTGCAGCTGCATCCGTTTCGAAGTGTGTTCTGCTTCGCCGACAGGGTGTTCGGCTACGCCGGCACCTGGACTTCTCAGTTTTGGCGACAAAAGAAGTAGACTGCCTGCTGTGTGAGCTTTAGAGAGGGTTCCATCTGGATTACATAACAGTATCAGTGAATCACTCTGGAAGGGGCTTTTCAATACAGACGATCTACATCAATCATCAGGGTCAGCAGGGCTTCTACCAATTGCTCCAATTGCAAATACGTATATACATATATATATATACCCTCTGGTTATTTAACATAGCCATGGAAAATTGCCCATTTATAGATGGTTTACCTGGGCTTATCTTTTCAAAATGGTGATTTTCCATGGCTATGTTAAATAACCAGATGGTGTATATATTTATCATCGGTTTATGGCATTGGGTTGCCCACATTATAAACCTATAGTTTGGATAAACCGTTTATATCCCCTATATAGATATCATGGAAATTATGTACAGGTTTATACAAACTATAGGTTTACATTATAATATACGGAAATTCTCCAGAATGTGAATTTCTGGTTTACTATAAAATGTAGGATAAACCTAAATAATTTGGACAATTCTTTTGTTTCTGGATATTTTTGTCCAACCTAGCTGGAGAATGAGGCGACTTCGGAAAATTGTTTTGAGCCGGAGGAGAACAAAGCCAGGTGAGAACGGAGCGATGGATGTGGCATATATGGCATATATGAATGACCTATGGTCTATGGTATATGTTTTCATATGGATGTACAGAAGATTGAACATTGATACAGGTAATATGTATATATATAATATATATATATATTATATACACATATACATGTGTGAATATTATATACACATATACATATGTACACCTAATATTGACCTAGGCATGTGCATATATAATACAGCAGCCTTGAGGCTGATTCCTGCTTTGCACACTCCCCCCAAAAAATACGACACCATGCCCTGACCTGAATGGATAGGCTAAATCGTCCCCAAATGGTCAGTTAATTTTTTTTCGGGGCTTACCACCATGATGTCTTTTTCTTAAGTGAGGATGGTGGTGTTCAAAAGCAACTGGAGCCAATATGCGTAATTTTTCTTGGCATTTTGGTGATCTGAGCCTGGCTTGTTCTATGAATTATCTACATTTTGCCACTTTCACTCCAAGACCCCCGGAAAAAAACTGAAATGATCCAGATATTATATAGATAAGACATGATAAGACGATTGTTTTTCACATCTCACAGGACTGGATCAACAACCATAGACTTTCACATGGTGCACGGCACCGCTGCTTTGATTTGGCTCGAGCTTTGAGTAGACACACATAACATATAAATAATAATTAACGTATATATATATATATAGATACACACTACTTACATAGATATACATAATTATCATATATATATATATATGTATCATATATACATGGCCGCAGCCTCAATTGGAACCACAGACAGAAAGGTTTTTCTGCTTTTTCGCATGTGGAACCAGTGAGATCTTTTTCCAAGTTGTTACTGGGAAAACGCCAGGGATCAAACGGCAGGTTTCCAAGGCGTTTCCAAGGCGTACATCCGTGTGACTGGAAATCATGGTTTCGGCCATTTTCGGCCAAAAATTTTCCTGGTTTCTTTAACTTACCGGAACTGAATGCTTGGTTTCGGCCTTTCAGACCCCTTTTGTAGGCCTGTACGAAGTTTCCAAGGGTTCAAATCCATTGTTTCGATCTTTGCGTTTGCTTGACTTCTCGCCTTCTGTTCCTCCAAGAATACCAAGTTCCCTGAATTTCAGTGTCAAAAACCAACCGCATCTCCCAACTCACAGGTTTTCCGAGGATTCACATGCAGATGCGAATTTGCCATGGATTTCCCATACCTTTTGTCACCATGGAAGTTGCCAATGCCATGGCTTTCCTGGCTCCCTTGGCGTCCCCGGCGTCCCCGGCGTTCCCAGCTGCGTCCCCGGTGACGCCGGGCGTCCACCACGTGGCGCCGTCGCGGTCGTTGCCAGCGTCCTTGGCCGCGTGCGCGGCGGCGCACGCGGCGCTGAGTCGTTCGCGGCGGGCGGTGCGGCGGCGGTTCTTCAATTTGTTTGGACCCGAGGTGCGTTTTTTGGGATGATTTTGGATGATGGGAAGATGATTTTAGGTATACGAACCACAGTATTTCCGGAATTTTAAAATATATGGATGATTTTAGTATACTATATATGGGATGATTTTTGGGATGATGTTTGATGACTTTAAGTTAAGCATGATCTACCAAAAAAGGATGAAAAGTATGTCATGGTGCAAGTGGTATGGTTTCTTTTGATGGTTTACGAAGAATCTCAGGCAAACATGGTGTGAAACATGTGGTTCACAGCTTGAAGATAATTTTTTTAAATTTTATTTCCTTTTTTTAGCTGGTGAAATTGGTGAAATGTGAAGATGTCGAAATATCATGTTGAACATCAATGAACATCAATTATTGATGTTCAACATTTTTCACTTTGGTTTGGAACATGAATTTTATTTTTCCATTCAGTTGGGGATTTCATCATCCCAACTGACTAACTCCATCATTTTTCAGAGGGGTAGGTATATCACCAACCAGTATTATATTCATGATATTCCTATGATATTCCTGTTATATTCATGATATTCCTATGATATTCCTATGGTATTCCTGTTATATTCATGATATTCCTATGATATTCCTATGATATTCCTGTTATATTCATGATATTCATGATATTCCTATGATATTCCTGTTATATTCATGATATTCCTATGATATTCCTATGATATTCCTATGATATTCCTATGATATTCCTCTGATATTCCTGTTATATTCATGATATTCCTATGATATTCCTATGATATTCCTGTTATATTCATGATATTCCTATGATATTCCTATGATATTCCTATGATATTCCTGTTATATTCATGATATTCCTATGATATTCCTATATATTCATGTTATATTCATGATATTCCTATGATATTCCTATATATTCCTGTTATATTCATGATATTCCTATGATATTCCGTGCTTGGACCAGAAAAAACCGCAAGATTCGAAAGCCGCTCTTGAGGAGGTGGTCGACCCAGAGGATCCGGGACGCGTGGCCGTGTGCAAGGAATATCAGAGCATGCCAGGCGAGAGCATAGGATGGAGCAACATTTTACAACCGGGGGGGATAGGTTAAAACATATTTAAACATATTATAATAATTAAAACCTATCATATTTTTTTAAATGGATTTTCCGATTTTTGGATGGGTGTCTAGTTACCTAGTTTTGGATCCACCGAGGATATTTAATGGGATATTTCATGAAGATATAGGATATTATATATATATACCATTTATATGGAGGGGGGGTCAAGACCTATTATGACTCATAGCCACATGTTAAAACCTTTGATGTTCATGGATTTGCATTTTTTTTTTGCATGAACATGATGAACATCCATACATCCCAGCTATTTTGATATGAACAGAAGGGTACCTGCCCGGCTACCAGTGTTTGGATCCATAGCCATTTGGGAAGGTCTCGAAATGGAGTTGTGCCCAAAAATCACTGTTCGATCGTTTTCCCTTTTCGTCCAGGCCCCGTTTTTTTTTTTCTCCAGAAAAAATTGATGACTGCGGCAGGCCCTGTGGGCAGCTGAGATTAAACCATTCAACCCAATGCGAGCGAAAAAAATGCGAAAAAAAACCAGATATCCATAGATATCCAAGATCTTACCCAACTCAAAGTGATCAACTTAGGTCTTGGAGGGTCTTGGATGGTGGATGGTCTTGGTGTTTCTGTTTTTTCCTTGGGCGCAGTTCCATATCTAGACATCATGGTTCCCAACTTATGGAGATGATTGCCAGGGTTATATTCATTGTCTCACTTAAAAAAATACTCTTCTGTATCCGCGGCCACCATTCCCATTGATGATTTTCATATGGATTATCCCCATTCTATCGATGATTTTCCCTATCTATGGACAATTTTCCCATGTATTTTCCATCGATTTTTGCCACAGAAACCCAAAATTTGGGTCGGTTCCCAGGCACCATGGTGGCGGCCGAGGAATCGGACTTCGGTTGGGCCGTGGTGTCGCGACACGAGGCCTCGGAACAGGATGGAAGCTCGGTTGTGCCCAGCGTGCCATGGCACATAGCCTCTGGTAAACTAACATAGCTATGGAAAATCACCATTTTCAATGGGAAAATCCATATGTTAGTTTACCAGAGGGTAGCCTCTGGTAATTTGTCACAGTTTGCGACATAGAAAATGGCCCAGTCGAAATAGTTGATTTACCGAACTTTTTTAGATGGTGATTTTCCATAGGTTTTTTGTATGTTTACCAGAGGGTAGAATGGAGATACAATGGTGATCGTGGAGAAACAATGGGATATACTGTATTGGAAATATCAGGGGAATTTACAAGCGGATTATCCACACGTATAATGTCTGCATAAGTTATAACGACTTCATTCGCGATGTCACTGAAATGATTGTAAGGATTCAGGTAAGGATTCGGGAAAGATCTTGAAATGGCCGAACTTTTCAGCATGGGCCGGCGGAATGGAAGATGAGCGGCCGAACTTTTCAGTTGGGCGAATTGTGCATTGTAATTCAGCCAGAATCTCTTGGATTCCACATTATTCAGGAAATTGACGACATTTTGGTTGCCTTTGGTGAACAACATCTATTGATTATTATTGATTGGGTATCCCCTCTGGTAATCCGATATGGAGTTTTTTCCTAGCTGGGAAAATCGGCCAACTAAATGGTGGACTTTCCAACAAGCCACGTCTGATTACTGGAGGGTAACGCTAATTGTTGGGTTATAGTCCCATTATATAGTATTATATATATATATACCCATATACACCCAATAAAACAGAATTTATGGTCGGTTTATGATTGATTGCCGGAGGGTAACGTTTTTTCAAAGAACGGGTCCCAAAGCATCGGTTTTCAGCATCGGTGCCACTCACGGCGTGAGTTGAGGATACTGGATGGGAGAAGCTTCAGGCCGGAACTGAGGGGAGTTTCCCAACAAGAACTTTTCAGTAAACTTTCACATAAGCTATATATTTAACTAAGGAAAATCACGATTTTCATAGGTAAATCATCTATACATGGGCTATTTTCCATGGCTATGTTAGTTTACCAGAGGGTATACCTGAAAAGAAACACCCATATTTTGACATGAACTCCTCATGCATCCCTTCTGGAAAGAATGTTTCCGCTTGCACTCCAACTAAGAATCACCAAGTAAGGCACCACAAAAAATAAGAGTTATTTTTTTTATATAAACAATTTCTATCTGAGTTATTATATCATTTTGTACTTTCTCAACAGCATTATCTGCATCAACCAGTCATAATTTGATCCCGCTGTGCCTCTGTTTTCCAACTGAGGTGGATTAGATTCCTCTTCCTGCTAGCTTAAGCAACCATTCTTCCTGATAAATCCCTACATCTCGATCAATCTCCAGCATCAGAATCTTCCCCCACTGTCGCATGGCTGATTCATGCTAATGAATTTCTCACATTTAGCATCTTTCTGCTGGTTAAGACCCAATTGCCGCCAGATATCTCCTGAAATCATCAAAAATCATCGGTTTCGCCAGTATTTTGGGTGATCAAACCAACATGTTTCCTTGGATAAAACACTTTTTGCTCCATCGAGAGATGACACCCGCCTTTTTAAACCCACCCACATCCATAAATCCATGTTTTTTCCCCCATAAATCATAAATCATCATAAATCCATGAGTTTCCCATGGTTTTCCCATGGTTTTCCCATGGTTTTCCCATGGTTTTCGCCATGGTTTTCCCATGGTCCCAGGCGAGGTGACCCAGGAGTGGCGCGAGTTGCGCCTGGCCAAGCAGACCGAAGCCTCCCTGCCGGGCGCCTCCGAGGGAACGGGGCAATCTGTGGTGAAGGCGGGAGATTCTGCGGAAGATATATCTCTATTCCATTATTATAAAACTCCTATATAGAAACCATATGGGGGTTTCCTGAAATGGAGGTACCTCCAAATCATCCATTCTAATAGGAGTTTCCATTATATATAAACCATTTATTTTGGGGTACCACCATTTATGGAAACCCAACAGAAACCATAAATTGTAGAACATCTATTACCCATGACGGATCCATGGTGCTGGTATATATGCTAACATTGGGGGTATATTAATGGGATCCATGTGACCATATATAGCAGCACCATGGATCCTATGGGTTATGTATATATATATATATATATGCTAACCCCCCCCCTGATACCTACTTTTTACTGTTAATTCCTTCCTTTCTTCGTAACTACATCTGTGCTGGCAGCAAGTTATTTGCAAGAACCATGTGGGTTACATGCTTGAGGGAGCGTGGGTTCAAAAGGATGAAGCTATGAAGGCTTTGCACAAAGTGCTGCGTTACAAGTTCTCACTTGGGCAAACTACAGCAAGTACTTTGCACGAATCACGGTCACATGCTTGAGGGAGGGTGGGTTCAAAAGGATGAAGCTATGAAGGCTTTGCACAAAGTGCTGCGTTATAATTTCTCACTCGGGCAAACTACAGCAAGTACTTTGCACGAACCACGTGGTTCACGTGCTTGAGGGAGGGTGGGTTCAAAAGGATGAAGCTATGAAGGCTTTGCACAAAGTGCTGCGTTACAAGTTCTCACTTGGGCAAACTACAGCAAGTACTTTGCACGAACCACGTGGTTCACGTGCTTGAGGGAGGGTGGGTTCAAAAGGATGAAGCTATGAAGGCTTTGCACAAAGTGCTGCGTTACAAGTTCTCACTTGGGCAAACTACAGCAAGTACTTTGCACGAATCACGGTTACATGCTTGAGGGAGGGTGGGTTCAAAAGGATGAAGCTATGAAGGCTTTGCACAAAGTGCTGCGTTACAAGTTCTCACTTGGGCAAACTACAGCAAGTACTTTGCACGAATCACGGTTACGTGCTTGAGGGAGGGTGGGTTCAAAAGGATGAAGCTATGAAGGCTTTGCACAAAGTGCTGCGTTACAAGTTCTCACTTGGGCAAACTACAGCAAGTACTTTGCACGAACCACGTGGTTCACGTGCTTGACACTTTAGGAAGGGTGGATTCAAAAGGATGAAGCTGTTGAGGCATAACATTATATTGAGGTAAAGAGTGGCACTTGCCTACGGTTCGACGAAGACCCCTGCAACTGCAGTAGCTCCCACGATATAGCGAAGAGAAGAAGCATCCTTTTTTTGGCCATCGCACGCTCGCACTCGGTAATCTACCCCAGATACCACTGTACAAGTGCGCCTGTGCATGTCCACAGGTCTTTTCCTCGATTCCAGTACTCGTACTGGCCCGATCTCAATTGCATGCAAAGCATGCGAGCCCCGACGCATGCCTGCTGGTTCAAGGTCACGCGTTCTTTTAAAAAACGCCAGCATCGGTCGACGATCTGCGTACCGGACTTCACCTGCATGACTTTGCCGCCAGGAAGACGATGCTTTTGGACCTCGACATACTTCGGAGCCACCCATCGAAATTTGTTGCCCACCTTTACTCGTGTCTTCTTGTGTACGACACGGTCGTGTAACATACCTGGGACTTGTGCCCGGTAACTCTTCGCAGAATCTGTGTGTAGAATCACATTTTTTCCCTCCAGCCATTTTTTGGCAATTGGCTTCCACTCGACTTTGCGCACTGCTCCCGGGCCCGGAGCGCGCAGTGCTGCCAGCGGAGGTTTCAGGCGGTGCAGCACAATCGTACCCGGCTTGCCTCGCTGCACTATGCCACACCACTGCTCCCATTGGACTTGCCCTTGAACAATCTTTTTGGCAAACGTGGCTTCGTCAGCTTCCACATCTGCCCATTCATGTCCTCGTCCAAAGCAAATCTCCTTCTCCTTTTCCAGGACGTAAGCTTCACGTAGTGTATACAGCCTCTTCTGCATGTCTTCAATGGCTTTGTGATTCACATACATAAGGCGGTGGATGGCTGCATGTGGCACACGGTTCAGCAAGAGCAGCAGCAAGGCTGCCTGCGTTGCAAGTGGAGTATGTGACTTGCCCCAATGGTCCACAAACAAAGGGTGGGCATAGTGAGGACTGATATATGCCTGACAGTTTTTGGCATTGCACCTATGTTTCGGTGGGCCGCCCTGTCTCTGAGGAGCCAACTTCCCCAGGGTTCCATGCTGACAGCGAGGACAAACGGACCCTTCCAAACGAGGTAGCAAACCATCTTTTCGCAACAGCTCCACTAACGCACGGGGCGAGCATGTCAAGAGCTCTGGCAATGACCTTTTCCATGAGTCTCGATCCCCCCGCACCTGCTTCACAGCTTCAGGATCGCGAACATAAGGAACTCGTTGCCAATTCGCCTTCTTCTTTGGCTTGAGGTAAGCAGGCCGTTTCAAAACTTGCCGTGTCTTGCCCTTCTTCGCAATGATGGGGTTGAAGCGCGGCGCCATACTCTCTACTATGGGAATGCTTGTTTCTCTAAGATCCAAAAGCTTCTGGTAGAAGAAAACATAACAATGCTGATCGGTTACAAGTATGCGATGACCACATTGGACCAGTGAAGTGACACAAGCTCCTTCATATGTTTATATTACCCGTCGAATGCTGCCAACTGCTGGGATGGCATGATTGTTGCAAGACAAGCACGTACACACGTTCTATGTTATCTTGCTTATGCCTTCCCAACAGCAACACGCACAGCTTCTTTTTATCGCCCGCTACTGTGAGCAGATGTCGCTCCCCATATTGTACTATATGTACATGCCACACGACGGCATTCCCGGCTCAATCATGGAGGAAGATTGCAGCCTCTGTGTCCGCCTCGAAGTCATCTCCATCTGGACCAGTAGATTCTTGCCACTCTTCTACCGCATCCATCTCAGCAGCCTGGGCCAAGGCTTCCAAGTCGGCTGATGAACCATCTGCAGGAGCCTCCTCTGGTCGACTTTTGGTTCTCAGACGCTTGGCAGGTGGATAGCGGAACTGCCCAATCCGATGGCAGCGCAAGGCCGGATTTGGAATGATGACTGGCGGAGGTGACAGAACAGTTTCTTCTTCCTGAGACGATTCTCCTTCTGGCCTGTCAGAGAGACGGACTGACTGTGCAAGGCGGGCGCGCCACAGCTCGGCTTCGATCTTCTCGTTGGCATCTTTGATGTAGACTTCCGGTCGTCCGGCGGCAAACTTTTCCATGCCCAGAGAGATTGTGCGGACCTCTTGCTGGGTTTCCTGTTCCCACTGAGGGCCATACTCCACGATACCGAGCTTGTACTTGGAATAGAGCGGCTTGTCCTTTTCGGAGAGGAGGTCTTTGTGCAGCTCATCCACCTGGATTCGATGTACTGGGGCCTCTGGATCCTGATTGGGAAGCCGAAGGTAGACAGCATGTTGCCCCACAAGCAAAACCACGGAGCGTTTCAAGCAAGCGAGGACGTCAGCCTGCTTGTCCCCTGCAAAAAGACGTCTGGTCATCTTCATGAACTCCTCGCCCGTGATGAAGATGCGTGAGTCATCTAATGGCTCATCCTCACGGTCCAAGTCATTCGACGCATAAGCTCTCATGCAATTCCTCGTGAGCTTTGCGTCATTGTAGCGACCCGACGTAGTTTGCTCTTCTTCCACAGTCAAGAAGGACTTGAGGTCGGCCATGGAGACATTCTCACGGTTGGGGTCGTCCAGGAAGATGCCCTCGTACACATTGGCCACTTGATGCCGAAAGTTATCAAGTGACTTGGCTCTTCTCCATCCTGGCACAGCATCTTCTTCTTGCAACCTGTGGATATGATACCTGCCCATAGCAAGAATCACAGCAATCAAGGCAGGAGTTTTGCCAACCCCGGGCCAGCCCAAAGCTACGACCCCGTAGCAGACGAAAAGTGGGTACAGGACAGGCAATAACTTCTCAGCTAAGAAGGGTTTCAATGAGAAAGTGGTCAAGGGGAAGCCCTTCTGCAATGTGGCACCATTGGAAGCCTTGGACTTGTTTTGTGCCATGATCCTCACTTTGCCTTCTGGCCAACCAGCAATGGGACTCTCCGCATCTTCTCGGATGTTGAGTAAAATCCATGTATACTGCTCATTGTTGGCATCCGTCTCAGGCGCATGGTCATTGATAAAGGCCACGCCTTGGAGTAAAGTGTCAGTGTCTGGGGACCATGTCGATGAAGAGCTTGCACTATTCTTCGCTTGTGCCTCCCATCTCGTCACTGTGCCCCAGTGCACATGATGTCCAGGCAGGCGGTCCAATAAGGATTGGAAAGCCTTCTTGACAGCCCACGGACCTGGACGAGAGAAAGGAACGTAGGCAGATCCTGCAGGAATTTTCGTGGCGTCCCGAATCGCCATCTTGTCTTGGAAAGTCACAAGCTTGATTACATCCAATTTCCCGTGGCCTTTCTCCATGGCAATACACCCAACCTTTGAGTGAGCTGGTAAGGCATGAGCAAACTGCAATGCAGCTGGTAGACTCTCGATCCTTTGCTCCTGGCAGACCGCTGCAACATTTTCGGCAGAACCACAATTCTCCACATCCTGCTGCGCATCCACTAACATCATTGTAGCTGCTCTGAGACCATTGAGTGGACGACAGCAAGAGAGGAAGTCAGATATGCTCATGGGGTTCTCGATGCTGGCACTTGTTTTGGATTCACAGCGCGGGGCCGCCAAACTTTCAAAGCGCCACTGCTTCCCACCGTAGACCCGCATCGCTTCATCGATGATCTCAGTCGCCATGGTGAGGACACAGAGAGACTAGACCCAGCGAGGCGCACAGAGGGGGCACGATACTATGAGCGTAGAAGCGTTGCAGAAGAGATGGATATGCAGAAGCAATGGGAACGAAGCAGACGAGTGCTGGCAGACACAGTCAACTAAGTATAAACTCAAGTCTGGAATCAAGTCTGAAACCAAGTCTGAAACCAAGTCTGAAACCAAGTCTAAACTTATTAAGTTTGCTACACTTCGAACTTATCCTCCCACCTTCCCCTTCCCTGTTTCAAAGGTTACATGGCAATGTGTCTTGCATCGTGCTCCGTGTCTTCGCGAATGCGCAATCTTTTTCATCCGCCGCCGATGTCTCTGGCTCAGCCGCTCTCGCAGGCTCGAAGCAGACCCCTCTATCCTGTACGGTTCTGCTGCGATGCTAAAATGGCCTGCAACTCCAGCACTTTCTGCTGTGTTTTCTCCAACTCGTCCGCCGCTTCAAGATACGTCTCCAACAAATCATCAAAGTCATGACACAAGCTGCACCTCTGGATTTTCAGTGGACGTTCCAGAGTCTGCCCGTTGTCCTGCTCTCCTGCGCTGCCGGCACCCAGCACACCCTCATTCCAAGATGCCACACTTGCGCTCCCATTGGATCCTGCAACCTCCTCTGGACTGTCCACGACGCCACCTACAGCCGAGGGGGGGGCAATGTTGAGGGCCGGGTTGGGCACGTACTCGTACTCAGTATCAACTTCAGGTGCAACGCCTAAAGACGGGTTCGGTACTCCTTGCCATTGCTCTTCTTCTGATGCCGACGAGGAGTCAGAGTCAGAGGAAGAGTCAGACGTGGACGACGTCGACGAGGATGAAGTACCATTCGTCAGCTGCAAGACCTGAGAGAGCGAGAAATGACAGAAGGCATATGATCATACCGAACATGTCTTCGTAACTGTATAATCACGCGCGGAGAACCAAAGTACGTAAGGCGACTTCGGCCCCGAGAAAATAACGAGTGTTAGTGTACTCAAGACATGGAACACATGTTCTGAAGTCCAATCAGCCGAGGCGCAGGTTGGGAGGCTGTGGCAGTCTCCTTTTTGGGACGGATCACTTTGGGAGAGCCAGGGCATGTAGGAGCTTTCGTGAGGCGTCAGGACTCCAGCTGCCCAGCAATCCGACAGGGGCCAGTCGGAGTCCTTTCTGAATGTTGCAGACCATTGCCGCTAGGTGCTTTCGCGCAAGTGGTTGTCTACTTTCATGTACTGCATGGTCCCCGGCGAGGACTTGATTCAGCAGCATTTGTAGGTTGTCTGCAGGTCCCCCACCAGGTCCCCCAGGAGCCGCCGCGCCATCCTGTGCCACCGACAAGACAACAACGGCCTGATTGTCGCGCAGAAGCACACTTCCGGCACTATGACACTCAAGTCTGAAGTCAAGTCTGAACTCAAGTCTGAACTCATGTCTCAAGAAACTCAATATAAAAAGCTTTCTGGAAATCTTGGATCTTGGATCTTGGGTAGCAGGAATCGAGACTATGACACTCAAGTCTGAAGTCAAGTGAACTCAAGTCTGAACTCATGTCTCAAGAAACTCAATATAAAAAACCTATCAAATTCAACATATGAAAATAAGCAAATTATACTGTAATTTACAGTATAAATCAAGGAAAGGTAGGTACCAGGGGGGGGTACCATATATATATATATATATATATATATATATATCGCTGATGGTATGGTAATTTAATGGTGATTTATTGTGGTAAAAAATGGGACTTCAAAATGTGATTTAATGGATTATGAATGGGATAGACCTTCTGGTAAACCTACAAAAAGCTATTGAAAATGGTGATTTATAGGTGCTTAATGGAACTTTATAGTGATTTAATGGATTATGAATGGGATATACCCTCTGGTAATTTGTTACAGTTTGCTATTGAAAATGGTGATAGAAATAGTGGATTTACCCATTGAAAATGGTGGATCTTTCCATAGTTATGTTAAATTACCAGAGGGCATATCTCTATCTATGATGTACCCTCTGGTTATTTAACATATATAGCCATTGAACATCCCTTATAAATGGAGGTATTAATGGGAAAACAGTCTATAAATGGACAATTTTCCATGGCTATGTTAAATAACCAGATGGTATATATTTAGAAAAAATATCTTCCTCACCGCGCGGTCCGCGGTGCTGAGTTTTATTGGTATTTTATGGTATTTTGAGTTGAGCTATCTACTTTGGGATGGGTGTAACCTGGTTGGTGCTTTGGAACCATGGAATTTTATGACTTTCCATATATTGGGAAGAAAAATCCCAACTGACGAAGTCATATTTTTCAGAGGGGTTGAAACCACCAACCAGCTATCTATTATGTATATTTATGTATACCATCTGGTTATTTAACATAGCCATGGAAAATCACCATTTTAAATAGGTAAACCATCTATAAATTGGCCATTTTCCATGGCTATGTTAAATAACCAGAGGGTATATTTAGAAAACATATCTATATGTCCATTTGCCAAAAATAGTTCGTGACATATTATAATTTACCCAGATAGATGTGTATGTATATGTGTATTATGTATATGTATAGATCATTTATGATGACTTATTTATTAAACATGGCAATAACCACATATATATATATATATATATCTGAGTAAATTATGGTTAGATTAGTCATCCCCAACTAGCCTTACAATTCAGGTTAGTGAAATATTATGATTTACCAAGATGTATTGAACAATATCTATATATGTATGGATGTATATGTATATGTATATGTATATGTATATGTGTATGTGTATGTATGATATATGTATATGATATATGTATATGTATATGTATATGTATATGTATATGTGTATGTATGACATGATATATGTATTATATATATATATGTATGATCTGTATGTCTGTTACTGTAAATTATATATATATACCTGGGTACATTATAACGACCTCAGACTGTGACCTCACTACAGTTAGGATCTGAACAGATTATGGCGCCTCCCAGCGGGATCACCATGGAGATTAAATTTGGCAGCCATTTGGGATTCAAAAAAATGGGATCCCATGGGAAACAACATCATGAAATACCATGTATATCCATGTATATTATACATATTATACATCCATATTATACATCCATATACCTTCTTATGCCATGTTGGATAATCATATCGACCCCGGAGGGTTTGTTGGCGAAGCTTTTTTTCGCGAGATTTCTGGCGCGGAAAAACAACCACCGATCCGATCCGATGGTTGGTCAATTTGGTCAACTGTATCGTGACAAAAACCACCAATTGTTATTTGTGAATGTATATATTTATAAGATATATGTATATAATAATATATACATATATAATATCATATCAAACATATAACATCATATATAGATATAATATAATATATACATATACATATACATATATATATGTATAACACTCTTCTCGCGCTGTTTTTTTTGTTTAAACATCGTTTTCACAGACGGCGTTTTTGGCCTGGACTCTGCCAGACAGCCGGTGCTGGTCGTACGAATCTCTGGAAAAAACTCAGGTAAAACTCTGGGAATAGTGCTATAGTGCAATTTAGTAAAGAATAGTAATAGTACAATGGAAAAACTGTGGTACAATAGTAATAGTGCTGTTTAGTACTATGGAACAGGACCAAACAAGCATGATAGTACGATGGTTGTCTGTTGGAAGTACTATCATGATTCCAATTATCATGATTCCAATAGTAGTATAGGAAGTACTTCCATAGCTTCCTATCTGCACAGTTTCCACAGGACGGCGTCGTTTTATGTTGCCGAGGGATTCACGGATTCGGGGGAAGCAGCAAGGAACTCCAAGCCGCTTAGCATCACGTGTCGATGTGTGTATATATACTGTATATATATATATGTTTTTAACGTGTACATATGTTTATATGTTTTATATACACACAGTAGATAGTAAACAGACAGACAGGCAGACAGACAGACAGACAGATAGATAGACAGACAGACAGACATTAACCCCCAAAACATAGAAAAACAAATTCCCACTAAAATCGATTTTCTATCTTGTTTTGGCGGGTGCTACAGATACATCTTATTGGCCCCTGGTGCATGCGCAGTTGGTGGTTTCAATATATCCATGGAATTTGGGAATTCTGTGAGATGATTCTCCAGTGTTGATTGAGCCCTCTTGCCCTACCCACGAACAGATCCAGTGTGGTTTAAGTGGCCTGCCCTACCTACTGTGGCTGGTTTGTTCGCACACCGTTGGCCAGGTGTGGGGCGCATGCTGGGTGCACCAGATCTACACCGTGTAGCGGCGTTAACTTGGTTGGATAAACCCTTTGGGCCAACACATCCTGACGTTGTCTGGATGTATGACAGCGAGACGATGCGCTAAGGTGCTCGCTGGGGGTTTCCAGGTTTCCTGGCTGGCATGTTGTGAGGGGAGGCCAGACATAGCAGTTGCTGGATTTCTTTTTGAACGAATGTGCCTGCTGCTCGCTTTTGTACTGTGGCAGCTGCCTCTTGTTGGCTGTTGGGCGGTTGTCGGCCTGTAGATTCTTTTACATGCGATGTTGCCATGTGTCCCAGCAACGATTCAACGATGACAACATGCTGATCACTGATCGTCACCTTTTCTGCGGCTGGTACGATGGATTCCGCAACTATATGATGCACTTCTGCAGGCAATACCTTTGGTTAATTTGTGTAGTGTTAAGGAGGCATCACACATGTCCTTCTCTGGTGGTCAGGAACAAGAAGCTATGGGTATCGAGCTTTTCCCCACTAATCCCTAGAAATAGGGAACCGGTTGGAGCTACTAAGAGCTACTAAGAGTTTCTCAACCACATGATAGTTATGCTGATAGATGTAAAACCTCATACAGCAAGAAATAGCATCATCAGAATCAGCACCGCAAATACCGTGTGCCTCTCTGGTTGTGCTCTGTGGCATGGGTTTCGCGGAGCCCCCTTGCCCTACCCACGAACAGATCCAGTGTGGTTTAAGTGGCCTGCCCTACCCATTGTGGCTGGTTTGTTCGCACACCGTTGGCCGGGTGTGGGGCGCATGCTGGGTGCACCAGATCTACACCGTGTAGCGGCGTTAACTTGGTTGGATAAACCCTTTGGGCCAACACATCCTGACGTTGTCTGGATGTATGACAGCGAGACGATGCGCTAAGGTGCTCGCTGGGGGTTTCCAGGTTTCCTGGCTGGCATGTTGTGAGGGGAGGCCAGACATAGCAGTTGCTGGATTTCTTTTTGAACGAATGTGCCTGCTGCTCGCTTTTGTACTGTGGCAGCTGCCTCTTGTTGGCTGTTGGGCGGTTGTCGGCCTGTAGATTCTTTTAGATGCGATGTTGCCATGTGTCCCAGCAACGATTCAACGATGACAACATGCTGATCACTGATCGTCACCTTTTCTGCGGCTGGTACGATGGATTCCGCAACTATATGATGCACTTCTGCAGGCAATACCTTTGGTTAATTTGTGTAGTGTTAAGGAGGCATCACACATGTCCTTCTCTGGTGGTCAGGAGCAAGAAGTTATGGGTATCGAGCTTTTCCCCACTAATCCCTAGAAATAGGGAACCGGTTGGAGCTACTAAGAGCTACTAAGAGTTTCTCAACCACATGATAGTTATGCTGATAGATGTAAAACCCTCATACAGCAAGAAATAGCATCATCAGAATCAGCACCGCAAATACCGTGTGCCTCTCTGGTTGTGCTCTGTGACATGGGTTTCGCGGAGCCCCCTTGCCCTACCCACGAACAGATCCAGTGTGGTTTAAGTGGCCTGCCCTACCCATTGTGGCTGGTTTGTTCGCACACCGTTGGCCGGGTGTGGGGCGCATGCTGGGTGCACCAGATCTACACCGTGTAGCGGCGTTAACTTGGTTGGATAAACCCTTTGGGCCAACACATCCTGACGTTGTCTGGATGTATGACAGCGAGACGATGCGCTAAGGTGCTCGCTGGGGGTTTCCAGGTTTCCTGGCTGGCATGTTGTGAGGGGAGGCCAGACATAGCAGTTGCTGGATTTCTTTTTGAACGAATGTGCCTGCTGCTCGCTTTTGTACTGTGGCAGCTGCCTCTTGTTGGCTGTTGGGCGGTTGTCGGCCTGTAGATTCTTTTACATGCGATGTTGCCATGTGTCCCAGCAACGATTCAACGATGACAACATGCTGATCACTGATCGTCACCTTTTCTGCGGCTGGTACGATGCATTGCGCAACAATATGATGCACTTCTGCAGGCAATACCTCCGTTTGTTACAATCTCGAGACCCTCACCAAGCAGGTGGGGAACAAACAGGCAGCCACGAACCTATTTGGATGTGCTCTGGAACGCATTTAAACCAAGCCCCCTTGCCCTACCCACGAACAGATCCCGTGTGGTATGCGTGACCTGTCCTACCCATTGTGGCTGGTCTGTTCGCACACCGTTGGCCGGGTGTGGGGCGCATGCTGGGTGCTCCAAAACCGCACCAGGTTCGCCTCGTGCAACACTGGTCGCATTATACCCTCTGGCCAACGCATCCTATCAAGATGGATGTATGACGGTGAGACGATGGGCTAAAGTGCTCGCTGGGGTTTCCAGGTTTCCTGGCTGGCATGCTGTACGGGGAGGCCAAACTTTGCACATTTGCAACTGGCGTTGCTGGTTTTTGAGAGAGTTTGCATGCTGTCCTGCTTTGTGCTGTGACTGTTGTACGGCAGGCCCCTGATTCTTTCTACAAAAAGTGTATGTGCAACGCTGGCAGCAACATGATAGCGGCCATATTTTACAGGGATGTAGATATCGCAGATGCAGCACCATGATGCACCATGCAACTTTTGTGTGTAGTGCCTTTTTGTATCTTCTTGTTGGATTGTGGATTAACCATGTCATCATCAATGTGTCCATTGCATCACATATGCCTTTCAGAATTGCATCGAGTTGACACATTTTGGTACCTTTGAATCTCAATGTAGGTCCAAATAAACATCATCGAACAATTACTTTCTGCCAGTGATCCCTACCAACTGACCGTCTAGTTGACATATATTCTGACACAACATTTCACATTTTATCCGACGTATATTCTGACATTCTATTTGACTATGCTGACATATATTCTGGCATCAATCTGACACAAAATCTGACATTGTATCTGGGAATCTAGCTGACATCTTGCCTTACATTCTATCTGCCATCTGATCTGACATATATTCAATATATTCTGACATAACCTGACATATATTCTGACATGTTATCTGGCATTCTATCGGACCTATATTCTCTTCTGGCATTCTATTTGGCATAGTGTTCGGGTACGGTGAGGCCCAGCTGGCGAGCTCGCCATGTATTTTATTGGGCACATGCTATATGAGGATGGCAAACAAGCTATCGATGACGATCTGGCAAGTGGTGTGTGTGTGTGGAACATCTGTACAGATGAAAAACTTCTATTAGGTCGTTGAATGTTTCTGATATGAACTAGATCGGCAGGGGTTGGCATCTACGACGTGGCATACAATCAGGGACCACGTCCAACGAAGCTACCTGATTGTATGGGATACAGAGCCTGATCAGCTCTGCGTACCTGCTTCAATTTCTCCATTGTCTATGGCGACCGGCTAAGCCAAGAACCGGACCAAGATTTGTTTATTTTGCAATCACTGCTTGCGTATGGCGACCGGCTAAGTCGACTAATTCATCTAGGATTATTGTTTTCCTGACTAATTTGCACGTTAAAGGACTCAGTTCCTGATGGATGTCTTAAAAGATCCAATTTTGTCTAGTGTGTGTGCGCGTGTCTTTTGATTGTGTGCGTGTGTGTCCCGCATGTGTCCTCCGTTTGTTACAATCTTGAGACCCTCACCAAGCAGGTGGGGAACAAACAGGCAGCCACGAACCTATTTGGATGTGCTCTGGAACGCATTTAAACCAAGCCCCCTTGCCCTACCCACGAACAGATCCCGTGTGGTATGCGTGACCTGTCCTACCCATTGTGGCTGGTCTGTTCGCACACCGTTGGCCGGGTGTGGGGCGCATGCTGGGTGCTCCAAAACCGCACCAGGTTCGCCTCGTGCAACACTGGTCGCATTATACCCTCTGGCCAACGCATCCTATCAAGATGGATGTATGACGGTGAGACGATGGGCTAAAGTGCTCGCTGGGGTTTCCAGGTTTCCTGGCTGGCATGTTGTGAGGGGAGGCCAAACTTTGCACATTTGCAACTGGCGTTGCTGGTTTTCGAGAGAGTTTGCATGCTGTCCTGCTTTGTGCTGTGACTGCCTTAGCCATTTGTTGGGTGTTGGGCAGTTCTTGGCCAAGATGAAATCGCCACAGTGTTGCTTGTGGGTGCAGTTCCATGAACAAGGGACCAGGGATCATGTCACCATTAATGTGCCACCATGTTTGTAGGGGTTGCATCCAGCTATTTATGGAAGTGATTGCCATGGTTATATGATGTTGTATATTGTTATATATATAAAATATAATATGTTTATATCCACATATATATATACATATATATATATGTATCCATCATCCACATATATATATATATACATATCCATATATAAATACATATATATATATACACACACCATGTTACACCATGTATACACCCATAGAGGCAACCCCAACTGCACCCCCCAAGTAGCCATGGCCCAAGGAGTTCGATGAAACTAACATTCTTTAGCGTTCGGTGGTGGTTCTTTGTGGTTCGATTTTGCTGTAGTTTCCAAGAAATGGAATGAAGATCAACATCGGCATCATCGTATTTTTTAGATGAGACTTGGCTATATCGGTTCTCTTCTCATGGTCTCCAGACACCGGGCCTCGGGCACCTCATGGGTGTGTCTGAAAAAAGGGGTCCCTACCTGCCCTACCTCCCAGGCAATTTCTGAATGGGAAATACGATGGTTGACCAGTAGATTTCAGGGCTTTCCAATCCAAGAAACAGCCATCTAAAAACAGCAAACGTTCCCCTGCCAAGTTAGATTCCTGCAAAGTGGCGACGTTGGGGCAGAGCTGTCCCGCACTGTTTGCTGGTTGAATTTCACAGCACCAGTTCGATCATGTTCGATCTACCAGCTCGATCTAGCATAAACCAACTTAGTTAGTTATACTTGGTTTACTATGGGGAACCACCTTGCACCCTCTTTTGATTTCTTGGTTTCCCCCCCGGCTTCGCAGGAGTCGATGTCCATTCCCTGGTTTTCTCGGTCATGCGTCACATATCTACGGGCTGTACACCTCGGGTTTGTCTGAGATTTAGAATAATGTACCCCTAAATCCATTGGATAAAATAATCATGTTCCCAATCAAAAAATCACCATTTAGAGTGGTATTAAGGTATACCCCATTTAGAGGTGTACCCCTAAATCATCCAGTTGAAGAGGATTTTCCATTATAAACCATTCATTTTGGGGTATCCCGTTTTGAGAAACCCCCATATCACTATTCACCATTACTGTATTAACCATGATTGATCACTATTCATCATTATAATTTCCATTTAATCCCACTACATTTATAATTTAATCCCATTATTAATCACTAACCACTATTCACCATTATCAATCACTATGAAGCCACTATTCACCATTCTCAGTCACTATGAAACCAATTCATCACCAACCATTATTAATCATTATATATTCATCACTAACCATTATCAATCACTATTCATTACTATATATTACTATATTACTATTCACCATTGTTAATCACTATTCGTCACTATGAATCACTATTCATTACCAACCGTTATCAATCACTGTTCATTGCTAACCCACGTTAACCCATTCTTCACCCACGCATCACCAGTAATCCTCCGCTTTATTCAAACCACGAGAGGTGAGCCTTGCGGAGGGCCAACATCCGCAGCAAGTGCCCTACTGCATGGCCTTGGCGCCTTGGTGATGTGTGAAGTCATAGTGGGTGAAGATTTTATGGGTGAATAGTGATGAAAATCGTGATGAATATGTGGTATATTATTGTATAACATAGCCATTAATTATGATATATAATTATGATATACAATAGTGATAAAAATATCAATATTGATCATAATTAAACATGTGATGAGTTAGTGATGAAAATCGTGTTTCGGCCGTGGGTGTTCCATGGCTTCTGAAGGTCCGGTGGCTGGTTTTCGGCCGTGGGTGAATCATAGCGAAATCGCGTTCAGTTGGGGTGAACTAATACCCTCTGGTTATGACTAACATAGCCATGGTATAGATGGCCCTAATCGAAATAAATGGTTTACCGAACTTAAAAATGGTGGATCTTTCCATGGCGAACTGTTAAATTACCAGATGGTAACTCCAATAACTCACTATGGTTTGAATGGTACGCAGATAACGAACTAGTTACTAGGGCGAATCTAAACCAACAAACATAACTGGGGGGGCCCAAATTGTAGAATATATATATACACCCTGTGGTTATTTAACGTAGCGAGCTGGAAAAAAAAAACATTTTTTCAAAAGTAAATCAGCATAACTAATTCTCTAAATGGACCATCCATACCATAGCTATGTTAAATAGTTAACCAGAGGGTAGTAGAATGAGGTCTATGTAAGGACTCATTTCAGGGGATACATATACTCCCTGTTTCTATGGCCTTGTATGGTACAGGGCCTCAAGTTTAGGATAGTTTAGGTATTTGAAATGACCATAGAACCAAGTGCGGGTTTCTTAAGTCATGGGGGATCCCCAAGTCACCATAGGTTTCGATACTAAGTCATGGTCGATCGTCTTGGATGATTTGGGAATACCCCCATGACTTAGGAAACCTCGATATAGTAGAATATAGTAACATATAGTAAACTCCGAACCCAACATGGTGATCCATTACTTTTCCATCTTTTTAGGGTAACTCTATATAGTAACCAAAAAAAGATCGAAATGATGTATCAATGTAACACAATTTTAGAGGGATTTGACTAAACTCGATCTTTTTTGAAGCGAATGACTATACCGTAGCTTTTTTGTGTACCTTTTGATGTGAACAGTTGGGGTTAAAAAGAACTACAAAAGAAAAAACATGATGGCTGCAGTATGGAAACACTTTGGAACTCATGAATTTGATGGTCAAATTGAGGCTTTTGGCTGCTTAACCATCCTTTTTCAAGGTCAAATTGAGATTTTTAACTGCCTATACCTAATTTTTCAACGTCAAATTGATACTTTTGGCTGCTTGTCCCTCCTTTCTCAAGGTCAAATTGATATTTTTTAACTGCTTATACCTCATTTTTCAAGGTCAAATTGAGACTTGTGGCTGTTTATCCATCCTTTTTAAAGGTCAAATTGAGATTTTTAACTGCTTATATCTCATTTTTCAAGGTCAAATTGATACTTTTGGCTGCTTGTCCCTCCTTTCTCAAGGTCAAAGTGAGGTTTCTAACTGCTTATACCTCATTTTTGAAGGTCAAATTGAGACTTCTGGCTGTTTATCATCCTTTGGTCAAAGTGAGATTTTTAACTGCTTATACCTCATTTTTGAAGGTCAAATTGAGATTTTTAACTGCTTATCCCTAATTTTTTAAGGTCAAATTGAGACTTTTGGTTGCTTATCCATCTTTTTTCAATGTCAAATTGAGACTTTTGGCTGCTTATCCTTCCTTTTTTCAAGGTCAAATTGAGATTTTTAACTGCTTATATCTCATTTTTCAAGGTCAAATTGATACTTTTGGCTGCTTGTCCCTCCTTTCTCAAGGTCAAAGTGAGGTTTCTAACTGCTTATACCTCATTTTTGAAGGTCAAATTGAGACTTCTGGCTGTTTATCATCCTTTGGTCAAAGTGAGATTTTTAACTGCTTATACCTCATTTTTGAAGGTCAAATTGAGATTTTTAACTGCTTATCCCTAATTTTTTAAGGTCAAATTGAGACTTTTGGTTGCTTATCCATCTTTTTTCAATGTCAAATTGAGACTTTTGTATATAATTCCCATATAAATCCCCTTAAATGCAATTAAATCACGTTCATGGTGCCACCATGAAATCACCATGAAGTCCCCACAGTACTCTAAGGCCTACACCAAAAGTCTTTGCGCCTGCGCTCTCACAGGGGCCCAGCTGCAGGGTGCGATGGGCGAGGTCGGTGTCACGGAGTTGCCACAGATGCGGGCGCTGGTCATAGGCGCGACGGTTGCGATGAGCAAACCATGTTTTTTTTAAACGATTTTTAATGGTTTGTTCATACTTTGTTAATGGTTCGTGGTTTGTTGATACTTTGTATACTTTGTTTGTGGTTGGTGAATGGGTTTTCTTTCATGGGTTTAATCCCGAATAGACACAATGTGCTCCCCCCAGTGATGTTTGTCTGATTTATCAACCCATGAATGCAATAGGTATAAGATGCTATAAGATGTTAGAAGTATCATAAAGCAGAGTTATTGGAGTTCTGTTCACCAACTTAGCGATTTTTGGGACCCGGGCCCCCCACTTTGTATTGTCTTTGGTGATGTCTCCCACTGGGTTGATTCATAGAGGCTCCCTACGGCCGCCGTATTCCAAAAGGACACAATTTTCTCTGGGTTTCATGGCGATTTCATGGGGATTTTATCATTCCATGTGGTGATTTTTGTTCTTTTTTTTTCTGAGGATTGGTCACCTAGAAATACCGCCAATCTACTCGACTTGATGTTTTTGGCTTACCGGGGTTATCAACTTGATGTAGCTGGTAGCTGGTTTAAGCAAAAAAACACCCGGATATATGTATCCTGGGATTTCATGCGGATGCATGGGATTTTCATGATTTAATATGGGAATCCAATTGGGATTCGCCAACGAACTTGACATGGAGGATTTGCCAACGTTGTGACAATGCCGTAATGTGGAACATGATGATAATCCATTGGGAGTCATGGGATATGACATGATATTTTCAATCAAAGAAACCCATAGACATGTGACGCCAGAATTTCTTAGTGATGATGTTCTTGCATTGTTTTTCCAATTTCTCAGGGGTGCGGGGTGGTATGTTTCTTCGTTGTTCCTTTTTTTGGAGGTGATTTTTGATTCTCCAAGGAACACACGGTTGTTTGAAGGGGGGGTTCCAACAAAAACTTGGGGACGCTGTGAGGTCACACAAAAAGAATTCGACCAGCAACATCTGGCGATTTGTTTGATCTTCAGGGATCAAAACTCTGATTTTCCATGGAAAATGGGATGACCGTCATCCTCAATTCAGAACATGCCATCAAGAGCAGCAAATCTCCACTCATCTCGATGCGAACTGGAAAGCATGGCCCACTTCGATGGTGAGTTTACCCTCTAGTTATTTAACGTAGCGAACTGGAAAATCAACATTTTCAATAGGTAAAACATCCTAAAGCATCTATGAATGGGCCATCTATACCATAGCAAATTGTTAAATGCCCAGAGGGTACCGGTAAAAAATGGTGGGTTTCCATAGATGTTCGTTCACCGGGTCGGTTTTTTTCGTGGCGCCCTTCCGCGGGTTGGCCAGGCCTGGGTGCCGGCTCCATTCCACTGTGGTTGCAACATACCTTTCCGGAGAACAAGATGGAGACTCGGATACAGATTTCCGGGCCCGCAACGCATCGCAACGCCCAGTCATGGCCGGTTGGTGAACTCCTGCAACTAGTTGGTGAAACATTGGTGAAACATTGGTGAAACATATGAGGCTTTTTCAGCCAGTTTTTTTTTTGCTTTTCAGGGCAGTCTATGTGGTTTTCTTCATCACAGCCTCAGTCGTCGAAGCTCGCTTTCGCTTTCGCTTGTGTTGGAATCCCCGGCCCAACTCTTCAGGTCTTGCTGGAAAATCACCAATTCAGTTCGTTGATTTTCCCAGCTACAAAGCTCCATTTATAGTGGATTTCCAGTTGCCATGTTTGATTACCAGAGGGTAGTATATAATAGTATACATATATATATATATATGTATAATTTATCCAGGTATGGGTACCTGAAAATGGGGGGATTCTCATAAGACTCGCCAGTGGATTGAATAAGTAACCATATGAAAGATCCCAGTTAGATGCACATCCTCTGGGATGAATTTCACTCATGTCTTTCGCTGCTGTGTTCTATCTTAATGATCTTACTCTGTGGTGATTTACTAGGCTTCATCAGATTGTTTCCCCCAACCCCACTCCATGAATGGCGTATTTTATTTGCCTATATATACATATATATGATAGTCTTAACTTGTCTCTGTGGATGTGTTGCATTGAGGGAAACAACTGTTTTCGGAACATGGTGCAAGGTGGAGGATGTCACTGTATAAGTCAAGGATCCAACGAAAAAAGTAACTGGTTAAAACCGAACACAACGCTGGTAATTCCTCGGTTCATGGGGGTATTCATGGATATTCCATACATAAAATGGCTGAACTAAGTATGGTTACTAACCATTTATACTACTAAGGTGAACTAAGTTATCGTTACCAACCACGTATACTACTAAGTGGTTAGTAACCACCGTGTAGTAAAAATGCTACGTAGCCTTTGGTCATCAACCAAGGCCGTGGATGCGCTGGAGATTGACCCTGCGGTGGTGAAAGTGGCTACCGAGGTGGGGAAAACCCTCTGGTAAACTAACAGTTTGCTATGGAAAATCATCATTTTTAATAATGTACATCAACTATAAATGGTCCAATTTCCATAGATTCGCCATGTTAGTTTAACAACTTTCTAGCTGGGTACAGTAAATCAACGAACTTTCGACTGGGCCATGTTCAATAGCATTCAATAGCTATGTGTCAAATTGCCAGAGGCTAATTATTCCGACTTATTCCGTGGGAATACTGTGGATGGAAGAAATCCTGCAGTTGGTATATGGTAAACATATGTAAACATCCCCTTCTAACCCCATGAAATTTACAAAGTTTCATAGTTACCTAAGGGTTACCTATCACGACCTCACGCCGTGACATCACTGGAAATAATGATAAATGTATGGGGACACATCCTCAAATGGCCGCAAGTCTCAGCTGGTTTCAGATTCGTGAATTATGTCACAATCCAAAAACTGTTTTTTTTTTTAATGGACAGTATCGTAAACCATCTATGATTGTTCATGAATTGCTTTGCCCGTTTGTATTGGTTTAATCCCCACCGGCCAAAGATGGATCTTGATTGACCCCGCCATTCTTTCGCACTGAAATGTATAGATTAACCCCTTCCCCCTAAGACTAACCCTCCCTAATGATAAACACCTGGAGTAGATTTTATTGCAGTATACATTAGGGGTATTTAGTATTATTCTGAGAAGCTTCCCCCTAATAATAAAATCAAAACCATAATATTAAATTAAAGGACCGGATAACCCCACATGTTACCAACTTCTTTAGACTTAGACTGACCATAGAAGAGCAAGAAGGGAAGAGGAAGTATAAGAGTGATGGAGCGGTGATGGTGGGTGAGTTTGTGTGTATGTATGTATGTTCATGTACAGTGAGTGAGTGAGAGTGTGAGTGAGTGATGCGAGTGTGGTGTGTGTGAGTGAGGGATGTGAGAGTGAGTGAAGTGAGTGAAGTGAAGTGAAGTGAAGTGAAGTGAAGTGAAGTGAAGTGAAGTGAAGTGAAGTGAAGTGAAGTGAGTGAGGGGGTGAATGAGTGAGTGCGGTAGGTGAGGTAGGTGAGGTAGGTGGTGAGGTAGGTGAGGTAGGTGAGGTAGGTGAGGTAGGTGAGGTAGGTGAGGTAGGTGAGTTAGGTGAGGTAGGTGAGTGAGTGAGTGAGTGAATGTGAGTGAATGTGAGTGTGTGTGAGTGTGTGTGAGTGTGTGTGTGTGAATGTGAATGAATGTGAGTGAGTGTGAGTGAGTGTGAAGCCTCCCATTAACGTCCCCACCACCGGCCAACGTGGTGTCGGCTCGACCGAAGCCGAACCGTTTGGTAAGGACGAAGGCATCGACCTCAGTGAAGAAACAGACTTAGACGGAGCACAGAAAGCGAGAAGGGAAGAGGAAGGATAAGAGTGATGGAGGGACGATGGTGGTATGTATGTAGGTAGGTAGGTAGGTAGGTAGGTAGGTATGTATTTAGGTATCTATGTATGTATGTACGTAGGGTAAGTTGTTTGTGAGTAAGTTGCTTCGCTTTCATCGAGCTCCACCAGGCTCTGATGTTTTTTTTTTCCGACACACTATCAAAACGATGGTGTGCTCACCATACTTCCGCTGACCAAAGTAATGTTCTGCACTCTTTCGAGCGCAGCCGCACATTTTGTGATCTCTTTCTGCATGCCCTGTGGCTGGTAAACATCGCTGGCACATGATGATGATGATGATGGTGGTGATGATGATGATGATGATGTATGTGAGTGAGTGAGTGAGGGAGTGAGTGAAGTGAAATGAAATGAAGTGAAGTGAAGTGAAGTGAAGTGAAGTGAAGTGAGTGAGTGAGCGGGTGAGTGAGGGAGGGAGGGAGGGAGTGAGGGAGTGAGTGAGTGAGTGAGTGATTGAGTGTGTGTGTGGGTGAGTGGGTGAGTGGGTGAGTGGGTGAGTGGGTGAGTGGGTGAGTGGGTGGGTGAGTGGGTGAGTGAGTGAGTGAGTGAGTGAGTGAGTGCATCCGACCCCTTGGCAGTGCACATTGTCCCACGCCTGCCACGCAAAAGAGGCGGAGCCCGAGGGACGCCAGGGCGTACATCCGACCCCTTGGCAGTGCACATTGTCCCACGCCTGCCACGCAAAAGAGGCGGAGCCCGAGGGACGCCAGGGCGTACATCCGACCCCTTGGCAGTGCACATTGTCCCACGCCTGCCACGCAAAAGAGGCGGAGCCCGAGGGACGCCAGGGCGTACATCCGACCCCTTGGCAGTGCACATTGTCCCACGCCTGCCACGCAAAAGAGGCGGAGCCCGAGGGACGCCAGGGCGTACATCCGACCCCTTGGCAGTGCACATTGTCCCACGCCTGCCACGCAAAAGAGGCGGAGCCCAAGGGACGCCAGGGCGTACATCCAACCCCTTGGCAGTGCACATTGTGCCACGCCTGCCACGCAAAAGAGGCGGAGACCCAAGGGACGCCAGGGCGTACATCCGACCCCTTGGCAGTGCACATTGTCCCACGCCTGCCACGCAAAAGAAGCGGAGCCCGAGGGACGCCAGGGCGTACATCCGACCCCTTGGCAGTGCACATTGTCCCACGCCTGCCACGCAAAAGAGGCGGAGACCCAAGGGACGCCAGGGCGTACATCCGACCCCTTGGCTGCTCACATTGTCCCACGCCTGTGAGTGACTGAGTGAGTGAGTGAGTGAGTGTGTGTGAGTGAGTGAGTGTGAGTGTGAGTGAGTGAGTGAGTGAGTGAATGAGTGAGTGAGTGAGTGAGTGAGTGTGAGTGTGATTGAGTGAGTGTGAGTGTGAGTGAGTGAGTGAGTGAGAGTGAGTGAGTGTGAGTGATGTGAGTGTGTGTGTGTGTGAGTGAGTGAGTGAGTGAGTGAGTGAGTGTGAGTGTGAGTGAGTGAGTGAGTGAGAGTGAGTGAGTGTGAGTGATGTGAGTGTGTGTGTGTGAGTGAGTGAGTGAGTGTGAGTGATGTGAGTGAGTGAGTGAGTGAGTGAGTGAGTGAGAGTGAGTGAGTGAGTGAGTGTGAGTGAGTGAGTGAGTGAGTGAGTGAGTGAGTGAGAGTGTGTATGTGAGTGAGTGAGTGTGAGTGAGTGAGTGAGTGAGTGTGAGTGAGTGAGTGAGTGAGTGTGAGTGAGGAGGAGGATGATGTGAGTGTGAGTGAGTGAGTGTGAGTGAGGAGGAGGATGATGTGAGTGAGTGAGTGAGTGTGAGTGAGGAGGACGGGCGGGCGGGCGGCGGGCGGGCAGACGGAGGCGGCGGATACAGAACTAAAAACAAAAACCCCACACGTCAATGTGGGGAATAAAACACATTTCAAACGCGATCAAATATATTTTTAAATATTGCCAAAAATTGGATTTCGAAGCTTTCCCCTAATAATAAAATCAAAACCCTAAAAGCTCTAAAATTATTGTCAGGGACCCTAACAATAGACCGGCCCCAACCAACTATAGTTTTTATTATTACTCTAAGGGGTGAAACCATCAAATGGGACCTTGATTTTGAAATTGTTTTCCGAAGGGGATGAATTATGAATCAAACTGATGAGCCTGAAATAATCAAAAAATTGAGAACGGACCCTAGTTTTTGTATTAATTTTGGGTACGTTTATTAATAGGGGGAAGGGACACACAATTCTCATTTTCGATCTTTAAACGATGTCCACCTTATCTTTTTTAACATGTTTGGTGTGTTGAACCGCCATCATTTCTATTGTTGTTCCATCATTTTCAAGAAAACACATCATATTGCAACAAAAATCCATCATTGTCCGAAATCTGTTGTCATTTTCCAGTACTTTCCATCATTTTCTTCCAAGTTGTCCATCCTTTTTCTATCTTTTTGTTTAGGGTGGGTCAACCGTTAGGTGGAAAATTATAGAAATATAATCCAGTCCCACCATAAATATCCATGAATTTCCAATTTCCCACAATTTTTGAATATTTATGGTGGGTCAACCACTTTTTGTCATGTTTTATCCACATTTTTCCACCGTTTCTGGTGGGTCAACGGTGGCACCCCGCTAAAAACGTCGCAGGAGATGGGTTTCCCCGCCTCCGCGGTGCGTCGCAGCGCGAGCGCCGCAGAGGCGGCAGAAGATGCGGTCAGCGGCGGCGGAGTGAGGGTCTACCTGCTACCAGGTGGGATAGGGCAAGTGCAGAGATACCCTCTGGTAAACATACAAAAAACCATGGAAAATCACAATTTTTAATGGGTAAATTCAAAATGTTACAAACACTAGGGGTTCGGACCACTTTTGGAAGTTCAGATGTCGTTTCGCGTGGCAGGCGCAAGGGATTGTGCACCTCTTCAAAAGTGAGCAAAACGTGAGGGTTTTGTAGCAATTTCAACTACAACCACCACTACACCACACTACACTACACTCCAATACACTACACTACACTACAACTACAACTACACCTTCACTACATTCCACTACACTACACTCCACTACACCACACTCAATTACACTACACTACACTACATTACCACTACACCACACTACACTACACTCCAATACACTACACTACACTACACTGCACTACACTACACTACACTGAATGACACTGCACCACAGATAGACAGGTAGACAGATAGACAGATAGATAGACAGATAGACAGGTAGACAGGTAGATAGATAGACAGATAGATAGATAGATAGATAGATAGAAAGATAGACAGGTAGACAGGTAGACAGATAGACAGATAGATAGATAGATAGATAGATAGACAGGTAGACAGATAGACAGGTAGACAGCTAGACAGATAGACAGATGAAAGAGAGAGAGAGAGAGATAGATAGATAGATAGATAGATAGGTAAGTAGATGAAAGAGAGAGAGAGAGAGATAGATCGATCGATCGATAGATAGATAGATAGGTAATTAGATGAAAGAGAGAGAGAGAGATAGATAGATAAATAGATAGATAGATAGATCGATAGATAGATAGATAGATAGATACATAGAAGATAGGTTGGTAGGTGGGTAGATAGTCAGAGAAAGAGAGAGAAAGAGAGGAGACCTCAAGCACCTTTCGGTCCATCAGTGGATTCGCTCTGCCATCCCTGATTCACAACAACCAATCTCTCCTATAGGTTTCCTATTTTTGAAACTTCCGCCACCGCCTTGTGCGGTACTACTGGTAACAGTAATGGTAGCAAAAGATGAGCTACCGCAATGAACACTATATAGTATGAACTATAATGTAATAATGTATATATAAAAGGGCCTTAACTAACTTCTCGCCCAATTTTCACTGGAGAACTGATTTGGATCAAACCATCATGGCGTTTCCGTATTTTGAGGATGGGACAAGTTCCCGACAAGTTACCATATGACTAAGGGAATCAACATCCAGCCTTTTCCATCCCCAAAAAAGGATCCTAAGGATCCCTGGTTACCCACTGTCCGTCCAGATCGTCAGAAGTACGAATTTCGGAACCGGACCAGAGTATTTCATGTTTCGGGGATAAAACATTCATGTTTACTTAATTTTCATGAACATCCTGCTGACTTCATTTTGAGGAGACATATTTGATGATGGACATAATTTTCCCTCTGACTGTTCACAGTTTCACCGGACCTCGGAACACCCTGGAAAATTCATGGTCGAAAACATGGATGCCCGCACAGCCTTCGAACAACCATACAAGGGTCATACTGTCATACTTGTTGGTGAAATCTTGGGATTTTTCATGGTTAAATTCATTTCTTGATAGCAAAATCCATATTTGTTTCCATTTTTGAAGTCCTCTCACCGCCCAAAGAAATTCAAAAAATCATCGGCGCTTTTCAGGTGAAGATTTTGTTGAAGCCGTAGCGGCCCAAAAGGATGAGAATTACAAGTGCCTGAGAGCTGACGGGCATTGGATGAAAACTGAATGACGCCCGGGTGTATATGAAATGTTATAAAATGATCCAGGTCAATATGGAGATCATATGGAGGTTTCCAGAGGTTTCCGGAAAGTCATGGGGGTACCTTTTCCCCTCAAAATCCCTGAAATCATCCAGTCGTCATGACCATGACTTAGGATTGAAACGACCATGGTGACGACTGGGGAAACCCCCATGACTTAAGAAACCCCAGTGTGGATATCATGACAGTGTGGTAAGCCATCCTCAAGACTCCACTGGTGGGTCATACACGTTACCCGGTAAGGGTATTGGATTCCGTGTGTGAAGCCATGGCCCATTGAATTCAATGTTATACCGGTTTTAAAGATGGTGTTTAAAAACATGTTTTTACACAGCCAACTGTTAGATTGCCAGAGGGTAGCTTATATTCTTTACCATCCATATTTCAGGAACATCTATATATACATTCCCAAATCCCTTGCAGAAAGAACGTATTCTCTATTGGGAGAATCTCCATTTTGCTGGGGTAAAAATAACTATCCATCCACCATTACTAGCCCATATATTCAGCAATTGCCATTGAAACAAATCCAGTACCATATAATATAACACATACCCACATATTAATATTTCAATAATTTACGCTAGTGAGGGAGATTACCCATATACCCAAGTTGGTGTATATATATATATACATCAAGTGGTGTTTCATTCAGGCCTATAATGTTATATTGGTTACCCTCTGGTAAACTAACATAACTATGGAACATCACCATGCTTAATAGGTAAATCCACTATGAATACATAGCTATTGAAAATGGCCATTTATAGTGAGTTTTCCCATTAAACATGGTGATTTTCCATGGTTCTGTGAATTTACCAGAGGGTATATTGGCGTCGATAAATTACCCATTGCCATTTTCAATGGGAATTTCAGGATCCTAAAATGGAGGTACTGTACCATATAAGGCCATATTTTGCTGGGATATTCCCTTACATAGGCCTTATATACGCCTTATATATGGTAGGTACCTCCAATTTAGGTACCTGAAATGGCCATTGACATTTAGCCGCTTTCTGTTGGGCACATCCCGATGGTCTGGCTGGTTATCTCCCACTGAAAAACGCTGATGGAAAGTAAGTACCTGGATCTTATGACTACCAGTTACCCGCCTTTCATCAACGATAGCTTGCTGGGAAATAGATGATTTTCCCATAAAAACCTTTATGCAGTTATACGGACGAGATTTCCAATTGCCAGCCATGGCATTGACAGCGACATCCAATAATCAACTACATGGTCGGGCGCTCATAGATGGCCGTATGGTTTCGTGCACTTTCATCTCAGTTTTGACACAAATGTATGAATGGTGATATGGCAAATCCTCCACGCTGGCCATTCGAAATGCATGTACAACTTCACATGTCCATGTTCATATCTTGGCGTGTCATATTTTGACGTCGAAAAAAACTACTTCAGCTGAGACACTTTCAGGTGTATTTACTTCAGTGCATGACTTTTATTTTCATCCACCTTTAATCTGCAAAAAGTCGAGACAGTTGCTCAAGAACCTCGCTTGGATTCTTTCCCAAAAGTGCATGGTTTCTCTATGCCCATTGAAACACTTCTAAAGACACATGCTCATGCAAGGTTGCGTCATCTCCTTTTTTATGTTTTCAAAAAAACAGGAAATTCAAGAAAAAAGATGTGTTGAATTCCAAGAAAAGATCTCATGACGTACCATCCCAGATGTGTTGAATTCCATGACGTACCAAAGATCTCATGACGTACCATCCCAGATGTGTTGAATTCCAAGAAAAGATCTCATGACGTACCATCCCAGATGTGTTGAATTCCAAGAAAAGATCTCATGACGTACCATCCCAGATGTGTTGAATTCCAAGAAAAGATCTCATGACGTACCATCCCAGATGTGTTGAATTCCAAGAAAAGATCTCATGACGTACCATCCCAGATGTGTTGAATTCCAAGAAAAGATCTCATGACGTACCATCCCAGATGTGTTGAATTCCAAGAAAAGATCTCATGACATAACATCCCAGATGTGTTCAAGTCCAAAGAACGTTATTACATCCCCCCCCCCCCCCCCACCCCCCACCCCCCCAACCAACACCACGCCAAAAAAAACAACAAAAAAAGACAAAAAAAGAGGTTTCACTGAGGCGAAACACAAGAAAAAAGGAAAAAGTGCGCTCTCGCTGTGGCGCCAGTGCAGTGAACTAGCAAAAACACTGTTTCGTGACGCGGCCTTCTGCGCGCGCCCAGCCAACTACATGGCATTGTCAGCTACAGCAATAGTATTATTCACTACCAGTTGGATATTGCAACTAGTCAATAGCTCATTTCCATTAGTTATTTGAAGCTTCCCAGAAAGAATCAACTCTCAAAACACTATTGGCTATTGGCTTTACCCCATGATTTTACACTCATTACCATTCAAGAACTTCTAGTTAAGAGTTCATTTCCATCTATTTTCATGGGTTTGTAGATATAATTTAGCTATAACCCATCTAAACATGGGATAGCCCACTTATATAGGGGACTTGTGATCACCAGGGTAACCACAACCACGAGCCGTGGGATGATCCTTTCCATGATATTCCACCAATACGGTATAACCCTTTTACCAAGTGGGATGTTCCATGATATTTCATGCCTCACACACACATATATATATATATATATACTGGGGATATTGATATTCCATCAATCGAACTGATAAACCATTTACGTCCATTTACTAAGTCAAATGAAAAGATGGGTAAAACATGGTATAAACATTTTGTAACGGGCACAACCCATTTACTAACCTCTACTTGATGAGATATATATATATATATACATAACTGGGGATATTCCACGATATTCCATCTGTAACTGGGGGTAAAACCCATTTACTAAGTCGAAAAAATTGTTATTTAACATGGTTTAACTCACCATGTGTAAAGGGTATAACCATGGTTTTCACCCATTTACCATAGGTAAATCCCATTGGTATAGCCCATTTACTAAGTGGCATGCACCCCAAGGTATGACATGGTCTTCATCGACGCCTTCGACAAGAGCGGCAAGGTGCCCCCCGTCTTGGTCGACGGCCAGGGGACCTTCTTGCAGAGCTTGAACAAGGCCCGGTGGAAGGGGTTGGACCTTGAAAAATGGGAAGAACTGCCTTGTTGGCCAAGGAATGGTACCCTCTGGTAAACTAACAGTTTGCTATTGAAAATGGCCATTTATAAAATAGTTGATTTACCCATCAAAAAATGGTGATTTTCCATAGTTATGTTTGTTTACCAGAGGGTAACCAAGGTTGTAACCAATGAGAATCAATTCATTCCAATATTGGGATGAACGAACATGAGAGGTTAGGGCCATTGGGGCCATTGCAATATGTTGATGTTATTCTGATGTTGGCATCCAAGCAAATAGAAATAGAAAGATATAGAAATGCATTCACCTTCCATGCTATGTTCCAGGTGCTTTCCTGTTTTATGTGAACTACAGATCTATATAGATTCAACCAATTTTCCAAAAGAGTTTCCCTCTAACCCCAGAATCAGCCAGGTATCCAGGAGGACAAACAACAAAATGGTCTACCAATGCCATTGTTTGTGGGTTTTAATCCGAAAAATGGAGGTTTGATCTTTGAAAATGAGGGTTCGATCCTTTTTTTTGAGGTTTACCACATATTCAACCCAACAAGATGGGTCCTGAAGCATTGCTAAGATCCCAGCAACAGAAATTGTAGGCTGCAGGGTGGGTCCAGAAATTTAGATGCCTCAAAACCGATATGACTAGCTACTTGATGTGGAAACCTAGGGTTTTCATCCTAAGAAGCGGTTTCACCAAATGGGGAGTTAAACAACACAAGGGTGAATGTCAAGATACTGAAAGCAAGAACACGTGTGACATTAGCAAGCAACAACATTTGAGATGTATCTAGCGAAACTGGAGAAATTGTGGACTTGGAGATTGAACAGACATTGGGAGGGCGATGTGAGCTGGGTAGATCGCTGTTAACTTAGTAGCCCCAAACCAATCATCAACAGAGGTCTATGGCCACTGTTCAAATAGTTATTTGCGGTTGAACTCAATTTGATATCATTGATGAGTTTATAGAATACATCTATGATTCCTATGATAAATGGAGGTTTCCTGACATGGGGGTACCCCAAATCATCCAGTCGTCATGGATGGCCATGGCTTAGTATTGAAAGCTATGGTAGCTAGGGTGACTCGGAGATCCCCCACAAGAACCCCCTTTTTTGGGTGGGGTGGGTCCAGTTCCCTATGATTTTCCCCCATCTTTTTGGGAGCCATTCACATGACATCGAAATTCACCAGCTATGGTACCAGGATTTTGATCCACCACAAAAAGGCTACCTACCCTTTAACGAAAGCTCGCTGGACGATCATGATAAAAATCCGAACATGATAAGAACCATTGGTTTTTTAGAATCGTCAAGAACACATCTACTATGATATACTGTGATATACCTATATATATATAGACGGTATCATGATAGAGATATCATGATATATCATTCCTCATTTTAAAATAATGATCATAAGCACATGATGTATCAATATCTATAGGTCATTCCATGACATCACATTTCCGGAAAAATGATCAGAATTTAGCAGCACTTTCCTCAGCAATTCCTAGTGCCAGGTCCTAAAGCCCAACGCCACGGTGGTCTTGAACTTGCTGGTTGGGATGACGGGCAGTGGTAGCTCCGGGACTGCGCAGGAGATCGAAGACATGGTGACCGCCATCGCAACGCAGCTCGATCTGATCGCAGTTAGCCTGCGATGTCGTTGACGCCTTGATGTGGCTCAAACATTGCCAAAAACAAAAACCATGACTGGGAATGGTTTATTCATACCACCTATAAAAATGTTGATGACTGGGGGATGGTTTATGTTTTTTTCTAACCCACATTAGTTGACGTTGACATTGATAGAACGGTATTGACAATAAATAGGAATGATGAATGAAAGTGATGTTAATATTCATGGTGATAGATAAACCATGATAAACCATAAATCCGAGTTGGCCAAATCGTAAACCAACTTAGCTATGTATAGCCGGCTCGTTCCTCCAGAAATGATCCGCGGGTCGCGATTTCTCTTGGCGAGAAATGATTCTGCGCTTAGCGGAATTCATTGTGATTGTGGTTTTTGTGGAACCAAATGATCTGGTTGGTGGTTTGGAACATTTGGATTTTTTTTCCCATATATTGGGAATGTCATCATCCCAACTGACGAACATATTTTTCAGAGGGGTTGAAACCACCAACCAGTGTTTTTTTGGCTTTTCGACCAACAAAATGATGACATGGGAAGATGTGCAGATGCAATGTTGCGTCGTGATCTGCCTGTATCCCCCCTAAACAAATACCATAGCCTCTATAAAGTCGGTTTTCAAAAAGCAGTTCCCCAGACAAGATACAATCATACATTTAAGTACGGCCTAAGGAGATCTACCCTTCGGTCTCATCATGACTGGGAAATCCCCGAACTATCCATGCGGGATCTTCCAGCAAAGCATATTTGATTACCGGAGGGTAGATCTTGTTCTATGGGTTATACACATCTATAAACTAATGCCAACCCTGGATTTAATAAACCCCTAGGCTGTTTAATTGGGAGGGTACCATTTACGTATCAGATAGTGACTATTGGAGGAGTACCCCTAATTAATTATTAATCCGGGGTTGACATTATCCTGAAATCGATTATAATATATAGATATAGGAATGTGTCAAAAACCTTGGCCCCCTGGTGAACCGCAAAACAGCTGGTAAATGAATGGTTACCCACCCAAATGTGGCGTTATTGACCTGTAGCCAGATGGGAAATCCAGCAATTTGTAGATCAATGTCGGTGTATATACCATATATCATATATATATATCACATATATATCATATATATCATAGATACCATAAATGCAGCCTTTTGCCATGCATATTGTTCGAATCATAGAAGTGGCAAGGCTGGCAAGGCTGGCAAAGAGGACATCCTGGAATTGATATTTGTCAAGATGAACGACTCCCAAATCTAGATTCGGTTTACTCGCCCATGTTTTGGCACACTTTGTGCATGCCATGTTTTGTTTTTTCGGCCAAACTCTTGATTTTTTTTTTGGACGGGGGGGACCTTGTCATGGGTTTCCCCAAAATTATGTGGTGAAAATTCTGTTTCCTGCTACATCTTCCTGGAAAACCAACCCAATAAATGCGTTTTTTTGACCCACTGGTGACTCCCATATTTCTGTTGCTGAAATCCCAATTTCGGGTGACCTCCTGAGGTGAATCCAAATTTTCCCCCTTTAGTTTCTTCAATCCCAATGTTTGTATATTTCTGTTGGCTAATTTGTGGTAATTCAACATATAGCTATTGAACATGGCACTTTTATTTCTTGAAAACTATAACATGTGATTTTCCATAGCTATATTAAACAACCAAAGGCTAGTTCCACAATTTATAGATCATTTTCGCATTAAAACACAATTTATAGTGGATATGTCTGGTTAAATCATGCTTCAACGTCCCAATTTTCAATGAACGTCGCCCTTCGAGCCCTTCGAGCCGTCGTCCAAGGACCTGTTGTGGTGACAGCTCAGAGATTTTCACGGTCCGAACGCCGATCAACGAAAGCAGTGGCAACCAGGCGGATATGATGAGACATGGTGAGTTCAAACCGTGAACAATAGAGATTTTACATCCACAAGTTGGCTAGTTTGATTGGGAAAATTTGAAACATGAGGTCTTTGACGATGGCTTTCGCATACATTTTCAGACAACTCCAGCTGGTACCCGACGTAAGTATGGTATTTAGTTTTGACATCAAATTCTGTTTGGAGTGTTAGTAAACCATCCAAAGTGGGGGTTCAACATCCGGTGTTTTTTCGGGAACCAAACGTGAGGTTGTTCATGGTTTTTCTGACCTCATTTTAGATTGGTATGTTACATTATACACATTTATAAACCATCCATTTTTGGGTATCCCCGTTTTAGGAAACCCCAATGTATATATATATATATGTATATATATATCATCTTTATTACTATCATTATGCTTTTATTTATCATTATCAATAGGTTTTATTGTTGTATATAATACCATCTGGTTATTTAACATAGCCATGGTATAGATGGCCTTTATATATAGATGGTTTACCGAACTTAATAGCATGGTGGAGCTGTCCATGGCAAACTGTGAATGTCATAACCAGAGGGTACGTATACAGTATATGAAACCATATGGTTCGATTGGAGTAAAAACCGACCCGGGACCCTGAAGCCTTGATCATAACTTTGGTCTCCGGTGTCATCATGTGAATGGCGAAAATTCATCGGAACCGAACCTAAATGGTGAAATCATTGAACCAAATAGTAGGGGATTTTCCATGTTTATTTTTTTAAACTGTGGTTAATAATGGTTAATGGTGATTAATGGTGATTAATGGTGATTAATGGTGATTAATGGTGATTCTGGTTGGTGGTTTCAAAGATTTTCATGGTGATTTTCCATAGTTTTTGGTATGTTTACCGGAAGGTAACCAACAACAGTGAGACTATCAACTGGTTGGTGGTTTCAAACATGAATTTTATGTTCCCCTATTTTGTTGGGATTATCCAATCTGACGAACTCATATTTTTCGGGGGGTTGAAACCACCAACCAGCAAACAATGTTTGATTACCGGAGGACACAAAAGAGTGCTATTTGGCACCACATAAAATGACTCTCACTTCCTAGCCTTGCAGAAGCATGGAACACTGTTCCCAAAGTATCCAACACACTTCCAACACTTTTATTTGGACGCCCAAAACAGCTTCTAAAACTCTGCAAGCTCACATCATGTGATATAGATTCTGGGGCTCCTCCAAATGTTAACCATGAACGCAGTATATAAATGTATACAGTATACTGATTGGTGGTTTGGAACATTTGGATTATTTTTCCATATATTGGGAACAATAATCGCAACTGACTAATATTGTCCAGAGAAGTTGAAACCACCAACCAGGTATATAATAGGTATTTTCTTGATACTGTGGGCTCATGGCCAAAGTTTTCCAGACTCGTTTTTTGGAGAAAAAATCACTGCATGAACTCCCCGAACATCTTGTGGTCACAAGATGGTAAAACAACGGAAAACTTCACCAATCCATTGAAGAGTATAGGCTCATGAGTACAATCTCATTTTTAATAGCTAAATCATATACTACTTCCTTATCGAACCACAAACAAATCTTGATTTTCCAGAGATTTTCCCAAAAAGCTATGGTAGTCGGAGGTAACAAAAAAATAACCATGGCGGTCAGCTATGTTAGTTTACTGGAGGGCAATCCAATGCTGGTCCCTGGCAGATCTATGGCTTCCTCAAAGCTGGACGGGCCGCAACAGAGCGCACCAAGCCCCTGAAGGAGGCCTTGAAGGCGGCGGGCTCAGCGGCGTTTCGGAGAACGTGTCCGAAAGGTTGTGGGGTTATGACATGAATGTAACTACTGTATCTGGTTGGTGGTTTCAAATATTTTTTATTTTCCATAATATATGGGATAATCCTTCCCATTGACTAATATTTTTCAAGACGGTTAAAACCACCAACCAGGTATGGATCTGTATGGGATTTCCATGGAGTTGAATGGATGTTGAAAGGATGTTAATGGATTTGAATGGATGTTAGTGGAATTTAATCCCCATAAATTTAGGATATATCCCCCTAGAATTAACCATGAACTACAGGACCTATGGGATCTATGGGATTTTCATGGATTTTGACCTCTAAGTTAGGATCTGGCAGCTTGGTTACTATGGTTGCTATGGTTCTATAAGGCACTCAGCACAGGTTTATCCATGTGTAGGCCGAAAACATCCGAAAACTCCCAAGTGAAAGCCATTGAAAGCCTAAAAACTGCCATGAATTTGTTGATCATGATAGGTGCCTATGGTACCCCACAATGAGCTCCCCATAAAAACGTTGGTTTTTCTCCGTTGATTCCAGGATTCCCGTTTTTCTCTCAAATTTGATCACCATTCTCCGTGAGGTTTTTCGCCATTTTTTGGGCCCCAAATTTCCCAATTTTTGGACTATCCACCCCCCACTTTTATGAGAAACCCAAACATCTCAAATATCAATTGAAGTTCTTCATCTATCAATTATTTTCCCATGATATTCCTGTAAAAAAAACTTCATAATAATGGATGAATCCTGAATAGTAAGGATTGGGGTGTTCCCCTTTCAGCTGTACCATCTCGATGAGCTTTCCATGCTGCAGGAAAGTGCAGAGAAAGTCAATGCCGATTTCCCTGCTGATTCGCTGCTTGGTGTCAGCAGAAGTCACACCGGTATGGATTTCCGGACCCACTGCTTTTCCTGGTGGTTTCAGTGACATGGGTTTGTCCAAAAGTGTCATTCTTTGGTGGTTTCAAATCTTCCTTTTTAAGCATGTCGAAGATTTTTCCAGGGATTAAGTTCGCACCGGTTCCACTGGGGAAGCCACCGATGGTCTCCATCGTGTCGTGGATACCACCAAGAAGCGACCGATAGGGCGGAGAACATTCCGATATCACATGGACGCACTTGCCTTTCCAGTTTTGCAAAATGAAACCTTAGCTGCCTTAGCTACGTTGATTTATAACATTTTATAACCACCTAGAAATAATAGAACATGGATATTTGTAACCACTTATAACCACCTAGGGTTTGTGGATGTTTCTGTTTAAACGGCGATCACATTTCTCCTTCATTTTCCCTGGTTCAATCCCAATTTTTCCCCATCAAGAACAAGGATATCTCTGGTATCCGGTCCCAATGGGTATCCAGCGTAACGCCTAACGGTTTTTCAACGCGGGTCCATCCTGCACGCACAGAGGTTGGGTCAAAAGATCCGCTTCGATTTTGCGCGGCGGGTGATCTTCAGCTATCAAGACTGGCCCAGGGCCTGAGGCTGCTGGAGGGGGTGGTCTGAAAATAGGGTAGCCCCCATGGCCATAAAAAATGGGAACATGATCATTAACCATTGGGTTTAGGGGTAGACTATTTTCAGACAAACCCTGAAATGGTTATAGATGGTTCAAATAGCAAAAGATCTCCAAGAACTGGGGGTAACAGTGATGTTTTGCATTAGAGGCCTGGAACCTGCGTTAGAACCACAGGTCTGTTGGCAAAGTTGGATGGACACACAGTATCCTGAAGTGTCTACTTTTTAGACATACTCATTTGATATCATATGGGAGCCCCAAGATACCTTTATTTTGATCAACACCCATATGTTTAAGATGTTTAATTGTGCGACTGACTCATATGTTTTGTAGATATGATCTCAGCGTATCTCAGCGTGCCTTTGTTGCAACACTCGATGACCTGGGGGTGGAAGCATCTGTGCTTCGTGGCACCGTTTTCCGCAAATGATATGCTTATGATATGCCATGCATACAGAATCTATGTACACGCTTGTCACCCACAGTATATTCTGGAATCCATGTACATGTTTTACATATATATATATATAGCTATAATGTACATATATATATATATATGAATGTAATTACTGTAAGTAGTCGCGCATACACATCCACATACAATATCCATTATACATACACATACAGTATATATAACATATGATATGATATGATATGATATGTACTATGTACGCAAGTGCGCAACAATGGTGAATCGCCTCAATACTGCCTCCCCCCGCCAGGTGGGTCGCCTTGGGCGCCGCGTGGCACCGCAGTTTTGAGCGGCACAGCCTGTGTCGCAAAGAATTGATTCGTCGAAACATTTTTTAAAGCGCTCCCATTGGCAGCCATGGCGATGATGGGGAGATAATGGGGATACATATGTATATATATTGCATAACATCTACACATTGCTACATAATTCTATACATATATCAATATGTAAGTGATATAACAGTGATATATACATATACATTATATTTATATACTACATGTATATACATTACGTATATACAATATATATACATAATATATATACATAATATGTATACATATATATATACATAATATATATATATACATAATATATATATATACACATAATATATATAGATATATACATACATAATATATATATATACATACATAATATATATATATATACATAATATCTATACATGATATATATATATATATTATGTATATATATATATTATGTATATATATATATATATTATGTATATATATATACGTAATATATATATGTACACATGATATTTAACCTGATATGATATGTACTCAGCCACCCTGACAGATTTGACATCCTCAGCTCAAAGGTCAGTTGATTTTGGGCCTTAGTTTTTGACCCATACTCTGCCAGTTTGCTATGGAAGCCATGGCCCATAGAAATAGATGCTTTACCGAACTTAAAAATTAGGTGATTTTCTAGCCTGCAAACGGTTAAATTACCAGATAGATACTTGACATGCCAATTTCTGTATGTTTTACTTCAGATGTTTTTGTCCGCGCTTGGGGGCCAATGGTCTGAACGCAGCTCTGAACGCTACAAAAAATAGGAGTGTTTGGCAGCATTTGGAAAAATGTCGGAAAATGGCGATGGGCGATGATATGATTCTCGAGTTTTTGGAGAATTTCCCAAAATGGTGGTACCCCAAGTCACCATGGGTTTCAATACTGAGTCATGGTTACCCATGACTTGGATGATTTGGGGTACCCCTATGACTTAGGAAACCTTCATATTACCCATTATGAACTATTATTATCCTTGATCTTCAAACGAGCATTAATTTCTGGTTGTTTGCTTGTTCGTATATGTTTTTGGCAAATCGAGCGCATTTTTCCATCACGAGCAGAATTTTGCCAAACGAGCACTTCTTGAGTTTTGACTGCCTGTCGCTGATTCAAAAAAAAACAGGCCGCACAACGAGCGCAATTTCCCGCAATCGAGCGCAATTTCCCGCAAACGAGCACACATTTGAAAAGTGGTTGTTTTCAAATCTAACTGTACCTCGAGCAGAAATTGGTAAAACGAGCAGATTTGGGTTCCTTGAGCAGAAATTTGCTCGAGCAGAAATTAGTGTACTTTTGAAGCTCCAGGATCATTATGAACCATTATTAACCATTATTATTATCACTATAAATAACCATGATTAAGCACTATAAACGTACCATGAACACACTGTTAATCACAATCATTTCCACTATTTGGAGAATTTCCATCGGAGTCACCGAGCTGTTGGTAGACTAACAGTTTGCGAACTGAACAATCATCCTTTTTCATAGGTAAATCAACTATAAATGGACATTTTCCTGACTACCAGTTTCACAAGTTGAAAAAACACACAAATTGGGAACTTTGCCAAAATTCTCACAGCACCGCTTACGTTTTCCATTATATATCATCCAACGTTCATTCTTGGATTTCCCCTCCGGTAATCAAATATGGCAATGGACAATCACCCATTTTGTTCGATCATCTTCCCATCTATAACCTCCATTGATAGAAGTTTTCTCAGCATAGCCAGCCAAGTTTGATTATCCTACTCTACTCACATGGATTCCATTAACCCCTATGAGTTCGCAAGAAATCCCTATTTGTTGATGGTTAAACCATGTTAAACCTCCATGTTTCCCTATGGAACTCCCTACGAATTCCCATGGCCAAATCCCCCGTTCGCCTGTCAGGCCAGCTGTCGCCGTGGCCGTCGCGGTGGAAGCGGCCGAAGCGGCCGAAGCGGCCGAAGCGGCCGAAGCGGCCGAAGCGGCCGAAGCCGCCAGCGGTCCACCCAGAGATGAGCTGCCGAGAGAGGGTGCCATGGCCAAATCATGCGGAAAATCATACAATGCGGGCCCCCCACGTGAGGATTTCGCCTATGAAAAACCTACGTTTTGGGGCCCCCCAAAAAACATGAATGGAACATGAATGGATGATTTTTCCATATATTGGGAATGTCATAATCCAAACCACCAACCAGTTATGTTTGTTGGTTTAGACTCGCCCCAGTAACTAGTTCGTTATTTGCGTACCATAAACCATAGTGAAATTGGAGTGATGTTCACCAACTTAGCCATCGAACGGGCGCCTCACATTGTATGAACATAGGGGGGTTTCCATAAATGGAGGTACCCCAAGCTCGCTGGATGGCTTACAATGGAAAATCCCAATCTAAAATGGATGAGAACATATGAGAACTGGGGGTACCCCTATTTTAGGAAACCTCCATATAGGGGTAACATCACAAAACATCACAAAAAGAGGGTACAAAAATCTTTTGGGGAAGAAATGGGAGAATGTGGAGATAAATGGAGATGTAACCAACTAGCATCAAAGATCATCAAAGTTAGTTATAGGCATTATATTCCTTTTTACCATCTGGTTATGACATGACTAACATAGCCATGGAAAATCACCATGTTTAAGTTCGGTAAACCATCTATTTCTATGGGCCATCTATACCATGGCGATGTTAAATAAATAATCAGAGGGTAATAGGGATAAAATATGATAAATATGGATAAATATGGATAAATATGGATAAATATGGACAAATAATGATAAATAGCTGTAACATGTCCAAAATCCAGTTAGTTATAGGATGTTATAGGCATTATATTCCTTTTTAATGATCAATTTCAACAAAAAAAGGTGCCACCAAGGTTACTATCATGGGATATCATGGGGTTCATAGGGCTTTTTTGTCATCCCTGGTGGAGTCATAGAATCCCACGATTTTCACATACTTTGACCATGAAATACTCACGGAAATCCAGATTGGTCATGTGGTAAAGCCAGTCAATGTTGGGCCCAAAAAATTGACCCTTCCACACTACTGATATAATGGATACTACACATGATGTATACATATGAATATACACACATTCTCACACTACATTTGATTCATTCATTCGTTCGTTCGTTCCTTCGTTTGCTCGTTCTTTCCTTCATTCCTTCGTTCTTTCGTTCCATCATTCCTTTGTTTGTTTGTTTGTTTGCTTGCTTGCTTAATGTGCAATATATTTGGGCAAGCTTTCGTGACCCAACAACAGCCTCACAATAAATGCTTGTTTATGCATGGGAAACCAGTCCTATTGGGCTTGCTTCTGATTTGGGCCCGGTTCAATCACAAGAACAAGATCAGGTTTTCTGTGGTGAACTAAGCAACATTTAGTAAACCACGCCTTACTAAACCAGAATGAACACCATGATACAATCAAAACGATCATCAGCATGTTTCAGCCACTAAAGATGTATCATAAACCCAGATAAAACCAATCATTTCGTCAACTTGGTGTTAGACGTTGATCCTGGGAGACAGCCATGGCATGGTGCACGTGGATTTATGACAACCCCGGATTGATATAACCGGGCTTGTCTAATAGGGGCAAAATTAACTAGTCATTATCTTATTCTTGGGGTCTCCTAGTGTAACTTCATCAGGTTCAGATGCCATATGCGGTCCCAAATTATTGGGAACCTTACAGCACCATGGGAACCCAACCCCGGCCCTCTACTCTTGCTGGAAAGAAACTCTTAGGGTATGTATGAGTGTGTCTGAAAATTGCGGGTAGAACTCCGTTCCAGTAGAGTCCTGTGTTTATTTAGTCCAGTAGAGTCCAGTAGAACTCCATGGCTATGTTAAATAACCAGATGGTATCTCATTTTCCCCATGGATTGTGAACTTCTTAGGGGAAAGTGGCGTTTTTTTTTTTTCTGGCCCCTGGTCTTTGCTCATCTTTCACCCCGTTCTTTCATAGTGAAAATCCAAGTTTTTGCTCATGAAATCATATGAAATCCATTTTCTTCTTGGCTAAATCCTGTGAATCCTCATGCTGGTTCAACATCACCATTTTTGGCGAAGCCAGCAGTTTTCCTGCTAGTTACACTAGTTCTTCAACACCTCGAGGTGAGCATGAGAAGGATGCCAATGCCCATTGCAAGGTTGAGGGTCGGGCGAATGCATGGGTGAGCCGATCCCAGTTTTCTGTTCTTACGTTGCCGCACATGGCAGCTGGATATTTTGGAACAGAATAGCCGTCCGAGCGAATTTGGTTCCCAAATGAGTGTATTGCGCGACACCGTGGCATTTTTCCACTTTGAGCGCTTTGAAACAACAATAATTCAGTGTATTTTCCAGCAGAATTGCCGGAAATACACAGGAAACAAGTATAAATACCCATCAGTTAGGACACGTATGACACACACAAATATATGATGTGTGTGTGTGTGCGCGTGCGTGTTCGTGTGTGTGTGTGCGCGTGTGCACGTGTGTGTGTGTATTTTTAAAGTACAATTGAGGATTAAAAAGTCAGCATTATAAATCCAACCAAGAAATGCTATGAGCAGAGAAAAAACAACTAAAAACAGTGCTGTTTGAGGATCCAGGTACTCGTATGAGCCAAGAACCTCCGTCAATATGTGTTTTTGTTTGGCATCTGTAGGGTTGGCAAAATATCCATGTCTGGCGTGCAAACCATTTTTGATGGTTGAACAGCAGCTCTAGATGCTAAAATAATGACTAGCACTTTTAATCATTAATAAACCTATAGAGGAATATGGTTTGATAAAATTCCAATGTCGAATTTATAGTCATTGATTGTCAAGACTGGTTTCTATCCTAAACTGTTTGTTAGGTAAAGCTCCATATGCGTTGAGATTCATGATCAAGATGTCCGGTGTTTCGCAAATATGTACCCACATTCCAATTACTAATTCTTGATACCCTCCAGTAATTCCACAAAGCTATGAAACATGCCATTTTGTTAGCTGCTTTACCCATTAGAAATGCTGATTTTCCATGGCTAGGCTGCGGTACATTGCCAGAGGGTATATGATTGAGACCAGATTTCGGATATGAGTCCCCCAAAATTCTGTTCTTCTTCAGTGTTGAAACCTTGACCCTCAACCAGATACGGTAGAACATGTTTCGGGGGTGCGTATTTTGGACAGTCTAGTACTTGAATGTCGGATGCTTTCAAATACTTTGTTCATTCGACCTACACTGGTTGGTGGTTTGGAACATGAACTTTATTTTTCCATACAGTTGGGAATAATACTCCCAACTGACTTTCATATTTTTCAGAGGAGTTGAAACCACCAGGGAACTTGATCGGACACCGGAAGCCCATGTATTAGTGGTAAACACCATGGTTTCCTTCGATTTTCCCTTAAACCAATCCGTTGAAAGTCTGTGTCGGCTTCAACCACTAAAATCCCAGCCCGTTTTTCATGGTAAATTGCCATGGTAAAAGCCATGGTGGAATTTTCAGGAACCAAACATGGAAGTACTGTAGCACATTTCAGGCCATAGAAATTCTGGGGATATTCCCTTAGCCATTTTCTCCATGGTCTTCAACTTTTTCATCATTCAATTCGTAGCCAGGTCCCTCAGCAAGACTCGCCTCGGAACCATGTGCTGCCCGAAGCAGAGCTGGCGGCCGATGCTGGGCCCATTGTGTGGCCTGGAGCGGAGGCGGAGGCGGATGGGATATGGGACCCGGGTCACTTGGAGGTCGCCAAAATATGCCAAAATCCATGGGGAGATGTTGGAAATATGTTTCTTTGTAACTATGAAACATTATGAAACACTGTAAATTTCATGGGATTATCAGGGGATGTTTACCCTGGTGCAGAATTTATTCCATCCACAGTATGTTTGTTTGTTTGTTTGTTTGTTGTTGTTTTTCTTTTTAAATGCGCAAGAAAAACACTAAGTCGTAGTCCTTAGTCGTAGTCATATCAGACCGTTCTTGCAGGCATTTTTTAAAAAATGCTGACGTATAGTTGGTGAGATCTATCAATACTGGTTGGTGGTTTGGAATATCAATACAAACAAAACTATTGGTCAATGGGGATTATAAAACTATATATGGATAATGATACTTAGATACTTATATGGTTAATCATCACTTTCCCATCATATTGGGAATGTCATCATCCCAACTGACGAACTCCATCATTTTTCAGAGGGGTAGGTATACCAGCAACCAGAATATATTGGGATATTCCTTGGCAATATCATGGGAGAACCCTCCTAGAAGCCATTTGTTTTAACATTTTTTTCATGGGATCTGGATGAATTTGATCATGACCTCATGACGTCACTGGAAAGATGGTAAGGATTTCGAGAATCATACCCAAATTGCATTATTTTGCCAGTCATATCTTGTGAATATACGGGATAAGCCCATTATAAGCCCTATATTATTACCTCTGTATTATGGGATATATTGGGAATATCAGGGGGATTTATATATAATGGGATAGATAACCAACAAATATCATATCTGCATAGATCATAGTGACCTCATGTTGCGACGTCACTGGAATTATGGTTAATTAATACGGTGATCTATCCCAAAATGTTCATGATTTTTACTGAATTGATATAATTTAGCCACAATGCGGATACAATAGGGACAACAAACCATTTGAGGGATATATGGGGATGGGTCAAAACCTATTACCCTCTGGTAAACTAACATAGCTATTGAAAATGGTGATTTATAGTGGATGTTCCCATTTAAAATGGTGATTTTCAATAGCTATGTTAGTTTACCAGAGGGTATTACCACCATATAGTGGGGAATAAACATCCATTAAGCATCTATTTTAGGTACCATCCGGGTGCCAGGGTTTTGACTCATAGCCATATGGGAATATATGCGGGATATGGGGATATGGGGGTGCAGTTGGGGTGCCTTTTATGTGTATATAACCATGGAATTTTGACCCCCATAAGTTGGGTTACGGAGCCGCCCAACTATCATATACTATCCGGTAATCAAACATAGCAATGGAACATAGCAATGGAACATCCCCTATACATGGAGGTTTTTATGAGAAAATCATCTATAAATGGGGGGGCTTTCCAGCAAGCCACGTTAAACAAAAACAGCGGGTATCCATTTCTAAGTGGAACCTCCACAGGAGAGTGAGCCTGTACCGGAACCTGCAGTGCCGGTGGAGAGACAGAGGTGCAACAAACTTTTTCTGATTCCCTGGGAAGATGGGCGACAAAGACACAGAAATCATACCCTCCAGCATTCAAACGTGGCAATTGGAAATCCCCTATAAATGAAGTGTTTTTTTGTTTCTTTTTCATGGGAAAAAACATCTATAAATGGTTGGGTTTTGGGATGCACGTCGGCTCTAGTTTCAATTCAAGGTGGTGCCACTCCCCAGCGATGTTTGTTCTGTTATAAACCCATCTATTTATTTATCTCAGTATCTCCATAAAGCCTATAGTGAACCACTGGTAAGCGATACTGATGTTATGCCCAAAAAATGCTCTCAAAGCAATTCATGGCGGCCCAAAATTCAAAAACAGGGGTTTCTGAAAAAAAACGGGGAACCCCTGGTAACCATGGCTACATGAAGAAATGGTCCAATGACTTGGAATCCTCCAATTGACAAATCCCCATGAACATCGGATTTGTTGAAGTTTTCCACTTCGTGATGTCGCTTAACACATCCCATGTCTCGGAGCCTCCGCACGAAACCCAGGCGAAAAGCTGACGTGAGCCACGTAGAAGCCGCTGCGGAGGCGCCGCCATAAATGGATGGGAACATGGATGGTTTTTTTTTGTGGAAAATCCCATAAATCTGGGTAAATTATAGCGACCTCACTGTTCTCCCTCACTGGAATCATGGTTTATTTTTGGGAAATCATCCCCAAATGGCCGCAAGATTCAGGTTAGTGAATTATTATAATTTAGCCAGATAAATGGATGAGAACTGGGCCCCATGGATTTTTCCAAGCACCATATAAAAATCTCACTAAAGTTCAAAACCCTGGTTGATGATTATGGGCCATTATGGGATTATACCACTCTTTATATCTTGGGGGTTACCTATGAATCAACGGGGAATCCCGATTTGAACCATCTAAAAGTTGTAAACGAACTCTTCGCGGCCAAGAAACAAATTGTTTGGTTGATATCCCAGGATGGTTCCCCCCAGTGAAATGTTTGTTGCTTTATAAACACCATTTGGGGGCCTCAATGCTCCAACCAACTTGTGCACATACTTCCAGAAGTTTGCCAAATGGTCCATAGGAAGCCTTGCCTCTGTACTTGCTCATGAAAATGCACCACAGGTCAGCAAAGCCCTTTTGCTTCTATAGTTTTTTTTTTTTTTTTAAATAAACCGAAAATAAAAAAAAACCAGGTTGTTGGTTCCCCCCAGTTATACTTACCATAAACCTTATTGTTTTTTAAACCAATTTTCTGTTGATCTCCTCAGTGAAATGTCGGCGCAGTCCCGTGAGGGTGGACACGTCGGAAAGTTTCTGGCCTTGGAAAACGGGTCCTTTTTGTCCAAGGAAAGAGATCTGTAGATTTGGCTGGGTCAGCCTCAATCAGAATCATTTATATAATCATTTAATCATTTAATCATTTAATCATTTAATCATTTAATCACTGAACCACTGAATCAATCAATCAATCAATCAACCAACCAATCAACCAATCAATCAATCAATGAATCAATCAAAGAACTCAATAATCCAATAGAAAACATTGAAATTATTCATAACCGTCCGCTATGTAGATCTTCACAGTGCCAGCCTTGCAGGTTCCAGTCCCGGCAAGAGCAGGTGCCGGACACCTTGGATTTGTCTGAAAATAGGCTATACCCCAAATTCCAATGTTTTATCATCATGTCAATGGGAATTTCAGGATCCTAAATTGGAGGTACCTACCATGTATAAGGCCTATATAAGGCCTATGTAAGGGAATATCCCAACAAAATATGATCTTATATGGTACAGTGATCCTGAAATTCCCATTGATCATGTTACACTCTTAAGTAGTATAGGGGATCTTATGGGTATACCTCAAATTTCCAGACACACCGACACACCCATGTAAATGGTCCTTACGTTCGGTGGTGAAACGGTTTCGGATCGCTAAGTTGGTGAAACAAAAATAGCGTTCGTAGAACTATTGGGTTCATGATGATAACTATTGGGTTCATGTTGTTGTTGTTGTTGTTGTTGTTGTTGTTGTTGTTGTTGTTGTTGTTGTTGTTGTTGTTGTTGTTGTTGTTGTTTTAAACTCAACTGAAAGTTGAGGGGGCACCATCTGATAAGGGGGTTGAAACAGCACTTGAAACTTGAAATGGTGGTTGAATTTCATGGTCCACTAAACCTGTTCTGGACTGTTTGAGAATGGGAGTGATCATGCTGGTAGGGGCAGCAGATTCCAAAGCTTGAAAGTCAAAGGACCTACCAAGCATACCCTCAAGTAAGAATATCATACCCTCTGGTAATTTGTTACAGTTTGCGACATAGAAAATGACCCAGTCGAAATAGTGGATCTTTCCATCGTTTTATGTTAGCCCGTTTACCAGAGGGTATCAGTGAACGTCAGTAGATCCACAATTTTTGGATTTTCTGAACAAAGATAGGCCCAGCCCCCGGATGAATCATTTCTTCCATATTTTCCCTTGGCATTTTTACCAATCCCTTGAGTGATTTCTCATGGATTTTGCCATGTGTGCGATAGAAACCATGAGCGGATGGTTGATAAAAACCATGAGTAGCGGATGGTAACCAACAAACATAACTGGAGGGAAGCATCCTAAGTTGAGTCACTTCCCTTGGCACGTGAGTCATTTATCAAACTCGCCCGCAACATCGCACAAAACATGACCCATGAAATTCACCTGGATCCATATCAGGGGGTTCCTAATGGTTGGGGGTACCCCAATAACTGGATGGTTATAATGGAACGAACATCCCAATCTAACATGGATGATGTGGGGGTACCCCCATGACTGAGGAAACCATCTATATTTTTTGAGGCGTTTTGTGGTGGCTCTTTCCTTGTTATTTCATGTTGTTTCAGTAATGGTTTGTGACACCCAAAATGCCTCGATCATATCAGAATAGCATGCGAATGACTCGTGCTCGCCCGCGGCATTTTTTGGTGAAGGCAGAGAAAAGTCCGGATAGCTTTTGAATGTCCTAGACTCCTCCTACAGGTCTGCTGCTGCCACGTATGTGCAGCGTTTACTCTGCATTGTCAGGCGAGCCACTGGCTAATTATTGTGGATGACTATCAAGGTAAAACTACCAAAGAAGTGAAGCAGTTTCTGGCAACCCAGATTGGTGTTTCGAGATTTCGACAAAGGTGCTTGTCGGACGACGGGTCCAAGCAGATTGAAAATGATGAAGTTTCTGTCTCCGAATTAGTGAAGATCCAGCTTGTGGTGTTGGACTTTTGCCCTCGAACAACAGAAGAAGATCAGATGATGATCACTGCCTCCCGGGACAATGATTTGTTCACCATTGAGAAGTTGCTTCAATGCCCCTGCAAGCCGGAAATGACAGATATCCGTGGCAGAACCCCCTTACACCATGCAGCTGGAAATGGACATCTTGCTGCCGCTATTGCTTGAGGCAGGTGCGGAGAAAGATGCACCAGACATCACTCCTTGCAGCTTTCCATGGCCATGTTGAAAGTGTTCGCTTTCTGATTGAGGCTCAAGTCAATGTAGACTTGGCCAAAGTTGACGATGGTGTAACACCCTTGTACCTTGCAGTTCAGCGTGGCCATGTTGAGCTTGTTCGCTTGCTCATTAATTCAGGAGACCATTGTATATCGCGGCTGGGACGGGCCAAGCTGAACTTGTTCGCCTTCTGATAGAAGCTGGGGTTGACACCGAGAAACGCCGAAGCATTGATGGCTTGACACCATTGCAAATGGCAGTTTATCAGGGCCCCTTCGAAGTTGTGCGCTTCCTCATCGAGGCTGCGGTTGAGTTTGACAAGGTCAAAGCTGACACTGGAGCAACACCATTGTATGTCGCAGCAGAGAAGGGCCAAGCTGAACTTGTGCGTTTTTTGATAGAAGCTAGAGCTGATGTTGAGGCGACTCATTGATGGGTTGACCCCCTTGCGCAAGGCAGCTCACAAGGGGCATGCTGAAGTTGTGCGCTTGCTGGTTGATGCTCGTGCTGACATTAGCAAATCGATGTCATTACGCATCGCAGCTCTAAAGGGCCATAGTGAAGTTGTGCACTTGCTGATTGAGGCTGGAATGGACATCAACAAAGCCAGAACCAAAGATGGAGTGTCACCACCGCACAGCGCAGTTCAGAAGGGCCATGTCGAGATTGTACATTTGCTCAGGGAGGCTGGCATGCAAGAAAGCAAAACAGAACGGCCGAAGAACCATCAAGCAAAATCTGTGCAGATCAAAATGAGCACTGCAATCTCCGTTGCTTGATGATGATAAATTATAAAGGAGTAGAACAGTAGAAATACTCAGGATATAGTTACCGACTGGTTCGATGATGTTCAGTGACCACAATCCGAATCCACCCATGCCGCCTCCAACTTGCCGGGAGCTGTCTCGATGAAGCCGCGAAAAATGGCCCAGTTGGCGTGCGCCCCTTGGGGATTCCGGGGCATGCAGGATGAGGTCTCCGAGTTGGTATATGACAGCATGGGTTTGTCGGAAAATTAGGGTATTCGCAATAAATGATGACTTTCACGGGGAAAGTATGATGATTCACTAGTAGATTTAGGGTTACCTATTTTCCAACTGTAAGTATAATGTGACTTATCACAACGCCCTGTTCGCCCAGTTCTTGACGATCCTATCTTGGGGGCCCTTCCCGTGGTGCTTCTTGATGTGATGGAGACACATAAGCTAAAAACATCTAAAAACCCTTTCGGAAGCCTAGTGTATATGGTTTAACTTTTCGGATGTACATACCTGGAAAATTATTATGCACGCATATATTATGTATATATATAATTATACATATATGTAAATAAATATATATTATATAATTACATATTAATATATATATATATATTATACATACACGCCCATCACTATTGTTTCTAGGGATGAATCCTATTCACCTTATAGAACCTATGTCATATTCACATGGGTGTGCATCCATCATTATCAAGGGGCCTTATGCCTACTTAGAGGAGCCACATCCCATATGTTGTCCAAATGAATAAGAAACGGCCTTCAGGATATGAAGTGTCAATCAGTGTGAATTTGTTCCTCATTAGTTTGCATAATTTGGTCATATTCTTGTGGGGGTCCAACAAGCAAGGATGGTTGAAGATGACCATGAAAAACCCGCCGTTGATGGACCATGGACGACTGAAAATGTGAGGTTTCAAGTTGCCAAAGGTAGCCTTTCCCATCGTGAAACCATGGGGTTTCACCCATATTTATTGCAAGGTGTCCCATATTTTTATGTTTTTCCTCAAAAATCATTGGGAAAGCCTTGGGAAGCCCTTGGAAAAGCCTTGGGAAACCCTTCAAAAAACCTTGGGAAATCCCCCAACTTTCTCGCTTGCCAGGCAGCGCTGCGAGTGCTGCGCCTGAGATGCCATTGCTGCAGAACGAGGTGGTTGTGCTCTAAAACCTATGACTGGGAACGGTACTGGTAACCATACCATCTAGAAAAATGGTGATGACTGGGGGATGGTAAAAATGGCATTGTTTTACCCACATGATTGGGAATATCATGAATGAGATAGAGCAAAGACAGTTTTTTTTCTATGGGAACAAGATGATACGCAAGCTATGGAATTTGGGTTGAACTACCGGGCTTTCGAAGGACCCCTGCGTTTTGCACAATCCTGGATTTCAAACGCTTCGATGATGGTTTCGGGAGGATTTTTCATGATTTTTCCCATGTTTTCCCAATATTTTTCAATATTTTTCGGGAGGATTTTTCATGATTTTCCATATTTTTCCCATGTTCTTCCCAATATTTTTCCATGGTTTAGTTGGGTTGGGCATTTCAGGAGGATTGTTCCACACTTTTTCCCAGATTTTTTTCCAGTTTTCGGTGGCTCACCGGCAAAGGCCGGCTCCCTGGTGGTTCCGCAGACATGGAGATTCGTTGGCAGCTGAGTTGGAGAGGTTTAGAGAGAGATCTCAGATCTGGGCCTGCGTATCAGCAGCTGAAGAATATGATCTTCAAACATTCAACCGGTGGATTTCCCACATCTATGTTAAATGATAAGGTTAAATGATAATGTTAAGATGTTAAGATGTGGATATCTACGGAATTAAATTAAATAGTGGATTAAGAATGATATGATATTTTATACCTGTTATTTCCACGGATTTCCAACATCTATGTTAGTTAAGAATGATATATGAACATATACCTGGTGTTAAATCCTGTTAAACCCTCCAGTAAATTGACACGAAAGAAAAGGACACCCATGGTTTTCCTATAGGACAATGATCTACAAATGATGTTTTTTCGTATGTTGATTTAGTGGAAGGTAGACATTGTGATTTCTTCCTTGCGGCTTGGATTCTTTGCCATGGTGCAATCGCTTCTGTTCCAATCGATTCCCTTTGTGCACTCGAACTCCACAAAAGAGACGGCAGTGACTGAGGCTCCATTTATTCAACAGCTTCCAATAAGCAGCACCTTTAGACACATTTATGCACGTTCCGGTACCTAAAGTCTGCAATTTGCACCAGAAATACTGCAGTAATCGAAAAATGGCTGGCTGGAAACTCCAATAATGGATATCAATGGAGGTTTTATACCATTTATATCTGGTAAATTAACAGTTGGACCCTGAAAATGACCAATTTATAGTGGTTTCACTAGTCTTCCAAACCCAACAACTGCCAGGGTCGAACTGTTAATTTACCAGAGGGTATATCTGGTAGAAACACCATCTATTTGTAGGGTATTTTCCAGCAAGCCAGGTGCGAATGGAGACCTCGGCAGAGGAAGATCCAGATTTTCTGCGGAAGATCTTCAAAGAAATCATAACAAACCCCCATTCAGAATGTCACCCAAAAAAAGATAGAAAAAACATGAGTTTTTTCTCCATTTCTGATTTGGATTATTCAGACTTGTCAGCATCTCTTTTTGGGCAGCCATGGATTTGTGCCATGGATTTTCCTATATTTTCCCATGTGATTTTCCCATGGGATTTTCCGGGATTTTTCAGGTGCCCCCTCCTCCGGAGCAAGCGCCTAAGCCATGCTATGACAAAGTTCTGGAGGTCGTGCCTTTTTGCGGTTTTTCTGGTGGTTGCTTGGAGGTCATGGTAAAAAATCGAAAAGATTAGCAGATGTTTACCCGTTCGATAGCTAAGTTGGGGTTCACATCACTCCAATTTCACTATGGTTTATGGTACGCAAATAACGAACTAGTTACTGCGGCGAATCTAAACCAACTTATGACTAACATAGCCATGGACAATGGCCCAATGGCCCATAGAAATAGATGATTTTCCCAGCGAACTAAACCTGCATTTATCAGGGATTTTCCATGGCTATGTTAAATAACCAGATGGGGTACAATGTGAGGCCCCCATTCGATAGCTAAGTTGGGGTGAACCAATCACTCCAATTTCACTATGGTTTATGGTACGCAAATAACGAACTAGTTACTGGGGCGAATCTAAACCAACTTATAACTGCAGGTAAATGATAAATTCCTTACGAACATATCGGTGAATTCTTCACCTTTTCTGATTTTATTTGTGTTTGTCTGTTATTTTATGCCACATGTAACTTAGTAGGGATTATATATCATAATTATGTTCCATCATACTATATAAGTATGGTCATAGACCAGTGGTTAGCGGGGACGAACTTTTAAAAAAGTATGGACTGAAGCCAAGGTTGGAAGTCTTGACAAACAAGCGGGTGTAACCAGGATTCTATGTCTTTATCTTTGTTGAGATATAACAAACACGGCAATTTATCATCAGGATCTCTTTTCTTGTTTTTAGAACTTCATCGCTTGCACCCTCCAACAAGAATCACGTGCGACCGCAAAAATACTTCGGAACCACTGGGACGGCGGACTCTGAGAGTGGTCTTCTGAGAGGGTTGTTCTCTTCATTAAACTTCTGCACAGCCAGAGCAAACAGGCGGTTGTTCTTGATAACCATCCTTCAACAGTTGCAGCTTGCAATGGTTGGAAGCCGCGTACGATACGATCCATTTAGTTCGATGATGACCCATATCAGACCCATGACGGATCCATGGTGCTGGTATATATGCTAACATCACTGGGGTATATTGATGGTAAATGTTACAAAATGTTACCATATATAGCAGCACCATGGATCCTATGGGAGAGGGTATAGCGCGTGAATGAACCACTGGGGAATCATTTCTGCGATGAACCCACTGGGTTGCTGGTGATATCTGCATGTTTTGTCAGAGCTTCATTTTTGTTGGATGGAAAGGTTATGATGGTTGTGAAAGCCCATAGTGGTAAGTCGTATTCAAACATCAAAAAATCTCAAGTAACACATGCTTTGTTTGAAAAAAATAAATAATATTAAGTAGGGATATATCGAGATATCATTAATATATCACTATATCATACTATATCAATGTATATCAATCATATATACACCACATATAATGTCTAATAATGTGGCCACCACGTACCATGCCACAACGCCAACGCCAGGCAAAGGCGGCCCTGACGGCCGTGACGGCCATGGCCACACCACCCAGGCGACCGATGGGGTCAGATTTATGGATAATTCATGGTAATTATAGGCTTTTTTAGAATCTATAAATACATGGATAATTGCTTGTCCCTGAGGTCCAATTTCACTTGGTCCTGGCACCAATGGGATATAAAAAACTATATATATATATATTTTTATATACCCTCTGGTAAACTAACATAACTATGGAAAGATCCACCGTTTTTAATGGGAAAATCCACTATTTCGACTGGGCCATTTTCAATAGCTATGTGACAAATTACTAGAGGGTATAGGCTTTTTTTAGAATCTATAAGATCATAGATACATCACATGTTTTTTTGTTGCTGAGTCATCTAAGAAAATGTTTTGTGTCCCTATTTTTAGATGAAAAGAAAACACGTGATTTAAGGTGATTGCGTGGTTTTTGTTCTAAGCAGGAATGGATCACGGAGCTGCAACCAATAAGAAATCGGGGATGGGATTCCAGCAATCGTCTAGATCGTGACATTCGCCAGATTTGTGGCTGCTTAGACTGCTTAGGTGTGATTTCTTGGGGCCCTTGCATGGTCTTAAAGTGCGTCTTGCAAGTTGGTATGTGTAGCAAATGATGAGAAAGCAGACCATTTAGATGTATGCCTAAGCCAAGATTTGCTAGCTAGAAAGGTATACAGGTGATCTCGTTCAAGGTTTATGCTGTTTTTTCCTGACTCTGATGCCATGGAAATGGCGCTACTTAGACTTGAAGAAGTCTATTTGTTGTGTGGCAGCATCTCAAGCGATTAATGAAACAGACAGAAACCTCCTAGCCGTCTTGCATTCTTCTGGTATATTCAAAGCACTTTTGCAGGTCCTGGCTTGTGACTAAAGCTCGGACCCGAGGTATGGTGACATGTTAGGCACCCGAGGTATGGCGCCTCATTCTGGTAGATTAAGCCACAGAATATCCCAAGTGTATCGCTATGAATGTGGTAAACCCAAGGCCATTCTCACCATTTCTGGTGAGTCATTGGGGATTTTACTATGTTTTTTTACCCCAACTACTTATTTCATGAATGTTCATCACCATAAAGCCTAGTTAACCTAGGCATAGATGAAGCTCAAGTTGTGTGTTGTTGAGGCAATCACCCCATTCACCCCGGGCACCATCGCTTCGGCAGCGGTGAACAGCCACAGGGAAGATGCCACCCCATCGGCTAGGGAGGACTGGTGTGTCTCTTGCTACCCATGGATGTTGACAAAAAATCCATTTAAAATCATCTGGTTCATATTCTTCTTAGATTTCAACAGGTGTGCGAAACCGCCAGCAAGTCATAAGGCGTATGGGGATTTCGATCATGTTGCATAGATCTTTCACAATTTGCTGGTGAGACCTTAGTCACATTGGTCGCGTGTGGCCCGTGTGGCCCTTGTTCATGAACAGATCCCGGTTGGGCAAAAATCAAACCTTGAGTACCCTCTGGTAATTTAACATAGCTATTGAAAATGGCGATTTATAGTGGATTTTCCCACTAAAAAATGGTGATTTTCCATAGCTATGTTAAATTACCAGAGGGTACCCTATGGTACATACGCGAAAAGCGGCCACTGACAATTTCAGGGCCTTTCCAGGCTGCATGTGATAGCATGAATCTTAGGCCAGAAACTGGACATTGGCATGGCAAACATGGCCATGTTGTTGAGTTTTGCACAGCAAATAAATCCAGGGCCAGTTTCGGGTTTTATCTCAACATTTCAGGAATCTATGTTGATCAAAGCACACTGTCGCCGTTCATTCTCATTTCCGAGGTCAAAACATCAACTCGACCTCGCCCAAAGTTGTTTCCTCTTCAGCAAAAACATCAATTATTCCCGGAGATATGTTGCTGATCATACAGTACCCCTTATATAAAACATTATAAAACCATGTGTTTCCTGATGTTTCCCTCCGAAAATGACTCGGATTCCTTGGGGTCTGACATCTTCGGACACCAGAACGATTCACCCGGCAGGAGCTGACACCTAAGAAATTGATTGAAGACTTGGTTCAGGACGAGTGCAGCTGAAAGTGCTGGAACAAAGGGGTAAGAATTTTGGGGAAAGCCAGCAGATTTGCATCGATTTACATCGATTTACCATGATTTACCCTTAAAACAGGTGAATGTATGAAGCAGACACGGTGGGGAATTTCACCATCCAAAGTTCCCAACATCTCTGCGTTTTTCAACCAACCAGCCGCACCTGGATCATCCTGGATCCGTAGAGTTGGCGCTGCCAGGTGTGACCTGACATACGACTGGTGACGTTGTTCTTTTGATATAGATTTTCAAAAGATATGTCCACCCCCACTTATTTTTGTTATTGCTTCATTATTGTTTTTTTTTTAAAAAAAATATATTACTCTGGATGAATTACAAAGACCTTATGTCGCGCGTCACTGGAGTTGTATTTGTCACACTTGGGCATTTTTGTCAGATCAGAAATTGGGCTTTGAGGCTTACAGTAAGAATCAAACATGGTAGCTGTTTTCATAAGCTTTATATCACGTTGTATTATTCGGTTTTTTCCAAACATAAAAACGTTGTTACTACCTATATATATATTATTGTGTCATTTACTCTATTTCTTTCTGCCGATGATATTGCTTTATATTACATGGCGGTTGCCAGCAATTCCCTTAGAAGTTGAACCATTTCGGCAAGGGGAGCTGGTAAACAACCAGCTTGTACCAGAAATGATCAATCATCATCAATCATCTCATGATATCCCAATTGAAGCATCTAAATATGATCGTATATTTACATCATTTATATCCCATTGAGTTTAGCTCATTACTGATATAAACTATCATATAGACAAGTTATCGTATCTCATTATATCATCCAAAGGGATGTTTGCAAATCCCCGTAGCGTTCTCAATGAGATGTGCCCATCTCAACTGTTCTTTGAATCAAAGGATAATCCCATTGAAAAAATCTACGATTGGATAAACTATTGGATAATCCAAAACTATTGAGCCATTTATACCATATTGTTATCCTATTATCTATTGATGTAAAAACTATTGGATCATATATATATATATACCCTCTGGTAATTTAACATAGCTATTGAAAATGGCCAGTTATAGTGGATTTTCCCATGAAAAATGATGATTTTCCATAGTTATGTTAGTTTACCAGAGGTTATATATATATATATATAGTTTTTTTTTTTATATCCCATGGGTGCCAGGACCAAGTGAAGTTGGACCTCAGGGACAAGCAACTGCTGGTGGAACAATTGGTGCCTGGGCATAAAAAAGATTGTGATTTTTTGTTTGGGGAAGACTCCGACATCCTTGGGATTTTTATTCTGTTTTTGTGGGACGAATCCAACTTTCAGAACTTTCAGCTTCTCCTGGACTGAAAGAATGAAACATGCGGGTATTCTAATGGTTCAAGCAACAAACACCGGGGGTATTTGGATTATTTGGAGAGAAAATCTGGGGGAATATTAGGAAAAAAGAACTGGATGGAGAGCTTAGTACAACATCAGCAGTATCCACTACTCCCAGCTGAATTTTTGGTCGAGACGGATACCCAACAGGTAGCACTGGGGTTCGGGGTCGTGTTCAGTGGATCATATATCGCTGTATCTATCTTTCTTATCTGATTTTATCTCATCTTATCTACAATGTGAGGCCCCCCATTCGATAGATAAGTTGGGGTTCACATCACTCCAATTTCACTATGGTTTATGGTACTTATAATTATACGCAGTGACTGGGGCGAATCTAAACCAACAAACATAACTATGTGCCTACTTTCTCTCCAGTTGACCTAAAATCTGCGGAGATTTTCACTGCGCTTTTCTCGGCGAATAGGTGGAATGCCTCATCGATCAAGTGAAGCGCTATGAGAAGGCGATGGAAACCTGGCAGACACCAAGACTTGGGATTTCACCAGAATCCAATTGTATGATAATATAGACATATATAATTATGTATGTATATATGTATATATGTATATATGTATATACGTATACATATATTACATATATATTACATATATATATACATATATAAATATACATATATATATATATATATTACATATATATAAATATTACATATATATATATATATATATTATATTACATATATATATATATTACATATATATATATTATATTATATATATATTATATTATATATATATTATATATATTATATATTATATATATTTCTTATATATATATTATATATATTATATATATATATTATATATATTATATATATATATATATTATATTACAAATATATAACATTACGTATATATATATATATTAATATATATATATATTACATATATATATATAGATACATATATATATACATATACATACATATATATATATACATATATATTACATATATATATATTACATATATATATTATATTACATATATATATATTATATTACATATATATATATATTACATATATATATATATTATATTATATATTATATATATATATTATATAAATATATTACATAGATATATATATATTACATATATATATATATATATATATTACATATATATATATATTACAAATATATAATATTACGTATATATATACATATATACATTAATATATATATTACATATATATATACATATATATATATATATGGTCAACTAATATATGTAAAAAGCTTAGCTTTGAAAACTTCCCCATTTGCAACTCATTCTCATTCCACAAAACTATGATCAATATTTCTCAATGGGAAATTCATGGAAGATTCCCGTCATTTCCAATGTCAAGATTATATTCCCATCAAGCACATGGCACGGTTGCAAGCTTTAAATCCAGCTAAAAAACTGGTTCGTTGTTTTCGCCGTAAAGGGAATATATATATATATACATTATACATACCAGAAGCTAAGAAAATGCAGGCTATCTATGTATCTAAGATTGGCTATGTAACTGGCCAAGATACGTCTCCATCTTGTTTGAAGCAACCCCCAAAATTTCCCCGAAAAGATAGACATGTAACATCCGATCCTAAAACAATGGTAGCCTCTGGTAAATTAACAGTTTGCAATGGAAAGATCCACCATTTTATAGCTGGCTAAATCAACTATTTCGACTGGGCCATTTTCAACAGCTATGATATGTAAAAGTTTACCAGAGGCTTCATTACAGTTCTGCATTACTGCTCATGTTCTTTTGGGTTTACCAAGTTTACTATCATTTAAAGCACTGTTTCAACCATATGGGCCATATGGGCCATCCATAACTAACAAATGGAGATTTCATAGCACTATCAGCACCTCAAATTGCTGATGCATCCCGACGCTATGAAAAATGGCCCATGGTTCGATGATTTAATTCATTTACCCTCTGGTTATGACTAACATAGCCATGGTATAGACGGCCCATAGAAATAGATGGTTTACCGAACTTAAAAATTGTAATTTTCCATGGCGAACTCTTAAATAACCAGATGGTACCGCTTTCAAACTTGACATTTTTCTTTTTTAAATAGCTACGTTCAATAACCAGAGAGAACGTCCACTATTGATTCAAATCAGTTTCAAGAATTTCTATTGGAGTTCCTTTTGATTTTCCATGGGATTTTCCATGGGATTTCCCAGCTTGCCATGTTTGATTTCCTCTGATTTGAAAAAATACTGTTCCCATGATCCAACGCTTGTCCAATGTTTTTCCAATGATTTTCTCATGATTTTCTCATGATTTTCTCATGATTTTCCCATGATTTTCCCATGATTTTCCCATGATTTTCTCATGATTTTCTCATTATTTTCCCATGATATTCCCATTATTTTCTCATGATTTTCTCATGATTTTCTCATGATTTTCTCATTATTTTCCCATGATTTTCTCATGATTTTCTCATTATTTTCCCATGATATTCCCATGATTTTTTCATGATATTCTCATGATTTTCTCATTATTTTCCCATGCTATTCCCATGATTTTCTCATTATTTTCCCATGATATTCCCATGATTTTCTCATTATTTTCCCATGATTTTCCCATGATTTTCTCATGATTTTCTCATGATTTTCTCATTATTTCCCCATGATATTCCCATGATTTTTTCATGATATTCTCATGATTTTCTCATTATTTTCCCATGATTTTTTCCATGATATTCTCATGATTTTCTCATGATTTTCTCATTATTTCCCATGATTTTCCATATTCTCTTAGTGCTTTCTGTAGGCGATTTCCATTGATTCCGACTGCGGCTCCCGTCCCATCCGTCCCGGATCTGCCAGGAGCTTGGTGCGGAGCAACGCGCCAATCGCGCCTTGAAGATGTCCTTGGAGGTGACGGTTGGCAACGATGGGGAATAGATCATGGGAAATAGTGGTGAATAATGGTGGCTAATAGATGGTGAATCGATGGTCAATAATGGTTCATAAATGGTTAATAATGGTTGTTAATAGTGGTTAATGATGATTAGTGGTGAATATAGTGGTTACCCTCTTGTAAGTTGGACCCTGAAAATAACCAATTTTCTAGTGGAAACTAGTTTTTCAACCCCTGTCTGCCAGGGTCTATGTTAATTTACGAAAGGTAATAATGGTTAATGATGAATAGTGGTTGATATAGTGGTTAATAGTGGTTAATAATGGTTAATGATATATCATTCAACTAGTTTTAGAATAATGTTTCTGTGCCAATAGTGGTTATATACTGGTTAATAGTGGTTGAGAATGGTTACTGATTGTTAATGATGAATATGTCCCAGTAGTGATTAATAGGGATGTGATGAATACAAAAATATCATTGTTAGCAATGATTAGTGGTTAATCGTTCTTTTCATAGGGATGTGATGAATATGATAAGTATTTGCCATGTATAGCGAAGATACTAGTCATTCAACCAGTATAAAACTAATGTATGTTCCCATGTCCTATTTCGACTAGAACATAAATCGCACCTATCTGTCTGTCTATCTATCTATATAGGTATCTCCCTAGTCATATACTGTATATCATATATACATGTAAACATGTATATTTCACTATTAACCACTATTAAGCATGATATTAACCACTATTAACCATCACATTTCACAAGATGTATTCCGCGGATTTCCAGTGTCACAGGTGGAGCAAAGGAAAGCCTTGATGTATCACCAGCGGCTCAGTGAACTGGTGAATCACTCAGACGCGGCCCTTTTTGAGTTTTTGACGCCACCCTACGATGTGTTTTTTGCGGGTGACACGGGTGTGGCTGAAAATGGGGACCCAGAGTTTTTTTTGCATTTTGTATATTTTGTCAACTGCAAATTGGGATGGATTTTTGCTGTGAGATGTTCGAGATAGCTCTGGTGGTTGGTTGTGAAGGCAGGGATCCAATTTGTTGGGCCAGAAGATGGGTGACCAGTTCTCTAGACAAAACCCAAACCCAAAAGTTGAGAAAGTTGTAGAGTTGTCGCCGTGATAACAAGATAAGTTACATGATTATATACCTATATAGTGTATACGTATATATATATATATAATTAACATTTTGGAGACTTTTCTCCGCCAAACTTGAGGATATTAGTCGGAAGAACTCAATTATATCCATATTAAACCCCCCAATCAACTACATTCAACCTGTCCTTTTCAACCATAAGATGATGGTCCTCATTGACTTGTCAGATTGCTCTGCCAGCGAAACCACCAGCATAGCAACCCCCGAACAGATATAGAAACACAATCTATCACAATTTTGCTCGCAGTTTACGTTTTTTTTTGGAGGGTTATTTTACTATTGCTTTTTTTTGGTCACGTTTATAAAGCAACCAATCACGCATCACCATCATCAACCATCATCAACTATCAGCAACCATATTCAACCATCATCAACCACTATCTTCGTGAATCAAGTCCCCATTAAAACCCACGGTGAAAAAACGAGGCGCAGCAGCTTCCCTTTGAGGCTCGGGGTATCCGTCACTGGATGGCTATTTGAATGGGGACCAAATAGCCGGGGGATGGGTCAAGCCATTTAAGCCTCAGAAGGGACCACAGATTGAAATGTATATGTGTAGTATAAACAGATATTAACAGTATTTTACCATCTAATTATTGGGGTACCCAATTTTTACCTATACCCAAATATATAATGGGATATATTCCATATGAGTTATGAACAATCGAAGTATGAACAATCGAAGTTAAATACGGTACCCAATTTTGACCTATACCCATATGGTAAAATGAGACAATTCACCAGTAAATTTAGGAGTAATCAATGATATCCAATAATTGCACAGAAGGGACAATGAAGAAAATATCCAGTGGACTTAGGAATAGCTTAATTTCAGAAAAAGCAGCAAAGCTATGGAAAATTGTCCATGTATTAGAGGTAGATGATTTATCCTTTTTTAGACAGTGATTTTTCATAGCCATGTTGAACTACCAGAGGGGGATGTAGTGCAGGTTTGCAACTAACCAACTTGAGGTATGTGAAAATTGGGGTATATCACCATTCACAAAATGGCCAAGCTTCATGAGGAAATTCGGAGGGTTTCAACCAGGGGATCGAATGCTGGGTGGCACTCAGATAAACCTAGAGGATATGTATATGGCTTGAGGTTTGAACTTGATTTTTCATGTGAAACACAGTCAAAAACAAAAGGACTCACATGGTGATTTCAGAGATTTTCAGATCGACCGTCCATTTTGGGGTTTTAACTGTTTTAACTGCAAGTTTGAAGCATACCCATCTGATGGTCAGATCTAATTGGGCCAGGAAAAGACCGAAATCTGATCTGACCAACCCTTTTGGTTTTTCCATACAAGGTGGTGCCCCCCAGTTATGTTTGTTGGTTTATAATCCCATTAACTATAGATATATCACCAACAAAAACCATAGTTATTGGAGTTATGTTCACCAACTTAGCTATCTAAGGGGCCCCACCTTGTATGATCTCAAGAAATCCTGATCTTTTTCGATCGCCTGGACACGGTTTTTTGAAGAAAAGGGCAGCATTTTTATGGACCATTTTTGAGGTTGGGAAATCATGTAAGTAATCGAGTGAACGGTTTATTTGATGATGGTGTATGATGGTGTACCCTCTGGTAAACTGTAACATAACTATGGAAAGATCCACCATTTTTAATGGGAAAACTCACTATAAATCGCAATTTTCAATAGCTATGTTAGTTTACCAGAGGGTATGATGGTTTATGATGGTTCATGATGGTTTATGATGGTTTATGATATTCATTGGATTGGATTAAGGGAACATCTACAGGAAACCCCTTTTTATTAGGTGGTAAAAATGATGATTTCCTGTAGATTTTCCCCAAAAAAAACAATCCATTGAGATATTGTTCAATTTCTCTGAAATTTCCATGGAACTTAGCTGGGGATTGGAAGTACCGTTGAGTCATGGATCGAGCCCCAAGCTCTTCCCACGTGACACTTTCCACATAGGCTCAAGGCGGGTTGGCGGGTTGGCTTGAAAGCCGTATACTGGATCCATAGAACTGGCACATGTCGGGGTATTTCACATGAGGAATTCATCATCAACTGGTTGGTGGTTTGGAACATTTGGATTTTTTTTCCATATATTGGGAACAATAATATACAATAATCCCATGTGACTTTCATATTTTTCAGAGGGGTAGGTATACCACCAACCAGTTAAATATTTTTGGTAATACACATGTCTTCCCAATGGCTTACCTGCCATAGATATAACATGGCATACGTGGCTTATGGCTTTGCCAGTTGCGGTCATCGTGGGTCTGTCGACTATCGACCTCCTCTTCCGCCCGTTTCTCAGGCGGCAGATCGCACACTGGAACCTGAATTGTGAGGTGCAACGGCCGATGATCGTTGCGGTGGTTCTTTTTCAAATGGGAAACCACTGCACAAATCGATTTCTATGATTCATTTCGGACGTGGGAATCATATGTTGTTTCTTCTCGGATTTGGAAATTATATAGAAACATGAATTGAACATCGAAGACTCGAAGACGCCACACACCGGGTGTGCTTTTGTATATATATATATATATGATTTATTTCGGAGTTTGACATTCTGGGCCTACCGTTCTCACCTGGCAGGTTTCAGGCTCAGAACTGAGACGGGGCAAATTCATTGCAGTTTCACAGAGCTTGGGCGCCCCAAACCGCCAGAAATGAATGAAGCATCAGGAAGTCTGGGTACAGATATTTGTAAGATATTATGTGAAATGATATGAAATGATTTGACATGATATGATAGGCTATGCTATGATATGATAGGCTATGATATGATATGATCTGATATTTTTATGAGTTTATCTATGGGTTATTTGTCAAAACTAGAGTATCAATGGAACCAGAGCTGCATTTCACCAGAGTTTTGGGACAGTCTGTTTCCACGAATTCATGGTGATAGTCACCATAGTTCTGACCTACTTAAGCTATTTGTATGTATGGATAAGCCACTTCAAGCTACTTATAATATGGCATAATATGGCTAAGCCACTTGAATTTTGTGGCTTTTTGGGATCACCAGGATTGTTAGCCTCTGGCTATCTAACACACAGCTATGGTATAGACCGAACAAATAGAGATAGATGATAAAACATGAAGATTTATGTAGCTTTAAAATGCTGATTTTCCAGTTCGCAAACTGAACGTGGCAATGAACAATCCACCAGTTATAGATGATTTTCCCAGCTATAAACATCGTTTCCATTGCATATTCAAGTGCCATGTTTGATTATCCTATTACCATCTGGTTATTTAACATAGCCATGGAAAATCACCATCTTTAAGTTCGGTAAACCATCTATTTCTATGGGCCATCTATACCATGGCAAACTGTTAGTCATAACCAGAGGGTATATTCCCCATGAATTCCCATGAAAAAACCCTATGAATTCCCAATCCCAATAAACGTTGATGATTCAACCTCCAGAGCCAATAAACCAGCTGATCGAAGAGCAGCAAACAGCGCTTTGGATATATGTGCCATGGTTAAGTTAGTTGGATTGAACTGGATTTTAGCTGGAATTAGTTTGATTGAACTGGAATTTCAGTCAGTTAGTAAACATGGTGATTTCACGAAATAGTCATGCTGGTTATTTCAAATATCACCGAATAACAATCAAAATGCTGTGGGGATTTCACCGATGTCATGTTGGGATATTTTTCTTATTTTTTTGGGATAAACTCACGGTTAAGTTGTTGATATTTCTTGATATTTCTTGGGATAAGAATTCTGATATATTGTTTCTGATATTTCTTGGGATAAGAATTCTATCATCAGATTTTTGGATGTTATTTTCTCATGAATTTGGGGGAAGAATTCTAAAAACCCAGAAATCTTGGGACTTCTTTAAGTCGCTGACATCTTTGAAGTTTCTCTTGGTTCAGGTTACCATGGTTACCATGGATCCTGTGTGACTTGACCCTGTGTGACAAAAAAAAACTGTGTTTTCAGTGAACCTGGAGATGTGAAAAACCCTTACCCGGCCTGGTAAAACATACACAAAACGATGGAAAGATCCACCATTTTATAGCTGGGTAGTTATCCACTATTTCGACTGGGCCATTTTCAATAGCTATGTTAAATCACCAGAGGGTAGATAAGTTAGAACCACCGGAGGTGGATAACCAGTCACTAAACCCTGTTCACTTCATCGGTTTCGGATGCCTTTCCAGCTTAGCGATTGCCAGCGACACACCGAAACAACCCGCCGGCGCATGGGAGGAGTTGAGCAGTGCCGCTGCAAATCGATGTCCAGCATCACAGGTATGCTGCTGGGGGCCCACCCTGTGAGCTGTGCAAAAAAGCCCTGGTTCAGGAGAAGAACGGTTTTTGAAATAGGTAAATAGGTGTGAAGAATTGAGGATCTATTCACTTGACTCATTTTTTGTTGTGGTCAATGACTTAGGTTTGCTTGGGGTATTTACGACGTTTAAAGCATGAGGAAATCTGCCAACCAGAAGGATTACTTCAGCCTTGCGAAGCAGATTTGAAGCACGACTAATGGGATGTGCTTCCCACTTCAGAAGTGGTATGTAGCCATGTATATTATATAAATATATATACAGATGTATTTGTATGTATATATATACATACACATGATATACAGATCATATACCTTAACTACTGTTAGTTCTACATCCTAGACATGGGAGTTTTGTTTTGCCATGTAATTATACCTGCGGTGCACATCCAATAGTTTCCCCATTTGCGAAGCATTGGCGCACACTCATGGTGGAAGGGTGGTATGCGCACGCGTCCTTGGATGCGTCGATGGTGCAAAAAGTGGTTTTTCACCCCCTGGTGTCATCAAACTGGCTGAAAAATGGTGATTTAATGGGATTCAATGGATTTTCTTGGAGTTTGATGGGATTTTCAATCATGGCTGGGAAATGATTCTATAAATGGAGATTTTTATGGGAAGATCATCGAACTAATGGAGCATTTTCCATTGCTATGTTTGATTGCCGGAGGTATGTAAAGTCAACGCTGTTTCACCCTGATTGATTACGTAGGAGGGGACCCCCCAAAAATAGTGATGGCATCTGCTACTAGAATGGGTACCCTCCCCATGATCAACAGCCCAGTTTGGTTTTGCCAAACTGGGCGGTTGACATTCTTAACATAAGTTTCATGGAACATACTTCATTCAAAGATGATTTACCGATTCTTTTCATGGATTTCAATGACCATGTTTCATGGCAATTCATGGCAATTTCAGGTAGTTGACTGACCTTTTGACCACTCCCTGCTGCTGTTTTTGGCACAAGTTCCACTGAGCCAGCTTTGATACTGCTGGAGGCCAAGTCCCGGGATGGTCGTGGGAAAGCCTCTGGGATAGCCATGATTCTTAGGCAAAGGATCTATCCTCTGGTTATGACTAACAGTTTGCCATGGTATAGATGGCCCATAGAAATAGATGGTTTACCGAACTTAAAAATGGTGGATCTTTCTATGGCTATGTTGAATAACCAGATGGTACATTTCATGCTGGCTTTTCCACATCGAGCTGGTAGTTTTACAGGGGACACACAGCATATCTTGAAGCCCAGATGGGTAAGATGAGTCAAACACAGGGTGGGCTTCATGTGATCCAGCGCTTCATGACGAATCAAACGGGGCTCCGAAGAAGTCTTGCTGCGCAACTGTGTTTGGAGATGGGACCTTTCCCAATTAATCTGGGAAACCCTGGCTGCCATAAACCTACCAAACTTGGGGATGATTTATGAAGTTTACATATAGTTTACGTTACAACCCATAAAGTCATGGTGATGACTTGAGGATGGTGACTTTGGCATTGGGTGGATCCCACATTATATATGATATTATATGATATAATATATATATATTTGTATATATTGATTTAACGGTCGTCTTAAACCAACACAACCATTGATACACCTGACATTACATTGGTTAATGATGTTAGTTAGGATACCAACACATATTATATATATATATGTATAATATGATATACATTTACATGATGTTGATACACCGCCTTTGGCCGCTCCAGACGCACGGCGGGCCCCTTTCTTAGACGATGGACTTCAGTGGCGGCAGCGGCGGGGGCCAGGTTTCTGGGCGGGCAACCGGGGGTCCCCGGGGTTCGGATGGGTGATTGAGATCCAAGATGTGGAGGACACCTTAAGAAACATGGGGAATGATGGTTTTTTCATGTTTTTTCTTGGGGAAATGATGGACTTATGAGAATTCTGGTTCCGGTAAGGTAAGTTGTTTGTTCTTGCGGCTGGAATGTGGAGATATCGATGGCATGGGGTAACATGGCCGCCCAAGCACTGGGATCCAAAAGGGTAGAACAACTGTAAAAGAATCAAGTATAAGAATTATTATTTAACACATGTATTTTCTTTCTCCAATTATTCAAAAAGTATGTGTCATTTTCACTCTGGCTAACTATGAAAATGTTAAAAACAAATTGGGAGTCTGAAATTGGAATTCGAAGCATATTCTCGGGACGATGAATCCAAAGGGCTTGTCATCACAGTGCCATGATGCAGTCGATTGAATTTGGATAGCTTCCCACAGCTTCCCCATATTTTTGATGGTTTATGTAAATTTATATCACCCATAAACAGGCAAGTTAAACTTCGGGATGCCATGGTTCAACCAGCATTTTCCAGCATTTTCCCAGGGTTTTCACCATGGATTTCTTGTTGGATGGGACGCCGGGACCCAAGGAGATGGATCTGCAGCAGTCCTTGAATGCCGTGGTCTTGCAGCTGCTTCAAAACCAGGTGATTTTTGGAGCCAGGGCCGCGTGGGAACCGAAGCATGAAATTTTCATGAAATGTTCATGGCAGGTCATGGTTGGTTCACTGTGGATACTAATCATGGGGAGATCCCAAGATTGATGGTTTATTTCATGGAGAAATCCTACGAAAAGCCATGGGATCCCAATGGTTAATGGTGATTAATGGTGATTCTGGCTGGTGGTTTGGAACATGAATTTCAAATTTTCATAGTTGGGATGATGATCCAATCTGACGAACTCCATCATTTTTCAGGGGGGGTAGGTCAACCACCAATGAGTAATAATTAGCATGGTTTGAAAAAATCATTTCATGACCTTGAATAAAGCAAGTTTAATGCTGGAGCATGGTGGAACCATGGAAATCCATTTGGTGAAAGAATTTTTCAGAAGCCTGAACTAGACCACAGATATAGCCCTCAAATGGTTTATATAACATGGTTTATGCCTCAAATCAATATAATATATGATGTATATGTATATATATACCATCTGGTTATTTAACATAGCAATGGAAAATCACCATTTTTAATAGATAAACCCAGGTAAACCATCTATTTTCTATGGGCCATCTATACCATGGCTATGTTAGTCATAACCAGAGGGTATATATATATACATCATATACATGAATTAGGTAGCCGTGAGTTGGAACTTAGGGAGGTGTAGAAACGGAGTTGTTTCGGTGACCGGTGTGTAGAATCAGCTAGAACCTGCATTGATATGAAAGGAGATCTACGAAGAAACTAGAAATGTATAGAAATGTAGGCTATAGAGATCCTATGAGTTCAAGTTGAAACCTATGGTACCAGTACCAGTACAACATTCCAAGAAATGACCATCCAGTTCATCATGAATTCATCCCAGTGATTTTGAGGACCAATCATCAAGTCTGATCCGGCCGCGCCTGGAGGTGCGAAAAACCTGCTTCGACAAATGTTTTCCCGCGAACAAATTTCCTGATCGAATGAGTCGCTCGGCACTCCACAACGTGTTGCCTTGAGACCATTCCGAATGGTTGGAGCTGGATCTATTGGATACGCTCTGGTAAACTAACATAACTATGGAACATCACCATGTTTAATGGGTAAATCAACTATAAATGGTCATTTTCAATAGCTACGTTAGTCATTACCAGAGGGTAAGTGCATGTACCAGTGATGATCATCCTGTAGAAAGTTAGTTTTTGTGCATGTGGCAGTGATTTTCTTCGCTTGAAAGCATCGTTTGAACATTTGCTTTTGTGAAAATAAATGAACATAAGGTACTTGGCTTGGTCAACTTGAATCTTTTTGAGAGTCCTTGAGGGTGAAAACGCAGCGCCTTTTCTACTCTGGTGTTTCAGAGAATATCAGAGACATATACAGCGAAAAAAAGCATGTGTTTTCCAGGTCAATCCCTACTCTCAATTTGTTTTACAGAATAATTTAACAGTTTGCTACGGGAAATAACCATTCTTTTCATAGGTAAATCATCTATTTCTATGGACCATGGCTTCCATAGCTACGGGAAATGAAACTGGAGGGTACTTCTGCAGTTGTGTTCCCCTGTTTTTGTGTGTTGAACTCCACATGACTTGAATCCTCTTCGTCGAAGTGCAATCCGACCTGTGTTATACTGTGTTGATTTCTGGATTCTCAGCCTACGTTGGTGCTCCTCAGTGAAACGTTTGTTGGTTTATAAAGCCCATCAACATTCATTGTAGCATATCTCAATGTTAATGTAATGTTGATTGAGATAGCTACCATTTGTACCGTAACTACCATTCATATCTCAACATTTCAACATCATTTATAACCCAAGCGTGAAATGGTAGTTATCTCAATCAACAACAAATTGCTCACCACCGAAGCTAGTCACCTGCCATGCACCCAAGGTAAAGTGGATCATATTTGCTTAGCCGGGAAACCCGTTGTGTCCGGGAAAGTCGCTCGATGGCTGTGGGTCATTCAGAAGATCCCAAGCATATTGAGAGAATCCATGTTCTCTTGAAAATCTATCACTATAGTCACTATAGGGTAAATTGCCATAAATATATATAAATATCATAAATTGCCGATATTTGGATTCCGATTTAGGATTCAATTTTCAATTTTTCTATCATTAATCCATTGATAAATTCATGGCGGATTGTCGTCACGGATGGCCAGGAATGGAACCATAGCGATAAATTCACCATAAGATGCTGGTTGGTATTATCATCTGGTTATGACTAACAGTTTGCCATGGAAAGATCCACCATGCTATTAAGTTCGGTAAACCATCTATAAATGGGCCACCTATACCATGGCTATATTAAACAACCAGAGGGTACCACGTATTTCTAAGTACTGGTTGGTGGTTTGGAACATTTGGATTATTTTTCCATATACTGGGAATAGTAACCCCAACTGAATCCAACTGACTACTATTTTTCAGAGGGGTTGAAACCACCAACCAGACATGTCTTCCCGATGGCTTACCTGCCAGATATAGATATAACATGGCATATGTGGCTTATGGCTTTGCCAGTTGCGGTCATCGTGGGTCATCAATATACCCCAAATGTTAGCATATATACCGTATATACCATACATGGATCCTATGGGTAATAGTTCAAATACTTCACTCTTTCAAGATTGTTTGTTAAGGGTACTATAACATGTTAAGATATGTTAGGATGCTTGCAGTCTTAGCTACCAGTCTTAGCTACTCCACGTTTTTTTTCCCGATTGTAGCAAACTGTTGGTGTGATTTAACTGATGTTACAGCAATTGAATTGGAAGAATTAACCAGCTTTTATAGATCAACTACCAAACGTAATTTCAGCTATAGTGTACCTCTTAGGTATCAAATATTTCAAATTATATAGACCACAAAAAGACAGAACCGTAGAATCCCACTAAAATAAAGTGACAGTCCCTAATTGTCTATCTAAAAACAAATTTGGTGACTCTTAAATCTACTGAATCCCGAGCCATTGATCGATTTTGATAAAACGTGTTGAGATGTGACCCATTGATAGATTTTGATAGTTCCCTTAAATGCAACCCATGGTGCTGGAATATGAATCCCAACATTTGCCCTTGTCCAATTCATCACCCACTTAGGTAAATATACCAGCACCATGGGTTGGAACTTGAATTTTATTTTTCCATAGTATGTGGGAATGTCATCATCCCAACTGACTAACTCCATGATTTTTCAAGGTGGTTAAGTCATCACCAACCAGTGATAGTTGAAACGTGTTGAGATGCTGCGATAGGCCAAGTGCATGGACAGAATGTACGAAGCCCACCAGATCGTGGTGAAGGCACCATGGTGCCACCATCCCGAAGTCACCAAGGGTTGTATAAAACATAGGTTATGGTAGATTAATGATGGGGTAAATTAGAGTAAACTGCAGTTTGATGTATTTGTTTCTATAATGGGATTTTTTCTGGGAATTTTTACTCGGGATGTCGTTTTTGTTGAAGCAATACAAGTAGGAGACTGGATTTGTCACATTTTTCACTTGGGATTTTTGGTGAATTTTTATCATGATCTATCCTGATGGCGGTTTTCGGTTGGGTAAAGCTGCAAGGACCACAGGGGACCACAGGGACCACAGGAGTGGTCTTCAATCTCATCATTTCCCAGCTCGACTATTCAAATCTATTCAATCTATTGAGAGATACGTAGATTACGTAGATCAAATGAACAATGTTCATATTTGGAAGACTGTTCATATAATTATACACTTAGTCTTAGCAATTTACCATCTATTTCATGATATGATACTGCAGACTTCCATCTTTTTGTCCTGTCTCTAAGTCTCCTTAGCGTTACCCTCCAAGTGCGCCTGGTGATTCCTGGTGATTCGAATGGTCGAAGCCTTGGGGTCTTACCATCATCGGCTTAGGTGGAGTAGTATATGGTAATAATGAGAATATCAACCAAAATATTATTAACAACAAACATAGTAAAAGTAATAATGATAATAATAATAATAAACAATCATAAAACTAAGAACAATACAATAATACAGAATATATATATATATTAATATACATATATATACACATATATATATACATACATATATATATATATATGTATTCATACTTTCATACACACACACACATCCTACATTAAAGTCTCCAGATGTTTGTCCAAGCCATCGGCCAGGCAAGTGTGGAGATGGCGCAAAACCTGGCCTCGCAGGAGACATCGGAGGGTGACCCCCCAGTGGATGTTTGTGGCTTTATAAAGCCAGCCTGTGGTGATTAATGGTGATTTCATGGTGACCTAATGCTGATTTAATGGGGTTTAATGGGATTTAATAGGATTTTATGGTGATTAATGGTGATTTAATGGTGATTTCATAGTGGTTTAATGGGATCTAATGGTGATATTAAATGGAGGTTTAGCCTCTGGTAAACCTACAAGAAACAATGGAAATATCCACTATTTTATAGCTTGGTAAATCCACTATTTCGACTGGGCCATTTTCAATAGCTATGTTAGTTTACCAGAGGGTACCCTCCAGTAAGTTAACAGTTCGACCCTGGCAGATGGGGGTTGGAAGATGAGTTTCAACTAAACAATTGCTATTTTTGGGGTCTATAGTTTTATCTACCAGAAACCATAGAATTCAGCCAGTTAAGCCAGGTGGGGGCCCCATCCTGTAGAAATGAATGGATTTTAATGGGAATTTACTTGGAATTCATGGGAATTCATGGGGGTTAATGGGATGTAAATGGGAGAAATCGGGGTACATCAATGGGATAATATGGGGGATTTAAACAACAACAAATGGCGATTTCATGGGATTGAATGGGGTTTAATGGGGTTTGACGGGATTTAAATGGGATTTAATGGGATTAAATGAGAGTTAAATGGGATTTCATGGGGTTTAAGTAATGGGATTTATTGGGAATTGATGGGATTTAAATAGGATATGATGGGATTTAAAATAATAGGATCATCAAAGGTAGCTAGCTGGAAAATTCCCGATCAATAGCTCGAGGTTTAGTTCGCTAGGACTTTGATCGAACTCAATGAAGCATTTTCCAGCCTGCCATGTTTGATGACACCGGAGGGTAAGACCTGATTTTCATGGTTGAAAATCATAGCTATTGAGGCTTATTACAATAGCTATCATATGAACCAATAATGGCTGGGATTTTCATAGTCCATATTCCAGCCAGCTATGTTCATGGATTATGACAATCCCCAATATATACAGTATATATAATATAAGACAAGCAACACACAACCCTACTACCTATACTGAAATGGCTGGTTCAACCATCAAAAATAGAGAGATGATGGGGATGTAATGTGATGTAATCCCCAATAAATGGGATAGGTCTCGAACCCCCTTAAATTTCTCATCCGGATTTCGCAGCTGCGCAAGGCTTTAAGAACCAGGGTGAATTATGGTGACACGGTGACCTCACTGGATGCTTTGTAAATGTTAGGGGAGTCATCCAGGTGATGTTGGCCTGAACATTTCAGCTTAGTGAAATACTACAATTTACCCAGTTTTTTTTTTTTGCGTCTCTGAACATTTGGGAAGCCGCGCCCCAAATCACAAGTTCAAATAAAAACGGGAAAAAGACATGATCAGTGGATTTAGCCCCTGGTAAACATACAAATTACTTTACTTCGTGTGATCCCCACCATGACATTTATCGATTTGTTACTGGCACATCTTCTGGCATTCTATCTGAGATATCTTCTGGCATTCTATCTGGCATTCTATCTGGCATATCTTCTGGCATTCTACCTGCCATATCTTCTGGCATATCTTATGGCATACTATCTGGCATTCTATCTGGCATATCTTCTGACATCCTATCTGGCATTCTATCTGGCATATCTTCTGGCATTCTATCTGGCATATCTTCTGGCATTTTATCTGGCATATCTTCTGGCATTCTATGTGGCAAATTTTCTGGCATATGTTCTGGCATATCTTCTGGCATATCTTCTGACATCCTATCTGGCAAATCCTCTGGCATTCTATCTGGCAAGCATTCTGGCACTTTATCTGGCATACCATCTGGCATTCTATCTGGTATAACTTCTGGCATTCTATCTGGCATATCTTCTGGCATTTTATCTGACATATCTTCTGGCAGTCTATCTGACATGCTATCTGGCGTTCTATCTGGCATATCTTCTGGCATCCTATCTGGCCGTTGAGGTCCAGCGGTGCACACTGAGCTGGGAAGGTCCCAGGTTGAGGTCCAGCGGTGCACACTGAGCTGGGAAGGTCCCAGGTTGAGGTCCAGCGGTGCACACTGAGCTGGGAAGGTCCCAGGTTGAGGTCCAGCAGTGCACACTGAGCTGGGAAGGTCCCAGGTTGAGGTCCAGCAGTGCGCACTAGGTCCCAGGTTGAGGTCCTGCGGTGCACACTGAGCTGGGAAGTTGGCAAAGAACTTGGCGAAGAGAGTTGGCAAAGAGCTTGGCGAAGAGTTGGCAAGGCGGAAGTGGAGGTGGAAGTTGATGCAGGCATGGTCGAGGAGAAACTAGAGGAGGAGGCGGAGGAGGAGGAGGAGGAGGAGGCGAGGAAGAGGAGGACCAGGAGGAGGACAGCTAGCCGAGGAAGAGGAGAACAACTCTGATAAAATCTAACATACCTCCCCTGGCAGGTGGGGAAAAAATCTATGGAACATCGCAATTTTTAATTGGCAACTCAACTATTTCTATGGCCATTTTCTATGTCGCAAACTGTTAGTCATTACCAGAGGCTATATCCGATTCATAATCCATTAAATCACATTTTGAAGTCCCATTCAACAGCAATAAATCACCATTTTTTCCAACGCTTTCCGTCACACCAAGTGAGGCTTGAAGGTGCTTGATCCAACAAGGTGCAGCTCAGCTCCGGTTTTCCAACGCGAAAAATAGAAATCGTTCGCCAATGGACGAGCCATCCTTCACCAGGCAGAGTAACTATTGGTAACTATGAAACACTGTAACTGGTTGGTGGTTTGAAACATTTTTTAGGATTCATGGGATTATTGGTAACTATGACAGGCTAGAACTCATGAAATGTTTATCATCAACTGGTGCAGGATTGGGGAAAACCGCCCTGCAGGAGTAGACGTCCGTTTCCCGGCGGCTGCCCACCTTTGACACGCCCGGCTGCGGCCATGGCGGTTAGAGATGAAAGGCTCAAAGGTGTGGAGAGGCCGACGCCGGAGCTGGTTTCATGGGATTTTAGCAGGTGATGAACATGGTTTCATGGGAGGGATTATGATGGACTATGGTCCTATGGCATGGCGGCGATGATTTTTTTATGCATTCAAAAGCTATGAGCTACGTCGGCGGGATGAAACTCCATGACCAACTGGGGGATTGAAATGGGGATGTCCTTTGTGTAGCAACAAAGGTATGGTGATTTGGAGAGACGATGGGGGGATAAGTTGGGGATCATATTATTGACACTTATTGAAACTGGATTTATGAATCCACAGCAAATTGCTGATTGGATTGTGGTTTTTCATGGGGGTCTTTTGTTGGATGACAAAGACGTGTAGGTTCCAGACATCCAAACATGGACATCGATGGCCTTCCGATTGGAGACGATCAACATGGTGGTTTTCTTCGACGTTCGATGGTTGCTTTTCTTCAACACTGCAGGGCTTTCCGACATTTTTTTTTGACCAACAGAAACTGACAAGTTTCTGTTGGCCTAGGGGAAACCCCGGCCAGGACAATGGATGATGTTTCTGCATGTTTTTCTGTGATCCAAAGTCTTCGATTCGAATTCTCTGTGTTTCAAACAAGGGCTGTCCGTCGGTTGTGGCGCGGGCTCAAAATGATTGACCTCACAGGATCGCAAATTCCACTTCTGCCAGGATCTTCAACATGTTGCTTTCATGTGATTTATTAGATCATAATATTAGATCTCTCTCTCTTTTTATATATATATATATATGATTATGTATAAATATAAATGTATATATATATATATATGTACACATATATAGAGATATGTAAATATATAATTATATATATATATATAATTATATATATATGTGTATATATATATATGTATATATAATTATATATATATATGTATATATAATTATATATATATATATATAATTATATATATGTATATATATAATTATATATATACAATTATATATATATATATAATTATATATACATATGTATATATATACATATGTATATATATATATATATACATATGTATATATATATACACATATCATATATCCGTATTTTTGTTGTTTAAGTCAAGGTCCAACCTCCTGTTTTACACGATGACCGACGATGACCTGCCTGCAAACCATTTTTGATGCGGCTCCTGGCAGGTGTCGCAGACGGAGTTTGCGGCGTGAAGTCTGATAATGCGGGAAACTCTAGAGTTCATCAGTAGGACTAAGTGGTGGTGCAAGTAGAAGAGGTTGATTTGAATGATTTTAAGAAGCGGTTTAGTTGTTGAAAAAACAATCATACCACCACTTAGTTTTGCGGAGTTCATTTAAGTCTGATTGAGGCATTCAATCCTGAGACATCCAAACAAGATTCCTCATCTAAACAACCAACATTTCTGATCTGACAAGACCAAATGTGATATCACTGGCCCCAAGAAACAGAAAGAGTGAGGATTTGTCTAAGCCATTTTAGGGTCCCCTTTTTCAACACGCTCCGAAACATGGCAGCTGTCCCCCAAATGCCACCCAAATCATAAACCAAAGAGAGCCTTCGTTCTGCTGCATCGGTGTTTGCGGCGTCGGAAACTCCATTGCCAGCAATGCCAGATGAAAGAGGCCCGGTTCAGGTGTCAGAGGCTTATGGCTACGGTTGTATTTGAGCACTTGCGCGGTGCATCCCAGTTGTAAGTGGTTGGGAAATATGCAACCCACCTATAAGCGGGTATATTCTAATGGCTTATAACACGGTTAGAACCCACTTACTAGTCGGGAGGCGCCCCAAGTATTGAGCAAAGGGCTGCCCACAACACCTGAATCAGCCTGTTGCAAGGGCTCTAACACGGTGCCATGGCCATGCTGATTTTGTATTGAAACTTGATCGTGATGGGGATGCCGGGATGAGTTGCACAGATATGGACTTCACCAGCACTCAAATCATCGTGCAATACTTAACCGATTTATATTCTTCATAAGGGGAAAGCAATGGTAATTTTTGGGTAGCCCAATTTCGAGAATTTCGAGAAACACTGCGAAATTTCGATGGCCATTGATTCTTGTTCCCCATAAAAGGAGTCCGTTGACCATGGCATCATTTGGTTTTATCAACCAGCTGAGTTGAGCTAATCCAGTCTCTTTACAGATGCGATTTTGAAACGCGTGTTCGTCAAAAAGAGCAGTTGGTGATCCAAAATTGAAGTCCTGTGGAAAAAAGTGCCCTCTGGTTGTTTAACATGGCTGTGGAAAATAAGTATATGAACATATCCTATTGATAGATGATTTATGGTGGTGATTTACCTATCAAACATGCTGATTTTCCATGGGTATGAGACCATTTTTCTCGGGGGAGGATAGTTTTCGGAAAGAGAGGTTAGATTCATCAAGAAAGCTAGTATTCTAACGGAAGCAATTCGTTAATCATTAGGTATTTCATCACCCATTTATATAATTACTGTAAATGCTTCCAACAAGAATGGGTGATACAATGGTTGTTTTTGATGCGGATATATAGTGGTACGGCAACGACATTTGAATATGTGGAGGGCGGGCCAGACCACAAGGCCCCGGAGGTAGTATGAAACACCAGTTCCATCCATATATTCAAGTTCAAGTAAGGTTTCCTAAAATAGGGGTACCCCCAAATCATTCATTTTAATGGAATGTTCCCTCATAAATGCTCCCTCATAAACCATCCATTTGGGGGTATCCACCATTTATGGAAACCTCCAAATGTACGTATATATTTAACTCAATTGGATTCCGTATGTTTGTTTATGGCGGGGCTGGCCAAGGTTTTCACCTTCCGGTAGTCTAAAATACCAGTTCGTATATTTAAAATTCCGTATATTTACCCTTTGGTAAACTAACATAGCTATTGAACATCCCTATTTATGGATGATTTGCCTATTAAACATAATTCTTCCATAGTTGTGTTAGGTTAAGGGTAGGTGTAGTTACGTAGTAATACATGTTAGGTCACCGTATTGGGAAAATCCCAGGGATATTTTTGTAATAGGACAATCCAGTCATGCACCACCATTTATGGGCAAAACCTTGTAGTTGCGTGGCACAACGGATCTTGAGCTATATAGGCACCCCCCCCCAAAAAAAAAAACACGGAACTGGAAAACATTCCCATGCCTCAATGATCATCCCACGATCCCCCTATATATTGATTCAAACATTTGAACAGCCATATATATATATATACTTACTTGATTGCGAGAGTATAGCCCGCCAAATATCGGGATTTCATACTGAAGGACGATGCAGATTTGGCATGCTCATCGACACCAGCATCTTCATGTATATATATATATATTCATTTATTTATTTATGTATGTTCGATCTCTAGATCATGAAACAAAACGAAAATCTATGACTCTAGGTCAATGACATGAAAGGCTCATGCGCAGCACGTGGATATAATGCCCGGATTTATATTGTCCATTGCCGTTCTGGGACATCAAATAGCGGATTATATAATCATTACCATGATCAGTGAGAAGCCCATGAAGAAAGAGACATCACAGCACCGCGTGTGCACCCATCACGAGCCGCCACGGCAGGAGCACTCTTCCATGGACGACCCTCTTCCATCGCTGCTGCGCCAAAGCATCCTCAAGTGGCTCGGCTTTCCCAGACGGTTGATCGGGAGCATGCATCGGGGACAAATCATCTACTGCTATATATACCCCGTGACCCGAACCATTGTCTATTGTAGCACGATCGAACTCACACCACCTGGGAATAGTTCACCTCACTCATCGATCTGACCCCTATTATAGGCATGGTAACGCCGGCGATCCTGTAATTCTTGAAGCCCGGCTTGACTCCATGTACATCATCAAAAAACACAGATGACATAAAACCAATGCGTGGGGTCCATGAACCATATGGCGCTGCATGAACTGATTTGTAAAAACCGCAGCCACCGTCCAAGCTCAAGCTCAAACCACCGAAAAAAAGAAGAGAAAGGATGACGGGACCCGTGCAAAAGAAGGTCCAGCTCCTGAAGCTCTTGAAGCGGACGGAAGGCCGCGTTAGGGCGGAACTGCGCAACCAAGGGTACTCTGCCCCAGGACCTCGCAGCTTATGCGGGAATGCCAACAGCTGCCCCCGCGTTCTGCGGAGAAGCGCAACCGGCAGACGCCGCAGGACCTCCGACATGAAATAGGAAACAAGAATGCCTCCGCACAGAAACACATCGATCCTCAGCCACATTCATGATGATAGACAACACTGATAACACGAATGATGCACAATCAATTATATACATCCTACGCGCCCAACACAGATTGCTTGAGCAAATAGGTTGATCACCGATGACCCGATGCATTTCCTCGGACAAAGACTTGAGAGCAGAGTTTTTGAGTTTTTGAGCTCTAAAAATAATATATATATATAATATATATATGCGCTAATGATTTACCATTCAATAGAAGAGGAACATGAAAATTACACCTAGATATGTATATATATATATATATCTAATCTAGCTATACCTATCTATATAATTCTAGACCCCCTGACCCCCTCCGGCAAATCGAACGAAAATCGCAGGAGGAACGCGCAGGGGAGCACCGGGAGGACCACCGTGTGTGGTACCTCAAGGGCGTGCTTCACAATGCAAAGGTGAAGGGCAGCCGGTGGAGCTTGCCCACCGCCAACACGTCCAGGCCGTCCAAGCCCAAGTACGCCAGGTGGTGGCATACTTGGAGAACAACTGAAGGAGGCCGGGGACTGTGGTTCCTCCAACATCAGGGGCCCGGAATCAAACTGACGAATCATTTTTTTTGCAAAAGGCAACTTGTATCTTGCATGTAACGAGACATATCCAACTTGCGAAATGCAATCAAGGTGTTTCAAACCATTAAGCATTGGTGTGCAAGTTCAAGACTGCTCATTCGAGATTCATATTTGGCAAGACTAGTTAATAGCCCAGTCTTTACATCCTTAGGAGAACCAAGGAATTGGATTTGGGTACCTCATGGTCGAACTTTCAGTGACCGTATCGTGACTTTCAAACTGGCCATGAATTTCATGCCATAAAAATAGATCTACCCGAAAATAAAGATTTTCTGATTTTCCATAGCTATGTTAAATTGCCAGAGGGTAGTGAACCATTGTAACCTACTGCACCCAGAAGAATGGTTCATATCCCTGCAGTTGTAGATTTGGTTGGATTGATGGCTTACGGTATTTGAAAACCATTGAAAAACACTTACATAGATGGGATATACTGGGATGCGCATCCAAGAGGAAGAATTCTTTGGGCTTCTTCTTGTATCAGTTCAATCGAAAAAGAGACGAAGAGATCTCATCCAAAGCGTGTTGAACATGTGGTACTTCCATGTCGAACAATGGACACTCAAATGACTCAAATGCAATGATCATCCAGTCGCATCCAATATTTCTGGGCTGGGCCTAAGTATTCCAAGCGTTTGGTTTTGGACGATGCCATAGTTGAACTTGGCATTTTCTGCCGCTGACTCGGGCTCTAACAGCACGGTGCAGGCTTGAAAACAGACATGTTGACAGACATGTGACCCTGTTGCTGTCGAGAGGATGGCAGCAATAAACCAGCCATATTTTCACGGCGATATACCCCTAAAACCCTGTAAAATTGAGGAGATCGTGGATCCTATTGCTTTACTAATATATATATATATACACTGTATATATAATATATTGTATGGATTGATGGATTGATTGTTATTACTATGGGTATAATATTGTATAAGATTAGTATCCACAATCTTGTTCTATAATTATAAGTGATACTGATATTGCTTTATAGATATTGTATTTACCACCTCCAAGAAAACTGGGATGATGCCCAAAAGCAATGTCAAGTCTCCGTTTTTAATATGTTTTCCTTGGTTGCTACATAGTATATGATTAAACGTATATATATATATACACACACACCAAACCATTTTCCCACATGTTCCCTAATAGTCTATGCAAAAAAAGACTCTGCCATAGTTTCTAAACCAACCATTTCCTTTCACCAACCATCACTTGTCCCAGCATTTTCCCATCCGCCATGAGCCAACTGAGCGCCGACAGCCTGGCCTCCGCCGGCGACGTCCCGCCCAAGACCAGTCCGACGAGCCCCTCCGGCGCACCACAGGAGCCGCCACCGGAGCTGCCGGATCAGCCGGCGGCCGAAGCAGTGCTGACGCTTGGGGTTCCCGCTATGGGGGATCCAGGTTTTCATGGAAAATCCCATCGAAAAATGGAAAAAAACTAACTTACCCCCATGAAACTTATAGGATAATTAGGAAAGCACCATAGTCTGGGCGATATTTGGGGGTACCGTGAATCCCTTGAGTTGTTTGGCAGCATGGAGATATTACTGGAATAGGTAGATATTACTGGGATAGGTAAAGGCATATGGAGATATTCACCATACTCATTTCAGTGAACAATGGGTAGTTCACACTGACTGGTGAATCACCTATAACCTAAAGGTAGCCATTAGATTCCATATTGACCAGACTGGGTATATCCCCAACTGACTGGGTAGAAACCAATCCTATCTAATCCTGGATTGTTTTTTTGGTGGATGTGTTCTAATATAATATATCTAATATTATTGGTGTATCTATAAATGGAAAATAAATTCATAACCATCCATAAGCTGCAAAAAGAATTATATTTTTTGTGGCCTATCAAAGCTTGACCATGATATAGTATATGAATACATGGGGGGTTCCTAAAATCGGTGTACCCCCAAATCATCCATTCTAGTAGGACTGTCCATTATAAATATGGGGTTTCTTAAAATGGAGGTACCCCAAAACCATAGGTTTCAAAGACTAAAATGGTCTAAGTTTGGATGATTTGGGGGCACACCCACTTCAGGAAACCTCGATATAACATATGAATGGGATGGTCGAAATTGGATAAAACATGAGACTGAGTGGTTAATACTAAAACAGACAAATGTTTATAAACATATTTTTTGATCCGAAGGATAGAATTAGCAATGATGTATTTCAGATATTATGAATACATGTAAAGTATCTGATATGTACATAGTGGGTATGTTTTGGCATGGCAGGGAATGTAGCGGAAAAGTAATATGTAGTATATATATATATATATATCTATTAATATACTATAGTATACTCTAATATAGAGTATGTTTATGTATCTATGATGAGCTTTAAAACTGACTGAGGATGGCTAATCAGTTATGTTAAGCAACTGAGGATTCAAGCCAGAAATTTTACAGGAAGGAATCCTGGAAAAAAATGGCAGAAGAAATATGAATGTCATGCGATATAGAATGGGCTATCATGGGAATATTCTGCCAACGCAACCGGGGATTAATCAGCCAATCTCTCCTTTGCGTCAGCGAACGCGGCTTATTTTAGGTGCAGAAATGGCACCCAGCAAGAAAAATAGAAAACTGCACACTTTGTGAATAGGCTGAATTGTGCAAGACTCGCAAAAGTCGATTGAAGACGTATTTGAAACTATACTATTATACTGCATCAATTGTGCAGCTTTTTTGGAATTAAATGCCCCCAAAACTCAAAAAAATGTCAGGGCTGGATTTCTTGTTTCGGTGGTTGTTTGGATGAGATAGCATGTAAAGGTGGCATGAACAATGGAGGATCCTCACATACTTCGCCCTAGAACAAAGAGACATGCTTAAGGTGCAAAGTGAACAAACTGTACATGTTCACAGAGATTGGGAAAAGCTCCGCAGAATTCGACGGATTTTAGGGTTTGTCATCGATTGAGTACCTATGTTATTTGCAGGGGTCCCTAACCTTGAGACATACCTGGTAGTGCTGGCTCAAGAGATTTGTAATATCTTCCTCTTTAGGGACATCACTCATCTGTGTGGTCAAATGGTTTCTGCAGGTGTTGGCCATACCGTGCTTCTCCAACCAGATGGCACTGTTGTGGCTTGTGGTAGCAATGCTGGGGGCCAGTGCAACATTCCAGATTTGAATGAGCTTTTTACATACACCCAGGTTTCTGCAGCGTATGAGCATACAGTGCTTCTCCGAAGTGATGGCCGTGCAATTGCTTGCGGAAGCAACTCGGGTGGGCAGTGCAACATCCCCACTTTGGATGACGGTGTTACATACACCCAGGTTTCCGCAGGCTTTGGTCACACCGTGCTTCTCCGGAGTGACGGTCGTGCAATTGCTTGCAGAAGCATTTTGGGCGGGCAGTGCAACATTCCCGCTCTGGATGAGGGTGTCGCATACACCCAGGTTTCTGCAGGCTTTGGTCACACCGTGCTTCTCCGAAGTGATGGCCGCGCAGTTGCCTGCGGAAGCAACTCTGGCGGCCAGTGCAACATTCCAGCTTTGGATGAGGGTGTTGCATACACCCAGGTTTCTGCAGGCTTTGGTCACACCGTGCTTCTCCGAAGTGATGGCCGTGCAGTTGCCTGCGGAAGCAACTCTGATGGGCAGTGCTATATTCCAGCTTTGGATGAGGGTGTGACCTACACACAGGTTTCTGCAGGCTTTGGTCACACCGTACTTCTCCGAAGTGATGGCCGCGCAGTTGCTTGCGGAAACAATTCTCTTCTGCAGTGCAAGATTCCAGCTTTGGACGAAGGTGTGACCTACACCCAGATTTCTGCAGGACATGAGCATACAGTGCTTCTCCGAAGTGACGGCTTTGCAGTTGCTTGTGGAAGCAACTCTGATGGGCAGTGCAACACTCGATGTTTTTTCAGAACCCAGGTTTCTGCAGGCTTTGGTCACACCGTGCTTCTTGACGTTGATGGCTTTGCTGTCGCCTATGGGAACAATTCTGGCGGGCAGTGCGCACTTCCAGGTTTGGATATGGGTGTGACATACACGCAGGTTTCTGCAGGACATGAGCACACAGTGATTCTCCGAAGTGATGGCCGCGCAGTTGCTTGCGGAAGCAACTCTGGCGGCCAGTGCAACCTTCCAGATTTGGATGAGCTTTTTACATACACCCAGGTTTCTGCAGGCTATGAGCATACAGTGCTTCTCCGAAGTGATGGCCGTGCAATTGCTTGCGGAAGCAACTCGGGTGGGCAGTGCAACATCCCCACTTTGGATGAAGGTGTTACATACACCCAGGTTTCGGCGGTTGCGAAGCGCCTCTGTCTGGCTTCGGGCAGCTCTTTTCGGTGGTGGGCTTCACTTGGACGTGTTGTTTGCTACTCAGTTGGTTGGAATTCTGTCTCGTGTTCAGCGCAGGAGGGCTTTGACTTGGTCTTCTGTGTCTGGAACGCCTGCTCGCGCGTTGAAGGATTGGCTTTGTTCTCATGGATGGATCTGTGACGCTGACTGGAAATGGAGTCATGCTTTGTCGCGTTCTGTTCTTGATTTTACTGTCGTTGATAATGCCGGTGCTCGTCAACATGTGGTCCGTACTGCTTGGCGCGCTTGGTGTCTCAACAAACATTGTCAATCCACTCGGCGGGACAATAATCTTGATTGCTTTGAAAACGGTTTGTTTCACAGAATTGATTGGGATGGTATTCGGAAATTTGCGGCTTCTGGGCCGGAGGCGCGTGCTTTGGCGACAGGGGGTTCTTTTTCTCCTGCTGCGTTGCACAGTGCCCAAAATCTTGATGTTGCTGACACTTGTATTTGGCCTGGTTGTCATGACGTTGGCAGTTTTGACCATATTGCTTGGTCTTGTCCTTGTCGTCCATGCAACATGGATATCCCGCCCAAGCCGGGTGAGTTTCTTGTGGCTCGGTTTGGGTGGGTCATTTCTCGTGTGGATGCTGACATGGATCGTGTTCATGCTTGGCTTGTTTTTGTGCAGCGAACCATTTGGGAACTTCGGCATGGCTCTTAACGTGCTATGCTGATCCCTGCATGATTTACTGTTGATGTCGTTTGCGATGGCCTGGGTTTCCCCCCTTTTGTTTTGGGGTTGATTACTGGCGGGTCTTCTGGTATTTGTTCAGGGCTTTTTAGCTCTGTGGATTGGGTGGCGGCGCTGTTCACTCAGTGCCCGTCCACGTGCGCTACTCATTTGGGGGTAGTTCACTAGTAAAGTTTCACACATACACACAGGTTTCCGCAGGCTTTGGTCACACCGTGCTTCTCCGGAGTGACGGTCGTGCAGTTGCTTGTAGAAGCATTTTTGGCGGGCTATGCAACATTCCCGCTCTGGATGAGGGTGTCGCATACACCCAGGTTTCTGCAGGCTTTGGTCACACCGTGCTTCTCCGAAGTGATGGCCGCGCAGTTGCCTGCGGAAGCAACTCTGATGGGCAGTGCAAGATTCCAGCTTTGGAGAAGGGTGTGACCTACACACAGGTTTCTGCAGGCTTTGGTCACACCGTACTTCTCCGAAGTGATGGCCGCGCAGTTGCTTGCGGAAACAATTCTCTTCTGCAGTGCAAGATTCCAGCTTTGGACAAAGGTGTGACCTACACCCAGATTTCTGCAGGACATGAGCATACAGTGCTTCTCCGGAGTGATGGCCGTGCAGTGGCTTGCGGAAGAACATTTGCATTTGCGGTGCGGCATGCTAGATTTGTGAATACGTGACACACGCTCAGGTTCTTTCAAGCAGATTTTGTGTCATGGACTGTTTCTCCAAGTCTATTTTTGTTGCGTTTCTGGAGTGTCTCCAATGCGTCATGATCATCATCATTGTTGTGGCACGTTTCCCGAATTTGAAGGCGCAAGAACAAACGAGTTGGGAATTCTCGTATACCAATATATACCATTCATTTTTTCCCGTGCACGCAATGTGTGATTGGAGTTTATTCAACGATTGGCCGTTTGGCTTTGCACAACATTCGCAGCCAGTGGCCAGTGGGCCCGACCAACGCCTGACAGTTGAGCGGTGGCTGCTAAGCACATGCTGGTTGGTGATTATAGCCAAATAGGATTATCATAATGCATTACAACAGTCCGTTTGTACTGCTGATTCATTTGTCACCTAAGTGTGACATCGTGTGACTCTCTGTTTGTTTCACATTTCCAGCATTGGAAAACAGGAAGAGGAGAGAAAAACCGCGGCCGTGGAATGTATTTGCACCGCACCGTGTTTATATTTCATTAAGGAGGTCAGGGGGGATGTGATGGGTTGGCTCACTTGTTTCACATGCCGTTCAACATTTAACCGCAAAAATGACAAGTAACTTGGCAGGGCAGGCTGTGATGAAGTTTAGGTTGATAGTGTGATGTGATGAAATGATGCATAACACATATTTATGTATGAACAACATGTTCATAGATTGTGATGAGACCAGTTTAATGTATTTGATGCTGTTGATTGTGATTCTTCTGCACAGTGAACTTCAGAGTATCGAACATCTACATATCTTCTAAAAAAAGGTGTTGAGCATTGCTGAACCCACCAAGCGGGACCCTCGCCCACTTATGTTTGTTGGTTGAGACAGCCACTGTAATACTGTAGATCTATCCCCGAGAAATCCAGCAGTTAGCACCCCAGAGCTTTTTAAACCAACGTAGCCGACATAAACTCTCAGTATAAATCCAAGTTGGTCCTTGCTAAAATCCCAATTTCTCATATTAGTTTCTTATAAATTGCCATCCCCTAACTAAGATACACACTGCCAGTCATCGGGGATTTTTCAAGACTACTAAGTTGCTATCTTCATCTTTCATTCCAAAATGGACTGGCAAAGCCCGAATATAGGACTTGGCTAGTTCTTACAACCCACTGACTAAACTGTTACCCTCCGGTGTCATTAAACATGGCGATGGAAAATCCACCATTTGTAGATGATTTTTCCCAGCTATAAACATCGATTAATAGGGGATTTCCCAGCCAGCCACATTTGATTTCCATGGCGTCATATCCCAGATTTCGAAAAATATCCCATTGTATCCCATTATATTCCTATACTTCCTTATTGACCATCTATTAACCATTGATTTCTATAACCCATTTTTTTCATTTCACCATTATCCACCATTTAGTTGGGGATTTCCCAGCCACGTGTGATTACCAGAGGGTCAATCTGTTTTTTTTCCTCTTCAATCCAAAATTTCTCATTTCAGTTCACTGGGTAGTTCACACTGAATGTTGAATAATCTCTGACCTTAAGCTAGTCATTAGATTTTTGTTGACCAGACTGGGTATATCCCAATTCTATCCCTAACTATCTAATCATGGGTGTAACATGATTTTCAGTTCACTGGGTAGTTCGCGGTGAATAAGCTATGAATAATCTTTTAAGTAACAAATTCCATACCCAACTGCTCCATGGTGCTGGAAGATTTGCCCAGATTTAGCGTAAAAATCACCCAGTTATGTAGGTAATTATAGATAGCCATAGATCTGGGCAAATTGTAACGACTTCACTGGCAACCTCACTGGAATCATGGTTAGATTGCTAGGAATCATCCCAAAATTGCCAATTTCAGGTTCGTGAAGTATTATAGTTTGCCCAGATATATGCATAGATATATGTATAGATATATCTATAGATACATTTTGCCTATGGGAATCCATACAATTATGATAATTTGCCCAGATATACGGAGCATGTGGTATATACCATGATATATACCCTCTGGTTATTTAACATAGCCATGGTATAGACGGCCCATTTATAGATGATTTACCTATTAAAAATGGTGATTTTCCATAGTTTGTTGTATGTTTCCCAGAGGTTAAACCTCCATTAATCACCATTAGATCCCATTAAAACCTCCATTTATAAGGGATTTTCCATGGCAAACTGTTAAATAACCAGATGGTAACCCATGAATTTCTCTCGACTTCGCCCTTCGGAAAGTGCACCTGTTGACCGAGGAAAGATGGACGCCGTCCGGCCTTGTACAAACCCACGGCCTTCGAGATCGAAAAGATGCGTTGCTTGGTCAACGTATTAGTAGAGTCTTTTTGTGGAGATTTGACGGGATTTTATGGAATTTGGATAGGATGTGTATGGGCTTTGATGGGAGCTTATGGAATTCAACGAATTTCCCAGGATTTTGATGGAAGTGTGTGGTAGTTTTATGAGGATTTCGTGGGATTTTATGGGAGATTATGGAATTTGATAGGATGTTTATGGATTTTTATGAGAGTTTATAGGGATTTGATGAAAGTTTATGCGGGTTTGATTGGGATATAAAGCAACAAGAATACAGTACTCGTAGGGATTTAACCAATAGATCTCGGAAATTCATGGGATAAAACAACTGCAGGAGCCAAATATAATATGACCTGCAGATGTGTAGTTTTGTAGAACTTGACCTTTGCCATTTTCATGGTTGTACTTATTGACCAGCTATATATTCAAACAATAAGTACAACCATGAAAAAATCGTTGGTCTTGAATATATTAGTACAATACATAAGGTCAAGTTCTACAATACTTATTACCATTTGTTGATTGAATCGTGTCTTGGCCGTGAGTCTATGGGTTTCTCCGGTTTCTCCAAGAATTTTGGGGGAACCGTTCTTCAAAAATGGCGACCAATTGGGATCACTCCGGTAATCAAACATGGCACTTGGAACTCCCCAGATAAATATTGAGTTTTCGATTGCCATGTTTGATTACCCGAGTGTACCATCTTTTTCAGCGAACGTCATATGGGGTTTGAAGCAGCAAGAATAGGGAAGTTCCCTCGCTGGGGGGACCCTCGCTACAAACGACATCAAAACGATAACTAGAGGGTGATTATGGGTGATTTGTTTTGCGGCAAACATCACTGCCAGTTTTAGGTTTATGACATATATCACGAACTAAATCACCCAGATTTGGTATGGGTCTATGATAGTCAAGAGCCCTTTTTTTCGGGTGGTTAAACATCCATAACTATCAGCTATTTTGATGTGAACTGAAGGGTACGAGGCTGAACTGACCCATTCCGATATTTTCATCATCGTAGGCTGTAGGCTATACTTCATTTTATTGTTCATAACCCACACCCCTCTTTTCACGAGGAGCTGTTTAACACAACCACCTGACCCCCTGAGAGCATTTCTCATAGGTTCTACACCGATGGCGATGATTAAGGTGCTGGTGATGGTGACAAAGACGAAGACCCCTATTGTGATGATGGTGAAGAAAGGAAGAAGGATAATATTATGATGAAGATGAAAATTGTGATGATGAAAAAGAAACCAGCAATCATAATTGATAACATAAAATCTTTCCAATGATACTGATAATTGCACAACATATAATACTACATACACCAAAAAATGTATTACTTCACGATTTAGGTATTTTCAACAATTTTGATGGGTACAACTGGAGAGTCTAGGTATATATCATGTTATATACCACATGCTCCATATATCTGGGCAAATTATCATAATTCTATGGATTCCCATAGGCAAAATGTATCTATAAATATATCTATACATAGGGTATATGTGTGTACTGTGAACATATGTCAACAAGAATCGCGATCATGATACCCTGACAGCCTGAGGAAACCGAGACAATGCTGCTGGCGACGACGACTGGGAAGATGAATTTAATGTCACTGGGCCAATATTGTAAGGGGATATTTTATGGGGATAATGGGATGTATATGTTGGGATATATGTACATATATATATGATTATATATGTGTATATATATAATTATATACACATGATATATAAATATATTATGTGTATATAAATATATATTATGTATATATATATATACATATATATATATATACATATATATAGAGAGAGAGAGAACCACTATTATTTGGGTTTGTCTGCCAATTTGGGATTTTCCATCAGTTATGGCACTTTTTGGGGTACCCGATTTTCCGCTGGGATGTTCATGGAAAGATCATGGCATGACATCCTCTCGTTTAAATTCAATGGTTGTACTGCAAGGACATTGGGCGTGTAATGTTTTTTTTGGATAGCGATACTTTTTTTTGTGGATGTTCGGAACTCCTGTTCATTGATGATTGGTTCGGGTTATACTTTCCAATACTGTTGGGATATATTGGGATTATTGGCTGATTATCATATCCCATGATACATGGGAATATTGGGATATCTTGATATACGTATATATATATACATTATTGGGGATTCTCAGAATCCATGAAAATATATCATCATATATCCATGATTGATGGGAAATCAGTTCTTAACTAGTCCTTTTTTCAAGGGATGACATGTCGGGTTAGTTTGGCACTCCTTAGGTTGAGCGAAACTTCTGGGTCACCTTCATCCGAAAGAACCCCATGCGGACACTCGGCGGAAGATCAGCCCATGAGGGTACTGTAGCGTGTGATAATTCATTTAGTAAATCACCAGGTTACTAAAAGGGGGTTGTCAGGGTTCTTTGATCTTTCAAATCGATTACTAACATTTTCCGACTAACCGATTTTTCATCAGCAAAGCTAATAAATCCCTTGTTTCGCCTTGTTTAGCATTGCACCCAATAGATAGAAGTGTTTCAGCGTCATCCCCTTGAGCGGCGAAACCTGGGATTGTTGCTCACTGCGAGTTCAGCGTGTCCAACGAGACATTTCTATGTCAGAAATGGTACCATCCTTGGGAAGTTTCTCAAACTAGAAATGTCCTCAGAGTAGCTTCAGCGTCTAATTCGCATTAAGGTACCATAAGAAATGGATTGACTTCGGAGGCACTCCACTGTACTTTCTGGCTGGTGACGGTCTTCATGGTCGAATCCCCTATGTTACCCTTCACTGGAGCGGGAAAAACCGAGATCTTTGGGAAGTCGAGATTTTGAAATTGGATCTCCACTTCTAGTTCGTGGATTTTCCATTGATTTTCCCATGAAAACTTCCATTTACAAAGATTTTCCCATGTTTTCCCCATGATTTTCCCATGAAAACCTCCCTTTACAAAGATTTTCCCGTGGTTTCCCCATGATTTTCCCATGAAAACTTCCATTTACAAAGATTTTCCCATGATTTCCCCATGATTTTCCCATGAAAACCTCCATTTACAGAGATTTTCCCATGAATTTCCCATCAAAACCTCCATGTATATACAAAGATTTTCCCATGGTTTCCCCAGGATTTTCCCATGAAAACCTCCCTTTACTTTCTGGATTTCCCAGGAACTAGACCACTGATGCCTCTGGAAATACATAGACTCCAGATCCCCTTGCACTACTTTTTTTTTGGTCTTCACTGCATGACACAACCTTCTCACGCCAATCCACAGCACATTTTCTAGGCACCGTTTCGCCCGCCTGTCAGAAAGCCTCAGGAAACCGGGCCAGAGAATTGACGTGGCCGAGTGGGGCGATGCCGATGCCTCCTTGATGGGCCCCAACGGGCCATCCTTCATCGGCAAAGTCTTTCGGGATCCCATGTCCGCCAAGGCGATGAACATTTCGGGCCCCAACTTCCTGACGTAAAAACTCCATGATTTTGAAAGGGGTAGGTTGAAACCACCAATTAGAGAACGGTATACACACACACATGTTTTTGGGTATATTTGCTAAGGCGATGCCTTGGTGAAGCACCAATATTTTCAGGGATGATATGTATATATATATATATATATCTGGTTGGTGGTTTGGAACATTGATTTTATTTTCATAGTTGGGATGATGATCCAATCTGACCTTCATATTTTTCAGGGGGGTTGAAGCCAGCAATTAGATAGGTATATATATATATACACATACAAACACACACACACACACGCACACACACACATATATATATATAAATCCCAATACAATGATGTGGTGAATCTAAACAAAACTGACACTTTCATTGAACAATTTGTGGATCACAAGACATGGGAAACCGGAAACCACTGAGCAAACAGTTTCTGACCCTCGGATGTTCGAAAACTTGCCCGCCCCCCCCGGCCCACCCCTCACAAAAATAAACAAGACTATATATATATATAATATTTTATATTTTATATAATATTGTATATAATATAACAATATATATATATTATCCATGTCATGGCCATTTTTTGTTTTAACAACCCAAATTTGTCTATTGCACATCAAAGAATACTCCAATTTCAGAACGTGAAATCCAGTGTTTATGCTGGCTACATCTTGTTACACTGCATCTTATTCCTGTTCATAAATGGCAAACATCCCATTATTCATAGGGTTTCAACCATCCTTTTGGTGGTGCATGATTTCGCAACCATCCACAGTATTATTGTCATTATTATTATTATTATCACTACTGTGATGTTCTGGCAATAGTGCTTACAAAACAAAACCCTCCAAGTCCAAGAACGGCTCAACGCACTTTATACCAGTGACATAGCTGGTAAATGCAACCTTCCCTCGGCCCGGCCTCAGGTATTTCCCAGTGAAATGTTGGTTGGTTAGTTTCAGTCCAATCACTAAACCATACATAACTATACTATAGATACATCTACCATAAACCCACGTGGAATATGAGTTATCTTAGTGAAATCCAATGTAAACCAACAGTGATACCTTTCTGAAATGAACCCACATATATTAGTGGATCATTGGTTCGGGTGTTAAACTATCCTTTAGATATTGGGGATTATCATCATCCATGAACCTGGAAGCCCATTCGAGAAACAACCTATATTTCATGGAATGATGTTGCTGGTTGTGAACATATGCTCCATGCATGATACCCTCCGGTAATTTGTTACATAGCTATTGAAAATAACCCAGTCGAAATAGTGGATTTACCCAGCTAGAAAATGGTGGATCTTTTCATAGTTTTGTATGTTTACCAGAGGGTATATTTGCCCACAGTTGGGCGATTTTGATGGTACATGTTGGTACCCTGTAATCTGTCAATCAAACCTGGCACTTGACAATCCACCAGTTCGTTCGATGATTTTCGGAAACAGGAGATCCCCAGCCATGTTGAATTACCAAAAGGGTTTTTACATACCAGCACCATGGAGCTAAATCCACCAATTTTGCCGGTGAAGTCAATTGAAGTCACCATTTTCGTTGGCAAATAGATCCTTTTTCATCCTGAAAAATCGTCTTCAAGCACCATTTTTTCTGAACAAAACTTAAATCACCATATTTTTCATAGTTCGATCGCCATTTTCGGCGTTTCTCCCCATTTGTTCTCCCCATTTGGGCGTTTTCCGCCAGGTGAAGCTGGTCTACGACGGCCACAATCGCTACGACTTCCACGCGGTGGATCTCTGGACGCGACCAACGGTGACACGACCTGATCTTGTTGGGTGTGGGTCGACGATTCGATGATTCGAAAGTTTCGAAATTTGGACTTGTTGTGTTTCCCATGACGGATCCATGGTGCTGGTATATGGGGATGGGTCAAAACCCTGGTACCTAGTGAACCCCAAAGTAGCTGGTAAATGGATGTTCATCCCACTAAAAATGTATCTATAGGTATTGACCCATACCCATATATGCTAACATAAATGGGGCTGACATTGATGGGATCCATGGAGCACCATATATAGCAGCACCATGGATCCGTCATGGGTTTGGACTTGTTCGATTTTTTCGATGATTCGATGGTTAATGGGGGTAAAACAATGCCATTTTTACCACCCATGACTGGGAATGGTTTATGCATACCACATAAAAATAGCGATGGCTGGGGGATGGTTTATTATTGTTTTATCCACATTAATGGATGTAGATTAATCATGATTATTAATTATCATGATATAGTGATGTAATATGGATTGACAAGGGTAATAATCAGGGATTTCATAATCATGATAACAATCACTTAGTGATATGATATGGATCAATAATGGTTGATGTCCTTCGGTAACATCACGAAAGGTAGCTCCAGAGGGGCTACCTTGAGTTTTACTTTACCCGTTACCTGATTCTTCAGGAGATTGCTAGTCATTTTAGTACCCCCCCTCCCCACCCCCCCCTCCACACCTCCCACGCACCCTAAGAGCAGACTCAAAACATTGTAATTTACAGTATTTTTGTTCTTTTCGGATCAAGAAACCACATTTTGCTACATGGTGAAACCTCCGTAAATACCAGTGTTTTTGCCAGGTGCTGGCCAAAAAACACTGCAAATACCGTGCTTTTTACTACCAGAGGCAAAAAACATCGTAAATACCGTGGTTTTGGGCTTCCGACCCGCCAAAAACATTGGTATTTACAGTGTTTTTTGCTCCGAGAGTTGCAAAAACACGCGAAAACACCACCGATTTGACGATTTTCGGCCACTACGGAACCGAGCAAAAACGCTGCAGGGGTAACACCAACACCGACAAGAACAACACCAACAGCAACAGCAACAGCAACAGCAACAACAACAACAACGACGACAACAACAACAACAACAACAACAACAACAACAACAACAACAACAACAACAACGCACAACGCACAACGCACAACGCAACAAACGCAACAACGCACAAAGCACAACAGCACAACGCACAACGCACAACGCACATCACACAACACACAAAACACACACAACACAACACACACACAACACACACAACACACACACACACAACACACAACACACAACACACAACACACACAACACACACACACAACACACATACAACACACACACACACAACACACACACACACAACACACACAACACACGCAACACACACACACACAACACACACACACACAACACACACACACACAACACACACAACACACACAACGCACACAATACACACACACACAACACACAAACACACACAACACACACAACACACAACAACATATAACAACACACCACAACGCACAACAACACACCACAACACACAACAACACACAACAACACAACAACCACAACAACACAACAACCACAACAACCACAACAACACAAAAACAACAACAACAATAACAACAACAACAACAACAACAACAACACACAACAACAAACAACAACAACAACAACACACAACAACACACAACAACACACAACAACACACAACAACACACAACAACACACAACAACACACAACAACACACAACAACACACAACAGCAACACACACAACACACAACAACACACAACAACACACAACAACAACAACAACACACAACAACACACAACAACACACAACAACACACAACAACAACAGCAACACACAAACACACAACAACACACAACAACACACAACAACACACAACAACACACACAAGAACACAAACAACACACAACAACACACAACAACACACAACAACACACAACAACACACAACAACACACAACAACACACAACAACACACAACAACACACAACCACAACAACACACACAACACACAACACACAACAACACACAACAACACACAACAACACACAACAACACACAACAACACACAACAACACACAACAACACACAACAACACACAACAACACAACAACACACAACAACACACAACAACACACAACAACACACAACACACAACAACACACAACAACACACACAACACACAACAACACACACAACACACACACAACACACACACAACACACACACAACACACACACAACACACAACAACACACAACAACACACAACAACACACAACAACACACAACAACACACACACACAACAACAACAACACACACAACAACACACAACAACACACAACAACACACAACAACACACAACAACACACAACAACACACAACAACACACAACAACACGCAACAACACACAACAACACACAACAACACACAACCATCAACAACAACAACATCAGCAGCAGCAGCAGCAACAACAACAACAACAACACGAACACAAACAATACCAACACCAACAACACGACCAACAACACCAACACCACCAACAAACCCAACCACACCAACAACACAAACAACACTAACAACACCAGAAACACTACCACCACCAACAACACCAACAACACCAATACCAACAACACCAACAACACCAACACCACCAGCACCACCAACACCACCAACACCACAACCACCACCAACCCCAACCACATCGCCGAAGCCTTTCAGTCGCTTTTACCAGACTCCCCTTCATATTTTTGGAAAGAAAATGGCCGCGTCGCTTTTACCAGACTCCACTTTATGTTTTTTTCCCTGCCCTCTCCCCTTCATTTTTTCTTCGGTTCCTTTCTTGCTTACCTACCTTTCGTGTTCCCCCTCTCTAGTTAAGATTTGATACGGGGATGGGTCAAAACCTATGAAATTACCAGCTGGGGGAATTAGTGATTGGGATTTAATAAATCATTAAATCACTGATTTAATAGAGATTTTCGAAATCCCCAATTGGTGATATGATTATATCCCCAATAATTATATAGTGATCGTGATAAAATTGATATAATGATATAACGAAATAATATATTATAGGGGATAGTAAGATATAATATAGGGGATATTAGGTAATGTCGAGATGATATTTGTGATAGATATTTTCATAGATATAATGATGTAATTATTTAATACTACAGATGGATAATGGACGTTGAAATTGTTATTTGGATAATACATGATATGGATATTGACCATAAATAGTAGATGTACAATAAATCTTAAGATTCTGAACGCGTCATAATGGTGATGTCTAGAAATGAGATGAGTAGTTATTGGGAATGGATGGATCATGTCATGGATAGAGATTAGGATCTCATGCAGTTTCTTTTATTCATAATCGATTTGTAAATCAGTTAGATTAATTGGATTTGTAAGTTAGTTGAATTAATTAGATTATATAATTGGATTTGTAAGTTAGTTGAATTAATTAGATTAATTGGATTTGTAAGCTAGTTGAATTAATTAGATTAATTGGATTTGTAAGTTAGTTGAATTAATTAGATTAATTGGATTTGTAAGTTAGTTGAATTAATTAGATTAATTGGATTTGTAAGTTAGTTGAATTAATTAGATTAATTGGATTTGTAAGCTAGTTGAATTAATTAGATTAATTGGATTTGTAAGTTAGTTGAATTAATTAGATTAATTGGATTTGTAAGTTAGTTGAATTAATTAGATTAATTGGATTTGTAAGTTAGTTGAATTAATTAGATTAATTGGATTTGTAAGTTAGTTGAATTAATTAGATTAATTGGATTTGTAAGTTAGTTGAATTAATTAGATTAATTGGATTTGTAAGTTAGTTGAATTAATTAGATAACTTGGATTTGTAAGTTAGTTGAATTAATTAGATTAATTGGATTTGTAAGTTAGTTGAATTAATTAGATTAATTGGATTTGTAAGTTAGTTGAATTAATTAGATTAATTGGATTTGTAAGTTAGTTGGATGATAACCCATTTCATAGTGGATGACTAATTGATTAGCAAGGTGTATAATCAATTGGATATCGTGATTAGTATGACAAAATACCATGTGTTTAGTAATTGATGAACTTTTAAAGGAGAATTTTCTTCATAGTTTTCATCTTTTTGGGTTATGATTTGGTGGAAATCCAATTACCTGGTTGGTGCTTTGGAACATGGCTTTTATTTTCCCCAATAGTTGGGATGTTGATCCAATCTGACTTTCATATTTTTCAGGGGGGGTGAAACCACCAACAAGAATTACCGTCTTGTTCGTCGTAAAATCATCTGGCGAAATCATCGAATTTTGTAAGTTCCCATGAAGATTGTGGAACCGATGTATCCTTTTCTACCTTTCTGGGGGTGCCTTCATATTAATTCCTTGGGATATATCGGGAATATCATGGAATATCTCTCAATAGATGGAATATATTCGGGAATATCATGGGATAATGAGAAGAAAAAAGTCCTCCATGATATTTGGAACCCCCCATGAAAATACGATGAATGGTTGATATGATTCATCACTATTTTCATGGGGATTTACCTAATATCCACTATGGTGAAGAAAATCCTGGATGTTTTTATTGGATGTCCACATGGTTATTATCTCCTAATATGATGAATAAATGTATACATGTTAATATGATAATCCCCAGTTTCCAAGAAGATGGACTTTGGGAAATGCCCATGAAAAATTAGTGGAAAAAATCATGGAACATAGTAAAAAGGGGATGGTATACGGTACATTCCTTAAAAAAACATCTAGCAGAACTGGGAATATCATGGGATAAACTCATTCTAAGTTTTAAAAACACCACTAAAATAGTAAATCCCCATGAATTCCCCTGAAAATAATGGAACATTGAACCTTTTCAAAATGTTCGAGCCTTTTTCCCAAAAAAATGTGCTGTTTCCCAAAAAAGAATCCGGATAGATCTTGCAGGCATAGTCATAGGGCATTACTTATGTATGAATGGACAATTTTGAATAGACTTGAATAGACACAACACTGTTAAGATACCATGATGAAAATGCGGCCCATGAGCGCGAGGACTTTTTTGCTGAGATCATTTTTGTTTGGTTGGGATTGGTTGAAAGGGAAATTTTCATGGATGGTGATGGGTTTATAAACCAACCTATGACTCAGGCACCTTGTGAACCTTGTGAAAGGATCCTGTCGCTCCTTTTGATAGACTCGACGGGGATACTACCCATATCTTGAGGATGGACTATCACAGGGGTCGGTTTTTATGTCCCTCGTTTTTGGGGATTTCTTTCAATCACCTTCAAGAATCTGGAGATGATATCTCCACTCCCCAATACTGTAGTTGGGTGATATCAAAAAGAATAAGACCTGGGACCCACCTGGGACTCCACTGGTGACATCACCGCTCTGCGGGATTTTCCCCTAAAAGGTCGAAGGATCCATCGAGAAGTTGAAGAAAGATCGCTATTTGTTCAAACCCATCCCGATGCGCCTTGGCCGAGGGCGCGCCAAGCATAGGATACTGTGCTGGGGTCATTTTGTCGGCGTGTGGAACTGTGCCAAGTGTACCAGGTCCATCATTACTGCGCCCCGTTTCAAGAGCGAGCCGCAAGGCCCGTTTCATGAGTCCCAAAGGAAATGCCAAACACCACCGGGTTTCGGAAGAAGGCATTGGTGTGGGAATCAGATAAAAGGTTAAGCTGTTCTTTGAATGTCTATTAAAGCCATGGGACAAAACAACATGATCGGGGGAAGTGTTCCTACGTTTCAGCCTCTGGTAACGTATCTATGGAAGATCATCATTTTTAACTAGGTAAATCAACTATTTCGACTGGGCCATTTTCAACAGCAAACTGTTAGTTTACCAGAGGATTGCATGCCTTCGGATACCAATGATATCCAATGATTCTCCAACTCTCCATAACATCGGAAAGAGAGGACAAAAACCCAGGGACAACCTGTGACGATTTCTGTGCTGCCCAAGAGGTAGTTAAGTTGGTAATTTGGGTATGGCTCAAAATTAAAGACATGGGGGCCCACAGGTTTAAATCTATTTTCAGTATTAACTGTCCATTTTTAGGAGTACCCATTCTTGACCCATGCTCATTTACAACTAACATAGCAGGGTCTATGATGTTTATGCTGATTATACGTTTATAATTTATAAGTAAAGGGGTTTATAAACCAACTTAGCTGGCTATGGGGCACCGCGTTGTGGGGAAACCATATTGACTCTGGAGTTTTTCTAGGATTCTAGGCAAAAGGATTTCTGGCGAGCTGTCAGCTATTCGCCGTGCTGGAAAAGCGGTATTACATCACCATTCGAAAAAATAGAGAAAACATGATGGTGAGAATATAAAAAATCCAGCGGTGTGAACCATCATGTTCCTCAAAAGCTATCATTTTTTTAAAGCCCTATAGATCTTATCAGTCTCAAAACATGAATTCACCTCCAGCATTTTGACTCCCAGGCTCTATCGCACCTGGATGTATCACGAATCCTACCGGCACCACAAGAACATCGATGCCACCTCGGAGGATGCAGGGGTCATCCGAGAAATCCTGAACTTCATGTGCATCGATGCGGATCTCTCAGCAGGTTGGGAGGCTAAAAAAAAAAGGCTTGAAACCATGGCGCAAGCGCCGGTACAAAACTTGCGATTTTGATGAAAGAATGGATAGGTATATAGCAGAAAGAATGGGTAAATAGTAAATATACTATAATTATATACTATAGTATATTAGAGTTATAGTTATAGCCTAGCACCAACTGGATGGATAGTTTGGTATTAATCAAGCTCCGCAGCCAAAACCTATCAACACCTTTGTTTTTTCTGACAGGGTGTCCAACTAAAGATTGGCAGGGAACTAAAGATTGGCAGGGATGAGCATCAATCATGGCTTTTCAGACGAAAGAATGCAGGATACACTTGGCTAGGAATGGGGTTCAACCAACAAAATGATGAAAAACTAGGATTTGCCACTGTTTTCTTTCAGAACGGGTCCTCCTGGGAGTGCAATTTTCACATGATTTAAGATGATATTTTGAGGGGTTGTACTGCACTCCCAAATGCACTTTTGCACAGCAATTTGACCAGAGTAGTTGAAATCGTGAAAAATCAGATTAAATTCAATATATCCCAATCAAATTGATTAAATTCATATACAGCCCCGCCCCCAAGACTTGACAAAACCTTGGAAAGACAAAAAACATCTTTATATAAACGTTAAACCGTATTTCCAGGCTCTTTGGAAGGGGCGAACCCCCCAAAAAAGGAACAAAAAAAAACATATTGGAAAAACAAAAATAACGGACAACTCCTATAGATGAATGTTTAAATGGGAAAATCAATGAACATCATCCACACATGGGCGATTTTCCAGCACGCCACGTTTGATTACCAGATAGTAACCAGTTTTAGTCATCAATCCTAAACAACCATAATAATCCAAACTGTACTTCATCACCTTTGGATGCTCCTTACTTTCACTCACGGCAGAACTTGCTTAGCCCTGGTGAATAGCTCACGTTCATCCGCATGGCTTAAGCCCACGCTGAACCACGAACACCAACTACGAAGCAGTGGCTATGGATCACGGGTCACCCATCTCCCCTAAAATATGGATGGTTCGGTTACTGATACTAATTTTATCAGCATTCAACAGCCCAACATATATTCATGGTTTAATGATTTCAATGGTCCATTTGTCCATTTCCAGTGAATCATCCCCTTCTAGTAACCATGGCCGGGGGCTGGAACGTTGCCCATCTTCCTATCATCATCTTTCTATATGACCGTCTATGACTTGAACTTGTTTTGTTTTTTTGGGTATATCCCATTTTCATCAATTTTCCAGACACACCCATATGGACAATTTCAATACTCAAAATGGCCGAAAAAAAAATACCCTCTGGTTATTTAACATAGCCATGGAAAATCACAATTTTTAATAGGTAAACTTAGTAAAAATGGGCCATCTATACCATGGCCATGTTAAATTACCAGAGGGTATTTAGGAGGATCGCCGGACATGGACCCGGCAGGTCGCTGGTCGCCGCTGGTGGCCTTGCTCCCAGCCTCCTTCTGCTGTGCGCTCACCTGCGACGAGCTATCGGTGCCTGGTGGCAAAGCCTTGTGACTAATGGGGACAGATGGTGATCTGAATGCCATGGAAAATTACTGTGTCCAGTTCTGGAAAATTTATATAGTTATATTCGCATATATATATATAGCTGCAGTATATTTATGAATTATATATATATACATTTTTTGTTTCCTGTTGCCATGAATGGCAAGTTGTGTCAGATTGGTCAAGAAATCTCATGATGGGGATCCAAGTGCCTTTTTTTGTTGCCGGTCACGAATCGTAAATGGCCCAACATTCAAACTTAAACCCAGTTAGATTCATGGAATATCCCCATGAAAATGGGATGAAATAGGGGTTGTACCCTCTGGTAAACGAACATAACTATGGAAAATCACCATTTTTAATGGGACAATCCACTATTTCGACTGGGCCATTTTCAATAGCAAACTGTTTGTTTACCTGGGTTGTACATGGCTCAAAAACTTGGGCCGCAAGGATCCGATTCCTCATACTGCGTAAAACGGCCCTGTTCCTGCGCCGTTTTCAGGTGGGTGCAGCTGTGGTCCTCACCTGGATTATGCAGAGGGCTGGGATGATGCTCAACAGCGCCTCGGGCCAGCGACGGCTGGATCCATCTAGAAATACCAGTGTTGAGAGCCATGATTGTAGGGATTATACCACCTGGTTTCATAGGAATTATATTATGATGAATTATGGACCAAACCACAATAGGACTACTTGGCAACCAAAGAGTGGAATGGGATGGGATATAGGGGTATTTTTTTCATGGTTCCATGGGGAAAATCCATGTTGAACGCACTTAAAAAAAATAATCGTGGTTGAAAGTAGCGCACCTTGTCATTTAACCCTCAAAATTCAGTTTATAATCAGACAGCATGTGAGGTTTTTATGCAGACAGCATGTGACTTAAGTAACAAGAATCGGCATTGAATGACCCAAATTCCTGTGGATTGAGCAGCAAAGATGTAGATTCGTTGGAAAGATAAGAAAGAACAACATGGGATTTGTTGGATTCCAAGAAAGACATCCAATTTTTCTGGGTTTTTGAACCAGAGAACTAGTTATTGGGATGTTTCAACATCCAACATGCGTGGATTTCCTGAAACAACGCAGGCTGCTTCGACCTGCACCGGATGACTGTTCGGCTGCCGAATATAGAGATTGATGGAATTCAATACTTGGATAGGTGGAAGGTGTTTTGTTTTACCTCGGGGATCCTTTGGGTACAATTCTGCAATATGTTTTTCTTGGATGATGGTGTGTACCCTCTGGTAAACTAACGTAACTATGGAACATCACCATTTTAATAGGTAAATCAACTATAAATGGGCCATTTTCAATAGCTACGTTAAATTACCAGAGGGCACTCTAAAAGATCTCAGGTGAACTTGGAACGCCGAGTCTTTGTGAGATTTCTATGGACAGAACGTACCCGTATGGAAAATCTGACATTGCTATGGAAAATCATGATTGTTGATAGCTAAGGCATCGAATGAAACGGCCCATTTTCCATAATAAACTATAGATGGGATGACCCTATAGAATGGGATTTGGATGAATTTGATGGGATGACCTCGCCCCTTGCAACACTGGTTTTTATGGGGAATTGGAATGGGAAATCAAACTTCAGCTATTTTCAGCTTAGCTAGTTGTTATAATTTAGCCAGATTACATAGTAAATTTGATAGATTTGAAAAGCATGATTGACACTCCAGTCAGCAACTATCAGCATGTTTCATAAAAGAATGATCTGGCATTTGGAATGCCACTCAACCATACCCTCTGGTAAACTAACATAGCTACGGAAAATCACTCTCTTGATAGATGAATCATCTATATATAATGGTCCATTGTCCACTTCTAGTTTGGTTTACCACATCGTTAAATCATCCATTTCTAGCCATTTCATCTATAAATGGTCCATTTAATCGATAAATCATCTATAAATGGCTGAGGGTTTGCTCAAATCATAGCTATGGAAAATCACTATCTGAATCGATCTTCTTTTAGATCTTTATCATCTATTCTAGTCTATAAATGGTCCATTTTTTTTTCCATTTCTAGCCAATACTGGAGGCGGTCCATCAAATCAGGTCAGGTCGTCTGGTGCATCTCAGGTCCCGAAAGATACAAGGACGTCTGGGCTCATGGGATGGGAAAAATCCCAATCATTTGAGCTCCAAAAATGATGGGAACCAGCATATATATATATATATCTCTTCAATATATATATATATATATCTCTTCAATATATATATATATATATCTCTTCAATATATATATATATATATTATACTATGTATATACTATGTATATATACTATGTATATATACTATGTATATATACTATGTATATATATACTATGTATATATATATACTATGTATATATATGTAAATATTGGTTGAGTAAATTCCATGATCATGTGATATCTTGTGATCTCATGGGATGAAATCGAGACCGACTGGGACAGCCTAGTGGGATGGGCCTCAGGTCCTGATCTGTGGCGCTTTGTGGAGGGTAGGAGGTACCACAATCATGGTAATAATAGACTAATATTTGTATTTTTGCTATAGTACTTTAATATATAATATATAATATTATATAATATATAGACAAGTATATGTATTATTAAAACTATAGATGGTACCTGGTATATTAGTAAGTATAAATATATATTTATAGTAATATATGTATGTATATATAGTTACTAATATTACTAATATTACCATTACTAATATACCAATTATTATGAATAGATGGTAGATTATAGTAACTATAAGTATCATTAGTATCTGTAGTATAGTGAATAGCCATAGTGATACTAGATACTCATAGTATAATCCCATCATAATCCCATTACTAATCAGTAATAGTTGAATATAGGTGATGATTACTGAATAAAGACTATTAGCCCATAATCATCACATAGACCAATCAGTACTATACAGTGACTTGCCATAGTACTAATAGATACTAATAATGTATCACGATGGAATATATAATCATAGTCAACAGCCATAGTGATAATCACCCAATTACTAATCAGTACTATAATAATGATATTATATATATACCCCATGGGAAACAGGTGATTAAGATTGATGAAGACAACACAATGTCTATTTGACCAAGTAATAGGTGGTATGCCAGAGAACCATCCCATTACTAATTGGTGCTATGTATGTATCCAATGGCATTTCCAAAAAGAAGAACCATATTCTATTATCGTGTTATAGTTACCTCCCCAAAGATAAACGCCTGGGTTATGAAGGGCTATACATTGTATCATTATAGTGAGCCCAATCACCATGGTACAATATATAATCGTAACTATGATTATTATAATTGTATATGGCTATTATACAACCATATTATTGTATCATTATATTATAGTAAGTATGATTGTAATTGTATATTATAGTAACTGTGATTCCAATGGTTGCATGTTAATCCCAGTTGGGATTCATATATTGGAATCACAGTTACTATAATATACAATTAATGAATATTTTAATGAACTGATCTATATTTTTTAATGTGATTCCAATGGTTGAATGTTATTGATCATTTTCACATGAATTCCCAACGCCGGTGAAAAAATCCCATTATTTCCCGGTTTGATCATGTCTTGTGGCTTAAATCCCACATGGTCCCCACTAAATGTGGTTATTTTTCCAGTTATAATACCACTAATATTACTATGACATTACCAATTAGATTATAGTAACTATAAGTGATATACCAATGGTAATTAATATAGTAACTAAAAATTGGTCCCACATAGATTTTTCCCATCTGAGGAGCTTCGTTTCTGGCTGCTGCTGCCACGCTTGGCCTGGATGGCCTTCGTGATTTGGCGCGCCGTGAGCTGGATCCCGGACGCGGTCGCCTTGAACATCATAGGTGCGCGGCGTTGCCGCGGGAGGATCCTGGCTGAGTGGTGAAAAAAACCATGTAGCCTCTGGGAAACATACAAAAAACTATGGAAAATCATTAAAAAAAGCACAATTTTTAATAGGTAAATCAACTATTTCTACGGTGAGTAATGGTGATTTTCCATGGGATTTCATGGTGGTTTAATGGGATCTAATGGTGATCAATGGAGGTTTAACCTCTGGGAAACATACAACAAACTATGGAAAGATCCACCATTTTTGATGGGTAAATCAACTATTTCTATGGGCAATTTTTCAATAGCTATGTGACAAATTACCAGAGGGTAACCATAGTTAGCAGCCATAAACATAAATGGGATAAACTACTTGGGAGACTTGCTCACCAGGCTTAGGAACTAAGGATGATCCTGCAAACTGGCAGTTTACTGGAGGCTGCCAAGAACCATGGTTTCCTGCAAACCAACAAAATGATGATGGCAACGGTCCTGATCGAATTGCTTTGGAACATCCTTTTTCTCTGAAAATGTGGGATCTACATATTTAAAAAAAAAAACAATGGGGAGTCCAAACTTTTCAGTTTCACAGCCAATTTGTCTTTGATCAAATCAGAATGACCCCATCTGGCTTGGCTGATTTTCCGGTGCTGACCAATGACATTTTTTTGGGGCTGGGAAGCGAGGAAAAAAGATGCATAAAGATCCACATAAACATACAGGATGGTGCACCCCCCAGTTATAAGTTGGTTTGTAAACCCCATTAACTATACTTATATCTACCACAACCATAGTTAAACAACTTATAAGATAACTTAGCTATCTTGGGGGCCCCATCCTGTATGGTTTAGGCAACACTATTTCTGGGTCTGTCTGAAAATCGAGTACCCATGGGTACCCTCATGAGTTCTCATCATTTCCCTGAACAAAAAAACGCCCATTGTTTCAACTCAGAGAGATGATGGGGCAACAAACGAATGGTAAAATAAGTGAAATTTACTGATCCAAAGATTGTGCTGCCCACTTCTAGCAACTACTATGTCACGATGTTTATTTCACCATTCATCTATCCAGTCCCAGATTAGATCTTCGTTCTGGAAGATCTGCAGTTTTCAACCCTAGGTTTGGATTGTATCTTATCATCATGGTGACATCTCCCAAGATGGATGCTGGCTCCCCCCCGTGAAATATGTGTTTTTTTGTTCAAAAAAAAACGACAACTCGCTATGTCCGCAAGCCGCAGCGACAAGTTGGAGGTAATCTCGGCATCTTTTTGGAGGTTAAACCCAACAATGACATGTCGTTGGTCACAAACTCGTTGAATTTCCAATTGAAGTGATGATTTGATCCTTAAGATATGAAGGATACTTAGAGTTACTTGGGGCTTCATCCCACTTAGTATATATATATGATGATTATGATTATTATTCATTACTATTATGATTATTATCTATTATTATTATTATGATGATTATTATTATTGTTTATTGTTATTTATTATTATTATTATTTATTATTATTACTATTATTATTAGTAGTATTACATACTGGTATTATTATTATTTTTATTATTTATCATATTTTTGTATATATTATTATAAATTATATATGGGGATTCTCAAAATGGTGGATCCCCAAAACCATGGGTTTCAATACTAAAATCCATCCAAAAAAAATGGATGACTTCGGGGACCCTAAACCAGTGGGATCCACATCCATGTAGTTCAAGTAGGATATCCTTCGAAGTAATCCATCAAGCAAATGGGTATAAACAAGCCCATCAACCGTGAGTCATATTGTTGCTTAACATATATATATATATATATACATATCACCATTAAACGAATATAATATATACATATATGTATATATTTATGCATATATGTATCTGTATATGTGTCTCCCCGTAAAATATATTCTGATGATTTTTCCACGATATCTCCATTTGTTTTCCGTCAAGGCACCAGCAAAAAAATAGGTGGTTTCAACGGCAGGCCTCATTGGTACCTTGATCTTCTGCTTGTTGGACCTTTTTTACGGAGACAAGGAGACCTTTGCGAAATATCGATTGAGCTGTAGCTATGAGATCCTGAAGACCTTGCCCAACCGAGTCTTCGTGTGCACCTGGGATTCGCACTTAGCCGATTGAAGCAGGGTTACCGAACTGGATATCAACGGGATGTGGCGAGGTGGAAACAGGAAATCTCTAGATACCCATCCTATGGAATTTTCTTGGGTTACATCCTAATTTCAGGTGAGCATGGTGAGTGGCTGCTAAAGGCCGATTGATGATCAGTTTGGGGGTTATACTATGTTATACTATCCTTCATATATACATAGGGGATTGTCACACTCCATGAATTGGGAAGTCGGTTCTTAACCAGTCTCCATATTATTTATGATAGTAAAGTAAAGGGACGACGTTGCGAGTTTTGAACACTGCTCAGTTGGCTGTCAACATTCATAAACCATTAAACTAACAGGAAAAACATCTAAAAATTGCCAATGTTCTACAGGAACCTGTTAAAATACGAGAAGGGTTTATAACTCTTTGTGGGAGTCTTCCTCCGCTTCTACAACGAGGGTTTCCGAGGTTGAGGGCTTATTTGTTGGGAGTAGCATCAGTGGAGCGTTTACGCTCATCGGGGGAGAGGATTTGTGTGTGTGTGTCTGAAAATGGGGGGGATACCCGTGAAATTGCCATTTAATTGGGAAAACTATGATAAACAATTAGAATAGTTAAATGTTCCATTTATCATAGTTTTCCCAATTATATGAATGATATGGTTCCCAGTTATCATTTCAAATGACCCATTCAGATTTGGCGTTACCCTTATCATTTGGTGAATTGGTTGGTGGTTGGTCCGTTTCCAATTTGGGACGATCCCCGTTGAATGTCCATGTGAGCAGTTAACAAAAACAGAACAGTGGGTTAATGGTTAAGTATAACTGTCCCACTCACATGTGTTAGGTTCATGAATACTACACATAACTGGGACATGTGACTGAACTAATTGTTTTAATAGTGAACCTAACACATAGTCTATCTGAAACACATAATATAACATAATATTGTGGGTTAATGTCCATGTGAGTGATACTACCCAACACATACGGTAGTATATCTCATCATCCCTGAATTCGGAAGTCTCATGAACCAACCATTCCACGGAACTTGGCACCATAATCACCATACGCCCTTGGGCCATTGGGTCATTGGGGAATATATCCCAAACCAAGAAAATCAACTGGGAAGCCTCATGAGAAAATAAATAAATAAATAGATACTGATATAATAGATATCATAAATAAACAAATACTGTAAATAGATAAATATAAATCAATAAATAATAGATAACAAAATACTCAAATGCTGTAAATATATCATATGCACACACACATATATCCATATAAAACTCATGTAAAACCCATATCCGTTCTGGCGCCCCGAGGTCGCCGTGTCGGTGCGGCGGACCTGGAGAAGCTCTTCGGGGGCCGGGGCCGCGTGCATCAAAACGTCACCGGCATCGGCGCCTGGGCACGTCCCTGGGCAAAAAGATGGGATTTCATGGGATTTCATGGGACGTATTGTTGATATGTTATGGATATGTTATAGATATTATAGATATTATAGATATTATAGATATTATAGATATTATAGATATTATAGATATTATAGATATTATAGATATTATAGATATTAGGGTTTAATATGGGACATGGTGCTGTTTTGGGTGCTGTTTTAAAATCAGGGTTTAATATGGCATCTTTTTTTGGAGGGGAAGTAAGGGGACAGATGTGCAAATAGAGAAGGGATTTTTTTCCTGGATAATGTTTTTTCTTCCTGAAAAAACTGGATCTGAGAAAAACACCTGAAAGAAGCCACGAACCCGAATTCATTTTTAACATGTTACGGAGAAGTGAAGTCATAGACAGCTACGCACTTTTTTACCCTGCAACAGCTGCGCAATAGTGAAGTCGTAAAGCTCAAAGCACCTGACGGATGAATAAGCGGACAGTATAATACATTCACCTATGATGCAACATCACTGTGGGTCACTACGGCGAAACAGATGCACACAGGGTTTGCGCAACCAAAGCCCGCCTGCGCACGCAGCAGCGAGACCCCGTGGAACCAGGCGGCTAATCCTCCGCATCTGCAGCAAAGCCCACCAAATTTGGGCAAGTGGCTGCAAAGTACCTAGCAGGTCAAAGGTCACAGAAAAGACTTGGAAACAAGTACGAGTTGGTTGGAAACATTGCAAAACTACCACCTCAGGCCGTTCAACATGAATAAGACAGACAAAGGTCACTGGATCAGCTTCGAAGCAAGAATTACACAGTCTGTTCCTTTCTCTTCGGCAGGAGTTCGTTGGAAACATATGCCTCTGCCATCCTTACAGCTAGCTTTTAAAGCGGCTTTCCTTTCAAAGCACGCAGCCGTGGCACGGAGGGCAAGCCGTCGCTCGCCATGCACACTCAACTCACAGACCCAACATGCACCGTTGCAAATTCAAACGCCACTAAGCTTCAACAAATCTAATTATAACCACATCCTACTTTCAAATTCATCCTGACACTCTCATGTGCCCAACCGACCCTATCAAGAAATTGGGCATGCATTTCATTCAATGTTGTTCTTGGTTATATTTTTGATAATGTGCACATCTGAATGTACTGCTGTGTGACATGAAAACATTTGTGACTCTCTGGGCCAAAACTTCGCACTCCACACTCCTCCACACTCCTCCACACTCCTCCACGCTCCTCCACACTCCTCCACACTCCTCCACACTCCAGGCCCCACGCTCCACACTTCGCACTCCACACTTCACACTCCACACTCCACACTCCGCACTTCACACTCCACACTTTACACTCCATACTCCATACTCCATACTCCATATTCCACACACTTCACACTTCACACTCCACACTCCACACTCTCCACTCTACACTCCACACTTCACACTCCACACTTCATACTCCACACTCCACACACTTCACACTCCACACTTCGCACTTCACACTCCACACTCAGCACTCCACACTCTCCACTCCACACTTCACACTCCACGCTTCACACTCCACACTTCACACTCCACACTTCACACTCCACACTCTTCACTACACACTTCACACTCCACACTTCACACTCCGCACTTCACACTCCACACTCCACACTCCACACTTCGCACTCCACCACTCCACACTTCACACTTCACACTCCACACATCACACTCCACACTTCACACTCCACACTCCCACATTTCATATTTCACACGCCACGCGTAATGCACTTTCACACGTCATAACACATCACCACTCCACACTTCACATTCCACATTCCACACTTCGCACTTCACACTCCACACTTCCCACTTCACAGTCCACACTTCGCAATCCACCACTCCACTTCACACTTCACACGCCACACTTACACTCCACACTCTCCATTGCACACTTTTCACTCCACACTCCACACTTCACACTCCACACTTCACACTCCACACTCGCCACTCCACACTTCACACTCCACACTTCACAGTTCACGCTCCACACTCCACACTTCGCACTCCACACTCCGCACTTCACACTCCACACTTCATACTCCACACTCCACACGCTCCACTGCACACTCCACACTCCACACTTCCACACTTCATACTTCACATGCCACGCGAAATGCACTTTCACACGTCACAGCACATCACAGCACATCACCACTCCACACTCCACACTCTTCACTACACACTTCACACTCCACACTTGACACTCCACACTTTGCACTTCACACTCCTCACTCCACCACTCCACACTTCACACTTCAAACTCCACACTTCACACTTCACACTCCACTTCACACTTCACCTTTTCTCACTTTTCCCATAGACACCGCGGCGACGAGATTAGAGAACCGCGGCACGAAAACGACCCGCAAACAGTCCACCACCCCCAGACCCCCAAGAAAGAAAACAAGAACCCTTCGCTATGCATTCGGGAAAAATCTCACAATAGAGGCCCACCCCCACCATTTGCAGAATATTCAGCAATTTTTGAAAAAACTCACAATAAGGTCCCATGACCCTAATTGGTATCCAACATTACCTATATTCATAGCCCAGAAATGACCCATTCATCTCACTGGCTCGAGGAGATATGGTGGTGATTGCAGAGATCATGGGATCCTCGGCCGCAAAACACATCGTCATATTTTTCTTTCTCGTTCGGCATTTTTGTTGGAGGTTACTATCTATACATATATATATAATATTTATTTATACATTGTTACAGAATGGTTGTTTTTTGTCATTATATATTTGGTATATATATATAATATGTATTTATGTATATGTATAGATGGGTTCATTGATCGTGACTGATAGGTATGGTTATTATATGATACCGGGTTGGGTATGATATATGATTCTACTTTTATTACTAGAATAGCTTCAGTGTGTACCGCTATTATGCACTGTCCACTTCGAAAAAGATGTTCCAAAACATGGGATGGACCGGAGATCATGCAGAAAATGAGAAACACATCACCATTTCAAGATAACATAATAGTTGGAGTTTTTTTTGATGGATAAATTGATAAACATATGGAACTAGAACATTATCATACATATGAGATAGATGCATGAATCTTTGCACTCTGATCGATACCGACTTTCTGACTGAAACCGAGTTGGAGAGCGAATCATTGAAAGCTAAGTGCCGCAATCCCACAACAACAATGGGAAACGATGAAAGAACGGTTCAACATGAATTCTCAACTATCATGTTTTTGAAGGTGTTGTCATTTTTTGGGGGGTGGATTGGTTCCTGTGCACGGTGAATGTAATGTACTGCAAATCAGTTGGCGTTTTCAGCAGGTTTCATGGGGTAAACTGCATGGTTTTGGTAAGAACGCCGGCGATTCTTGTTAATCACACTCGTTGCATGGTTATATGATGTTATATGGAGGTCCTTTGCTAGTGCCCTTATTGTTTACCCGGTTTTGAATCCATATTGAATATTGAAGACCGTTGGTTTTTCTCAGTGACTTTCTGATGCGCCACGCTCAGGATGTATCTTCGAACTGCGACCTTTCAGTCAAAAAGATTGGCACCTTGGCTGCTCGAACTATGGGCCCTTAACTCAAGCCGCTGCGTGACGTCGATGTTTTGATTTTCTAAGGCGACCTATACCAAAACGGCCGAGCTATTGATGCCAGATTGGGTTTGATTATCATTTTCCCCATGGATTTCAATGGCCGGAACTTGGGGGGGCCCCAGGGCCCCCATTTTCAGGGACGGCCATGTTGTTCTGTGATTTTCCCAGCGGATGCGAACGGCTTGAGGCCTTGCTTTGACCCGTACTATTCATGCAGGGTAAACATTTCTTATGTAAAATAAGTATAAATATATACGCATTATATAATTCAACATTTGTGTTTTAGAGAATACTGAACATGTTGCCAACTGATGATTCGATGGACAAATTGTAATATACATGCATACCGTACTGTATGTATATATATATACAGTATATATAGTACTGTATATGTAATAAAACATGTATCTAGCCCACCCCTTTTTTAAAGGTACGAGACCACCCTGACCAGCCAGGAATCTACTGATCCAGCAGAGCAGAGGAGACGATAACGCCAGGCCAAAGGGTATCCCACCTGGTAGCCAAACGGTATCCTAAGTTATAGCCGGGATTTATGATTAATACTAAAAATAATCGAAGGAAGTTTAGAAGTCAAACTTCCGACAATATGGAGAGATGAAAAGCAGAGCAGGGAAGAGGCAGAGAGAAGAGAAAGATTAGAAGAAAGAAGAGTAGAAGAGAAAGAGTAAGAAGACAGATGATGCAGATGCGCGAATAATAAAAATATGTTAATTAAAAATATGGTAATCATATGGCAATAGTATGGTAATAATATGGTCATCATATGGATAATAATTTGGTAATCACATAATACTAATAATATGGTGTCATATAGCAATCATATGGTAATCATATGGTAGTTATATGGCAATAATATGGTAGTAATATGGTAATCATATATGGATAACAATATGGCAATCACATAATAATAATATGGTTTCATGTAGTAATAATATGTTAATCATATGGTGATTATATGGCAATAATATGGTAATAATATGATAGTCATGTGGATAATAGTATGGATAATAGTATGGTAATCACATAATAATAGTATTAATATGGTCTCATATAGTAATAATATGGTAATCATATGGCAATAACATGGATAATGATATTGTAATCATATGGTAATAAAATGATAATATAATAATAATATGGTAATAATAGGCGTGATAATATGGTAATTTTATGGTAAGGGTATGGTAATCATATAATAATATGGTAATCATATGATAGCAATACGGTAATCATATGATATTTTTTCATATGATAATAACATGGTAATACTATGGTAATAATATGATGATAGTATGGTAATCAGATGGTAATACTATGGAAATCATATTATATTTTTGTTTCATATGGTAATAATATGGTACAAACAACATGATTATCATATGATGATAATATGGTAATCATATGGTAATAATATGGTAATCATATGGTAATAATATGGTCAAAATATGGATAATAATATGGTAATGATCTGGTGATAATATGGCAATCATGGTAATAATATGGTAAGAATGTGGTAATCATATAGTAAACATATGGATACTAATATGGTAATAATAGGGCAATAATATAGTAAACATGTGGATACTCATTCGGTATTCATATGACAATCATATGGTAATAATATGGTACAAACAACATGATTATCATATGATGATAATATGGTAATCATATGGTAATAATATGGTAATCATATGGTAATAATATGGTCAAATTATGGATACTAATATGGTAATCATATGGTAATAATACGGTAAGATTATGGATACTAATATTGTAATCATATGGTAATAGTAGGTAATTTGACCCATCTCCATATATTAGGGGTAACTCGAGGGTAAATTATAACGGCATCACGCCGCAACCTACCTGTAATGATGGTTATGATGGTTGCTGTAATGGGAATGATCCAATATAGCCGAACTTTTCAGGCGAGTGAATTATTATCATTTACCCAGATGTATTTTATATACAGTTGGTATCTCGAGACATTTCATGGTCAGTGTCCATTCTTAATTGGCTATATCCCCATCAGGTGATGGATAAATCACCATCTAATGATGATTAATAAATAATTACGTATATATATATATAGATGATTTTTTTTTAACTAATGACGTAGAATATGGTAATTTTCAATCATCATCTCATTTTTTGAAAATCTTTGGCATTTCCATATTCTATCTATTCCAGGATGACAATGTATATATATATATAGTCATATATATATATCATGATTATCATAGTAGATTGACCAGCTCGAATGGGCAAGATGAGATACACCAGCTACTACATATATACATATATACATATATACATATATATGGTAGATATGGATATTATGTTGGTTTGCATGGTTATACTGACAAATACTGATGGCTTTGATGGGCGCGGTTGACCTGAAAGTGGCACTCCTTTCCAGAGCTGTTTGAAGGGACATTTTGCTGGGTTTCCCCTATACTTGTGGCTAGGAAAACATATGATTTTCTGCAGATTTTCCTGAAAACCACTCCATGAATCAGCTGTTTCACCTGATTTTGATGTGTGTTTTGCAAGTCTCCGAGGCGCGAAAGTTCAGTGGCCACTGTGGCCATTGGTCAAGTTAGTCAATGAATTCGTTTGAGCAGTGGCTGCTAACCCCTTGTGGTTGACTGGTATAGTGGTTCATTTTGGGGGATAATTTTCGAGCCTTCATAAATAGGAGTTTGATCACAATCCAGCTGGGAATCCCTGGAGAAACGATGGACTCACTGGTACGAGTTGGTTGATTGATAGGTTTCCCTATGAATTATCATAATTTCCAATGAATTACGTCGTATACCCTCTGGTAAACTAACAGTTTGCGACATAGAAAATGGCCCAGTCGAAATAGTTGATTTACCCAGCCATAACATGGTGATTTTCCATCGTTTTTTGGGACTGTTTACCAGAGGGCAAGTCCCCAGAATTTCACCCATGGAGACCCCCACGACGGTCCACGCCGGTATCTGCCAGGCTGTCCGTGTGGGGCCTGGACTGCTACAACCGGTGCCATGGCTATGCCAGGAATCAATGGATGAAAACAATTATGGTTAGCCAGTTCTACATGGGGTAGTAATAGGGACTAAAAACCATTAAATAAGCCAGTGATGCATGGGATATAAGAAAGTAATAGAAACTATGATAAGCGCTTTATTCAGTGGTTAGCAACTAGGGGTTGCATGTAGTAACTGGTTGACAAATTGGTTACAATCCACCACCAATAGTCTGGTTGGTGGTTTCACACATTTTTTATTTTCCATAATATATTGGATAATCCTTCCCATTGACTAATATATAATATTTTCGCAGATGGTAAAAACCACCAATCAGTACCATCTGGTTATTTAACATAGCCATGGAAAATCCCTTATAAATGGAGGTATCCATGGGAAAATCATCTATAAATGAGCCATTTCCCATGGCTATGTTAAATAACCAGAGGGTAATCCTTTTATGAATGGGATCACGAAGAAAGGGGACAGACCGACGGACCGTGGGATGATCCTCCAGTCGCACACATCTAATCTACCAGGATTTTTGGGTCATTTCTCAGATCGCGAACCATGAAGTTACCAGAGCTTCGCCATATTAGAACTTAACCCAATTATTGCTTATTATATATATACATATACATACATATATATATATATATATATGGGTTGAACTCGGTTGAAACAAATGGCGTAAAAAAACTTCTTCGCATTCCTTTCGCTCGGCCTTTCGCCCAAAACATGGCGCCAGAGAGCAGTAGCTGCGTTGGAACCATGGAATTTTATGACTTTCCATTCAGTTGGGAGTGTCATCATCCCAACTGACTTTCACTCCATGATTTTTCAGAGTAGGTTGAAACCACCAACCAGTGAATATACCCTCTGGTAAAGTAACATAACTATGGAAAATCACCACTTTTACTGTAATGGGTAGTTATCAACTATTTCGACTGGGCCATTTTCTATGTCGCAAACTCTTAGTTTACTGGAGGGTTTTGAGCTGGATGATCATACTTCATCAGAATTCAACTGGGAATCTGCTGAATTCCCTTCTTGACCAAGCATTTTTTGTCACGTTTTTTTGTGAATTTTCAGATCACTGCTCATATCCCATGACGGATCCATGGTGCTGGTATATATGCTAACAATTTTATGGGGTCTATTGATGGGATCCATGGAGCACCATATATAGCAGCACCATGGATCCTATGGGTATGGATTATGGCTCTGGGGCACGAAAGGTGTTTCGTGGTTTTGTCTTGACTAATCCTCCAAATACGCCAATTCCAACCATCCATTATCATATGGAGACTCCACATAATTTGGTATGGAATATCCTTGAAGCTACTCTAGTTTTGTCGAAATCAGCTAGTGACCAACCCCTGATCCTGATTTTTGTTGGATCATTCCAAACAAAGAATTGAACAGTAATCTTCCCATCTTGACGGAGTGGAAAATCAAAGAAACAAGATGAAACAAGTGCTATTCAAGCCACGCTGACAGGATCCGACAGGATCCGACAGGTAAGTCGCCCTATCCCCACTTTCCCGGCTACAAGCCAATGGTTGGCGATTGATCTTAGGGTAGCTGGCCAGTGATGAAAATCCCTCAGCAGCCAACCAGCTTCAACATCGATCAGTCCTACTGAGACGATTTTACTGAACTTCAGATTCATGGTTCATAAGAAGGGTATACAGCCCCATAGAATGTGCCATATAGTTGTTTGATGTGGTGGAACTTCCACTCTGAGTTTTCTTTAATAAATGAAAATACTGTAGTACCCCGCAAAGGATCAACAGCCAGCCAGGGTTGCGTCAAAAAAGTGCTTGTGTTTTTTTTTTTCGATCCGACCTCCAAGTTAAACAAGAACATACATAATTCAACATATATATATATAACATGATATAACTCAAAACACTAACATTTAAACGAAAAACAAACCAACAACAAAAAGGAGGACAACAAAAAATGTGCTATAGATCTCTTCCATCCCATCCCCGGCCCATCTTTTCCAGCCCTCCGAAACCATGGTTTCATATGGGGATTTACACACATTGGCTACGACTTTTTTGGTGTTGAAAGTTTAGGGGATGGGAATCCTCTAGATATTTTTTCATGAAATATCTCCTGAAATAATCCGTTTAATAATGAATATTATCATCACACAACTAGCAATGGGATCATACTCATTATCATTATAATCACTATTAACCATCATTGATCATTATTAATCATTATTGATCATTATATTCGTTATTAATCATTATTGATCATTGTAATAATCACTCATTATAATCCCATTAATACTCCCACTTGTGTGGGTAAAACAATGCCATAATCCATCCCCCAGTCATCACCATTTTTATAGGTGATAATCCAACCATTCCCAGTCATGGGTGGTTTAATTTGTATTGTTTTACCCACATAAATTAAAAACATAATATACTAATGATATCTATAATGTATTTATATATTTCCCATATGCTCCATGGTATATTTACCTACAAAACTGGGTGATTGTTAGAAAAAGGTGATTAAATAACTTATTCTACAATCGTTATAATCATCACTGACCCAATAGTAATCCCATTAATCATCCCATTTAATAGTATCGTTATAATCCCATTAATACTCCCATGAATGTGGGTTGTTTAATAAAAATGGTTTATAATCCCATCAATTCTCCCATTAATACTCCTTTATAATCCCAGTAATACACCCATTGTTAAAGAAAGGTGATTGATAACTTATTCTATCATCATTATAATCATCACTGACCCATTAATAATCCCATTAGTCATCCCATTTAATAGTCCCGTTAATGCGGGTTGTTTAATAAACATGGTTTATAATCCCATTATTACTCCCATTTTTTCGAGGGGTGTTTAATGGTTGTGTAATAGTTCTTTAATCAATGGCCATTTCAGGATCCTAGATTGGAGGTACCTATCATATAGAAGGCCTATTTTTTAGGCCTAAATTTCAGGGAGTATCCCCACAAAATATGGCCTTATATGATAATATATGATATGGTACTAATGTACCTCCATTTTAGGATCCTTGAATTCCAAGATGAACATCCCCCCAAGATGAATATACCCTGGTTATGACTAACAGTTTGCCATGGTATAGATGGCCCATAGAAATAGATGCTTTGCCGAACTTAATAGCATGGTGGATCTTTCCATGGCGAACTGTTAGTCATAACCAGATGGTCAATTCTGAAAAAAAATGAATCTGGACTTCATGACTGTATAACAGTCTGTATATGTAAACATCCACCCTTTCCCAGCGCACCCGGCCCCGGTTTAGGAGCTGCCCGACGTTTCTGGACCTGCGACGGCGGCAACAGGTGGAGTCTGCAGCCTTCATGTCCAAGGCCGAGAGTTTTCTGAGGAAATCGTTAGGAAATCGTTAGTTTTCTGGTGATTAATGGTGATTTTCCATGGGATTTCATGGTGGTTTAATGGGATCTAATGGTGATTCATGGAGGTTTAACCTTTGGTAAACAGTCCCAAAAAACGATGGAAAGATCCACCATTTTCAGTGGGTAAATCCACTATTTCTATGGCCATTTTTAATTAGCAAACCGTTAGTTTACCAGACGGTATATGGTTTCTATATCCCATAGGATCCATGGTGCTGCTATATATGGTAACATGGATCCCATCAATATACACTATTTATGTTAGCATATATACCAGCACCATGGATCCTATGGGTATAGATGTTCTACAATTTATGGTTTCTGTTGGGTTTCCATAAATGGTGGTACCCCAAAATAAATGGTTTCTATATAATGGAAACTCCTATTAGAATGGATGATTTGGAGGTACCTCCATTTCAGGAAACCCCCATATGGTTTCTATATAGGAGTTCTATAATAATGGTTTCTGTATAGGGTATATTATATATATGCACAGATTCCATACATGGGTTCTATATGGCTTAACAAAGTTAAATTCTTGTTGTTTGTCTCCATGGCATGGAATGTCGTTGATCGAATGGTTTCTATATGGGAATCAAGAATGATAAATGGTGTTTGAATGGGGAATTGGGTTTGATGGTGGTTAATATGGATATGAGCTGGGTGTGTTTAAAACTTGCATGTGTAAGGAACATGTTCTTCTGAAAGGAACCCTTATATGCGATATCTCATGAGGACATTTTATTGGAAACATGATTTCATTATATTTAATGGGATATGAGATATCTAAGAAACATTATTATGTAATATTATGTACGGGTATGGGTGTGTCTAACGGGGGATAAAATGGCCAAAATTGCCGAACTAACTCAAGGGATTCAGCAACCCGTAGCAATGTGGGGCAGCGCAATTTTGCCAATTGAGGGCTTATGAAAAAATATGGAGCATCCGTACAAATGAGGTCGACCCAAAATATTAGATCTGTAAGATCTGGAAGATATGTAATTTGATGAATTGCCTTTGTCTCAAACTTTAGCACACCCAACCCCCACAGCTAAGTTGCCAGCTCTTAACTTGTTAGAGATAAAGCCAAGCGGAGTTTTAGAGAAGCTGGAAGACTTGTATTCGGAAGTGTCGCGATGTGTTATGCATAAAATGCATACACGGTGATTTTCTATGGTTATTTGATATGTTCTTTGTATAGTTATATATATATATATAGTTACTCTATATATATATTCCATATTAGTTAACATTGCTACACAATAACATCATCTTTTGAGATATTTGATATGTACTAGCCATACTATGAGTCAAAACGAGTCACGGCTGGAATCCGCGGGCCTAAAATGTTGACCGTAAATTGAAAGCCAAATCATCCATTTAAGGAGAGAGACCCAATCTCAAACATCTAATATGTAAGATACATGAATTAATAATCATATGTAATATACATTCAAATATAATCATATGTATACATGAAATAATACAGTTACATATCACTATGATCTGTTTCTAAAAATATATTCCGTGGCTGATTTTTCCATCTCCGCATGAGGTCCCCATGTATTTCTGAAAGCCACATCTTCAGGTGGGCACCAGACACGCCTCCGGACAAGTGGATGCAGATCGGCTCCTAAATCAACTGGCCACCAACAAGAGCCTCTTCCAACGTCTCATGTCTGCGTGCGTTTTGGGGGAACGAAGAAAATTCATGGGGAAGAAATGTAAGAAACATAGAGGATTTCACTGATTTAACCAAATATGATGGAATGATCGACCACAAAGAAAGTACAGCAAATATGTTTCTAGCTCTTGTTGGGGTTGCTAAAAACGTGCAGGAGGTTGGCAAACGTCCCGTTTTATTTTCATAGATCACCATCATTGATAGTTGTTGGAGATTCTCCTAGGTAGTGCCAAACTGATATGTCACTGGGACATGTGTTGTTCCCTGCATACAGTATGGTTATGATATATACTAATTATATACTCCTTTGGACCTTTGGAACACATAACTCCATGTTTGTTTAGAGGATTCACATTTTGTGGGCCATGAGTTCTTGAGGCTTCAATTTCCCCAAAAACCTGATAAGTCAATTCGCAATTTTTGATCGTTAAGTCATGTCGAATCAGAAGTTTTGATGGTGAAATCACCGACCCAACATCCATTGGTTCATCATCACCATTCCCAGCCACGACGAATCTATGGTTTCTGGTGGTTCAACCACCAGTTTCTATAGAAACGATCATCTCCTCCGTTGAAATCCTAAGTTGTTTTTGCTGAAATCACCATGTTGCTTAAGTCACCAATGTTGGAGGCAGAGTTGAATCACCATTTGGTTGAATCCGATAATATTTATATATATATATATAAATAATAATAATGATAATAATAATAGTATATATATGATATCCAGGAGCGAGTACCCTCTGTTAATCAAAGCTGGACAAATTCCACTTGGCGTTGGGGATACAACCCAGACCATGGCCCGATACAGCAGTTTTGCTAGTCGCTAGTCATGATCAGAGGGCATCATGTATACACATAATTTACATCTTCAAGCGTCTTAAAACATTTGACATGCACCATTTTTGGAGCCAAAATCACCGGTGGGTTCACTCACTCAGCCACGATTTCTTGCGGCGCCCTGATCTGCGTCCGGCGTCCGAGGCGAGATGGACGCGCACAAAGAGTGTCAAACTCTGCGCGAACATTCACCGCCTGGAACTCCCAAGAACCAGCCCGACCTGGATGACGACGTCATGCTGAAATGAGGCTCCTAAGCGCCGCTCCAAGCCGCGCCGCTCCACAGGGTCCTCAAGAGCGATCGTTTCTGAAGATGATGGCTAATCCATGCTCATCAGCTTTTAACAAATGTTTATGTTCAGAGAAAACCATAATGACACTGACCTTTTTTTTTTTCGGAAAGGTCTTCGTATATTTCAAATCGAGGGGCTGAAGGAGATAACGTTGAAGCTTTGTCAGCTGTCTGCTTCAGCAGACGACTCGTCACTCTTGAGGGCAACCTGACTGCAAGAACAGCACAGCTGAAGAGCTCGGAAGAAGCGTGGCCCCTTCACCAAACCATGAGAACTGGAGTCTTAGTCATGTTTTGAGGAAACAACATAATAGACAAATTAGATTATATGTTTTATTTTTCTGAACGATTTTAAGGCATTGTTAAGATTTGAAATCTCGTTCAATCCCCGTGAGTAGTGGTTTCCGTGTACCTCTGTAGAATCCATCCCATGTTTATTGGGGATGACTTGGATGCTCGCAACACTTCAATAACTTAATTCATTTAGGATTCTTACCCTGTGGTAAACATACAAAAAACTATGGAAAATCACAATGTTTAATGCGTAAATCAACCATAAATGGCAATATTCAATAGCAAACTGTTAGTTTACCGGAGGGTATGTGTTGCGCCAGCCATTCTTCAGAATGTCATTCAACATTTCCACAACGGTTTCACCCGGAGAATTTCCGCTACCACTTGGGCCTGAAGAGCGGCGCCCCTGTGCTGTTACGAAGAAAAGTCCCGCAGCTGGACAGCCTCGTTGTTTGGAACTGTGGGTGATGGCCTTGGGATCATAGATGGGTTGAACGGTTGAATGGGATGGGACTTGGGAGAAGCCACTTGCCGTAGATCATTTTGGATTAAGCCACGTGTCGTCCGACGGGCCGACGGGCGCTGAAGTTTGCTTCCCCAAGCGGACCAAGCATTTCCTCTCAATTCTCCCAGAACAAAAGAAAACTCCAGCCATCCAGAACTTATTTTCACTACCCCTTTGGCTGGAAATCTAGACTAGACCATGTGTTGGATGAAACCAGGCTTGGATTTCGGGCACCACAATGTTTAGCTCCAAAAAATATTGGGCAAAGACAGACTTTGCGCTCTGCGCTACGTCGTCATGGCCGCATGTGCTAGGCGAGGGGGAGTAGTTGCCCGTGTTGGTGTTCACCTCAATAGCTGGTGTGAACTAAGCCGCTTACGATTGGATTGATTATTAATATACTTGGATCCTGAAGTTCATCAATGATCGCCCTATGTCGTTTGTACACATGTTGAATTTGGGTGATGTTTTCTTGCGACCTCTCAGCGTTTGTTTTGCAGGGCGAGTAGGGAGAACTAGCCTAGAATTGGGCCAACTCAAGATATGTGAGCGCCATGGTTTCAACTCAAGATATCTGTGGAAAAAAACCAACGATCTTTTGCAACCTGGATCATTCAATTGGTTTCAAAGGAATTGACGGATGCAAAAATTGGAGGGGGAACCATGCTATGGTTTCTCATCACTTTCGGTGTTTGTTTGATTACCATTCAAATGGGTCGCTCTCATTTTCAAAACCCGAAAGATCATCGATCTGGGGGAGGATTTGATTCAACGTCTCACTTTTTTGGTAGATGCTGGGCTGCAGCCATACAGACCTTGCACGAGCTGAGTTCGAACGTCTCAAGAAGCTGCCAGAAATTTCCCGTCGATTCCTCATGGATTAAAACCGATAAAAGCCATCCAAATAGATGACGCACACACACACAATTTCCAGGGCTTCTTAGGCAAATCTGTCATGATTTATGTATATTTATGTTTTGTTTTAGGTTACAACCCAAGAAATCACGTCGAATTTAACAAGCAATGGAGGTGTGTTTCTTAGCATCTGGTGAGAGAGCTGCCGTGCTTGATGCAGCTGAGTTCGAAGGAAAATCCGCCAAGGCAGTGAAGCAAGCCTTGGCAGCTAAGATTGGTGCAACGAGGTTCAGACAAAGGCTCTTTCTGGACGGTGAGGCTGCTGAGATCTCAGATGATGAGGTTTTTGCCTCCGCGCCTGTCAAGCTTCAGCTGGTGGTCTTGGAATTTTGCCCACCAGATGTCGCAGAAGACATGCAGATGATGTCTGCAGCAAGAAGAAACGATGCAGATGCTCTTGAGACGTTGCTCAAGTGCCCCCGAAGTCCGAACACAAGTTGGGGCATGATACCTTTGGTCGAGGCAGCAGAGCACGGACATGTTGAGCCCATGCGGCTGTTGCTGGAGGCATGCGCAGAGATAGATCCACAATCGAAACAACCAGCGTTCGCCACCTTGCACGTGGCAGCTCGCAATGGCCACGTTGGGGCTGTTCGTTTCCTGCCTGAAACTGACATGACCCCCTTGCACAAGGCAGCTCGCAATGGCCACCTTGAGGCAGTGCGTTTTCTGGTTCAGAACAGTGCACAGAAAGATCTGACTGATGCCATAGGGCGAACCCCATTAGGCCTTGCAGTTTTAAATGGCCGTGTCGACATTGCCCGCTTTCTTGTGGAGGAGGGAGCCAACAAGGATGAGCTCTTCAACAAACTCAATGGGACTACTGCTCTGAATATAAAAGCGGAAGGCGGCGATTTGAACATGGTCCGTTTCCTGCTTGATACCGGCTGTGACAAAGACGCGGCTGATGGTTTTGGAGCAACACCGCTGCATCGAGCAGCTCAAAGAGGCCACTTAGACATTGTCTGCTTTCTTGTGGAGTCTGGTGCCTGTCGTCACTCAACTGACAAAGATGGAAAGACTGCTTTGGATCTTGCATCCGACAGCGGCCATGCCGAAGTGGTTCGCTTTTTGTCTGAGTTCGAGGCAGAATCCCCCTCAAGGAAAGTCCAACGGGTCGACAGTGACAGACTTGGACAGCGCCTAAAACTTGCGGCCTGAAGCGCTAAAGGCCGCTAAAGGGGATGAGTTGGCAATAGTGCCTCTTTCCAACACTGCATCTGATTGGTGGTTTCAAACATGAATTTTATTTTTCATAATACAATATATTGGGATAATCCGGAACCCAGTGACTTTCATATTTTTCAGAGGGGTAGGTCAACCACCAACCAGTGCATGAATCCAGTGTTTCTTTATGATTTGTGATTTCTATACTCTTGGCCAACCCTAAGGATTTATCATGGACAGGATTTTTCTGTTAAGTGGCAGTTCGTTTTTTCTTGCCAGGGAACCACTGACCATGTGGCTGATTTCTGGTTACCCGACATATTCATACATATTCGATGATGGATGCAATAGTGGTCTACTTTGTTGGTTGATTTCCGGTGACTCTTACAAACTGTGCATAGCTTTTTAACTTCATATTTGTTGATGAATCTGGTGCTTATCATTGTTGATTAAAGATGATTAAAGTCTGAGTTGCCTTCCAATAAATCAACATACATTTGTCATCGTTTGTCAATTTCCTTGGGCTCCCCGGCTTCTCCAGCGTCCACATCTTGCAAGGCCACTGACGGGTACTGATTCAAGTCGTGGCGGTCAAGTTGTGAATGAGTCGCAACGGTACATGTAAGGTTTATATACCATCTGGTTATTTGACATAGCCATAGAAAATCACCATTTTTAATAGGTAAACCATCTATAAATGAACCATGTTCCATGGCTATGTTGTTAAATAACCAGAGGGTAGGTTTATGAACTCATTTACTGTAATTTACAAATTCTTATCTTGGGTCATACTAAAAAAACAGAACTGGTATACGGCTATGAAGTTATGATGTTATGTTTGATTTTTATTTGAGCCCTTTCTAAGCCTCAGTCTGATCAAATGACACCAGATCCCAGGTTTCCCTGGGTTCCACTGGTTCTCATCACTCAGTGGGAGATGCACATCTATCACTTACCCTCCGGTAAACTAACAGTTTGCTATGGAACATCACCATTTTTAATGGGTAAATCAACTATTTCTATGGCCATTTTCAATAGCTATGTTTGTTTACCAGAGGGTAAACATGGGCTTTTCAGAACTCACCCATTCTTGACACATGATGAACCACCCCTGCAAAGTGGCAATTTCCCGTATGTGCATCATTTTGGGCCCAGTATAGTTTTCTTGAAACATGGCAATATGTGGGTTTGTATGAAAGGGGTTCTCCCTAAATCCATCGGTCCTTTTCAATTTTCTCTATCAGCATGACCATAAGTTGGCGCTGCCACTACAAAATCATACAAAATCCCTATTTCTAGACAGACTATTAGAATCTATTATGTAGATATACATTAGATATACATTATATATATACTGGTTGGTGGTTTGGAACATGAATTTTATTTTTCCATATACTGGGAATGTCATACTCCCAACTGACTTTCACTCCAACATTTTTCAGAGGGGTAGGTATACCACCAACCAGTATGATTCCTATTATATTCCTATTATATTCCTATTATATTCCTATGATATTCGGTCGCTATATATATATATACCATAACTGAGGGGTAGGTATACCACCAACCAGTACATTATATATATATATATATATATACCACATTACATATGGTGCATCCCACTGGACGTCGCTGGTACCTGGGGATGGCTGGATGGCGAGGCCTCTACTCTGGCGCCAGGTGTGGATTCCTTGGGAAACAGCTGAGTTTGTGGGGATTCAACCTGCCACATGGTGATTTCAGGGGGATTTCACATACGAAATGGCTGGTATAAGTCGGGGTTTCACATGAAGCAATTGTAATTATAAGTATATATATATATATCACATTGAATGGGAATTTGATGCGGATTCAGTGCGAATGTTTTAGGTGGTTCAATGGGGACAAAATACAAACAGAATGGGATAGATCAGCCCAAAATTGTCACTCTGATGAGGAAGATGATGGATAGTCTATTGGAATTTGGCATTTTTACCTAAGCCCTAAGAGACAAAGCCATAGCTGATGATTTTTCAGCTGACTGAGGCCACTATGACAAATCTTATATGGCCAGAATTTATTCCTTCCTTTATAGCTGGGAACATCATTTATATATGATTATATGAATGAAGGATTTTCCAGCAAGCCATGTTTGATAACCGGAAGGTCATCGGATGTAACTTGATCTAAACAGTCATGAGATGTCATGACGAAAAAGCGCATATGTTTATGATGATTTGAGCAACAATAATGGTGATTTAAGCACTACAATTGGGTTTTTCTCAGCAAAGAAATCGGGATGTCTTGAGCGCGTCCGGGTGGCTGGGTGGCTGCCGGTTGCCCGGTAGGGATCCGGTAGGAGTGCTGATTGCTGTATCTTACGAGTGAAAAAAACTGCACTGGATCAACAAGGATCCATATGGCTATGCGTTGAAAATGGTACCCTCTGGTAAACTAACAGTTTGCTATGGAACATCACCATTTTTAATGGGTAAATCAACTATTTCTATGGCCATTTTCAATAGCTACGTTAAATTACCAGAGGGTGTTTTATTCTTCTCAACTTGTGTGAAATTTAATCTTCAGAGCTTCACAAGCAGAGGATGCTTGTTGGAGACCCAGCTTAAACCAGACCTAGGCATCACAGAATCGGCGAGAACTGACTTTGTCAAAAGTTGTCTTAAGCTGTCTTAATCTTTTTGAGGACTACGGATTACATCGGATTACGAAACATGTATCATTATGTATCATTATGTATCATTATGATTCATTATGTATCATTATGTATGATTATGTATCATTATGTATCATTATGATTCATGATGTATCATTATGTAGCATTATGTATCATTATGTATCATTATGTATCATTATGTATTATTATGTATCATTATGTATCATTATGTATCATTATCTATCATTATGTATCATTATGTATCATTATGTATCATTATGTATCATTATGTATCATATGATGTTGTAACCAGATGTAACCAGATGTGATAAACCCACATGTTTTGCCCTATTTTTTCAGCATTCCCGACCGGCCAATACCACGGTGATCCACAGATGATTTTCCCAGCTATAAACACGTTTGATGACTCCAGGCAATGTTGTGGCGATGTTAATGTTTTGAACCATACTCATCTGGTAACATCCCCACCAGAAGTAGTGGTTTCTCCACTACTTTTGGCTAAATCACCAAAGCATCATTCTTTTGAACATGGCACATCTCAATTCCACTTTAAAGGGGTTGAGGCTCAAACATTCGTGGCAGAACTCAATCAATTGTCAGCGGGATGATTCCCTGTAATCCCCTCGAATGTAAAACGTATTAAACGCACCCATATTGACAAGCGTATCCGTTGCAGATCCAAACCAGGTTTTCTGGGGAGGTATTTCTTTGATAGGGGGAAGGGATTCCTACCAGTGTTGTGAGGTCACAACAAATTGGATGGGTAACTTATATATATACTTATATAATCTTATATATGTGCTTAAAAAAAAACAAACAAACAGTGGGTTACTTTTACGTTTTCAATGTATAGATTATATACTAACCACATCTGCCGGTCTATTGG